>JAKSZT010054030.1:20719498-20843223 GCA_026826555.1 Tolypeutes matacus
GAGATCAAATTAGAGTGAGGGAATATTGGTTAATAAATTTCCAGAGGAAAAAGAAACCACTTCTATTTTAAGTATCTGTGAGGGGAAAGAAGGTCCTTAGTTAAGTTAAATATTTTTATAATCTTTCTCTATTCAGTGTAATGAATTTGTTGACATCCCAGGAAATTCTATAGCTAAGTATAATTTTGCTCCCAGAATATTTTATGTATAGGGCATATACTTAGAGCTAAATTTTCTAAAAATATGAATAGAAAAATTCCAGAAAAATGCTGACAGAATCTTACCTCTTGGAGGCATAGGGGGACACCACCATCTACTTCAAAATACAGAAAGTTTGTGAACTCTGTTAAATAAAAGGTTAATATGCCAATTTTAAAACCTACTTTCTGTAGCTATAATTTAAACAAGTTGCACACATAAGTAACGTTACAAGCATAGGGTTTTGCATTAAGTTTGCAACGTCAAGTTTGTTTATAAAATCATATTTTTATCCACTTGCCCCTAGGGCTCTGTTCTGGCCAGTTCAGTCCTGATTTTTAAAGACAGTCTCTTTTCCATAAATTTTCAGTGTAGACATTTTATACCTTGGAAGAAAACACTTGGTTTATACTTTCTGTGGACTTAAAAACTTACAATTAAATTTATTTACTTAGCACAGAAAGTGCACTTCTGTTTGCCATGATTGGCGGGTGGCCCCTACCAGCCTTTGTGAGACCTACAGAGTTTATCCCAATCTCTGTCTCTTCTTCTCTCTCTCTGTCTCTCTGTCCCAGGCCACCAGTACTGTGAAAAAAAATGCCCTCATAGTGCTTATGAGGGCATTTACCCTCTTATTTAGAATGTTTAACTCCATTCAAAAACCTACTTATTAACAGTAGTTAATAAGGGACAGAAATTTGTATAGTCTTTTCCAACAAGGCTGAAATCCTGGCTTCTGTAATTTATGCCAGCCACAACAATATTCATAAGCAGTTGTAGAACTTAAGACCTCACAGTCATGGATTTGCTGCCACTTCAAGGTAAATGCAGAGATTTTGCAAAATATTTATGTGAAATAACTGAATACGTTTGTTTTGCAGTCTACCCAAATATGGCAACACTGAAGCAGTTTTTGCTTTGGTCCTACCACAGAACTTTACCTTGACAATTTTTTCCATTTTTTTTTTCTTTTTAGCTTAAAAGTACCAAACATAAAGTAAATGTGATAATTATGAAGTCCTAGAAATATAGTGTAGCTGGACTTCCCAGATAAGATGTTAATTTAGGGGCTAACCTTTTGTTATAAAAACTATGTGGTTTACTATACTGCTTCTAGAAATATCAATATGGGTTGGGAACCAAATGGTCATGACTCTCACAGCTAATTACTCTTGGAAGTATCACTGTTTGCAATGTGGATTAGATTTATGTAAACTTGATTCTTTGATATAAAAAAAAAATTATCCAGGCCAAAAGTATATGTTCAGTGTGACTCAGCAAGGCAAGCTTTCAGTTTTCATTCACCCAGGGAAATGGTTAGAATAGAGATCTTTCTCTTGACTGCTCTGCCACTTCCTCTCCCCATGTACCACTCCTAAAGCCTACCCAGAGACCTCTAGAATGTTACCAAAGATGGAGCTTTTTACATGGCATTCCCTGAGCAAATGGAAATGTCATTTTTGTATGGCAATTCCTGCCAACTATAGGACTTAGTTAAGGGTCACTTTTGTAACCTACAGTTACACTATAGGGCCTCAAAATATATTTACTATATACTAAGTGAATTGTGGTACAAATTATGAAGAATTGCCATGGAATTTCCCTTCATAAAATTGACCAGTCAAAGGAGTATTTTACATTCAAATCAAAGCATCATTTTAGAAGTTGATTAAGTGGTAAGACAATGCCAATTTGATGGGCAGGGAGGCAGAAAAGAAGAAAAGGAAGAGAGGGTTCCAAATTATAACTCATAAAAAGTTTAGTGATGTTGTACTTCATCAGCTTATGACCCACCCTGTTGCAAATGTCTTCCCCATATCTAAGTTCTCCCTGAAGTCACCTCCAGACTGAAGGTGGCTTCTTTTTATTAGCCCAAGAACTCCTTCACAGACAGAACTGAATCAGGAGCCACCAATCTTCTCCTCTCTAAGTGAAACAAAGTTAGCATCCTCATCTGTGACCAACTCCCAGGAATGCATTTGACTAACGTATAACACTTGGGCATCATTAATTCTCATTGACCTTTAGGAAGCCAGGTGTCATGCCAAAATACCCCTTTTACTGTCTGCCATGGTTTCACAAGGAATTAGGAGACCCTAAAACCCTAAAATCTCTTTCCAACTTTATTGTCATCTTCTTTCTAAATATTATGATGTGTGTTTGTTATAAAATATTAATCCTTAATCTGTAAATGACTCCAGTTTCATTTCAAGCAACAATACTACTTACTCAACATCTCATCTGTCATAAGTAGAAAGCATATTCTATATATTTCAGTTCTTTTAAATATCTCTCTTTAAAAGATGATTGAGATTTTGAATCTGGGTTACTGAATGCTAGTGTCATTATGTTAGGGAGTCTAAAAGAGTTGGGAGGGAAATTTAAGCTTTGAAAAGGAGATGAATTTAGTTTTGAACATTTTGAGCTCAAAATGACAACTAAATTCAACTTCTTCAGAGGCAAATAAAGATAGGGGCCTAAAGATCTGGTCAGATTCCCCACCATCTTCCAATTCACCTCATGCAACAATGAGAGACAACTCTTGATCCAACACACTTTGGTAATCTTTTCTTTTCTACTAGAAAAGTAAAATTTCCTACAATGCCAAAAATAATGCAATTATATTTAAACATATGCATTTTTTTTTGTTTTGTTTCATAATTTACTTTCTTTTTTTTTTATTTATTTTTTTTTTTATTATGGGTAAAAATCAAAATTCTCACAATACATACAAACATTTGTAAAATGATATATAAATATATATGCATATATGTGTATTTGCTTACAAAAATGTTATTTATATATATATATATACATATATTTTAAGAGGTGCTTAGATTACCTAAAATATTACACGGAACCCACTGGGATTCCCATGTTGCCCACCTCCCACACCTCCCACCACATCCCACACAAACATCTCCCACAGTGTGCATTTAGGGTACTCTGCATTCTACTCAGAGCCCTTGGTTATGCATATATTCAAGACTTAACATAGTCCCAAGGGCTTAGTCACCACCCAATAAGTATTAGAAGAGCCTGGCTCTTCAACCCCAAAGGTGGTTCTTTCTTTAATCACTATGAGAGAAGGGAAAACCTCTTGCACTTAATATTTAACCAATGGCAATCCTCACATTTTAACAAATCACTTCCAAATCTTGAGATTCTGTTCCACAGACTTATGTCACTCCCACTTTGCCCAATATGCTAAAACTGCCTCTCTTTGACCTGGGATGCTTACCTGGCTTCTCACCTTCTGTCCAGTCACCTCCTCTTCCAAGGGACATCTCTGAGTAGCCCCACTCTCTCTGATTTCAAAGGGCTCTAAAGTCTGATCACACCTATAGTCTCTTCTGCAATATGCCTTAGAGTAGGAGCCCTTACCCACCTATGGCTATTTCCTCATGTTTCTTTTCCAACTTTACCACAAATTCCTCTGGAGTAGCAACCTAATCACTGACTTATTTTCCAGCTTTTAGCACAGTTTGAGTCCACGATGGCTCAGTTCCTTAACTGAGCCACTAAAACCTCCAGTACAGCTATTTGTATCTGAGTGGAAAAAACATTTATGTTCTGATAAAATTAACCCAAATAAGCTCCTGTTCAAAATAAGCTGTCTTGTCATAAGTGAGAACCCCAAAGGTGTGGAACTGCTGGAAGATGTCCCTCTTCAAGGGCCTCCTGCTCATTCCTACTGGACCCTGAGATGGCTTCTGCAGTACCTGGAAGATAGATATAAAGCAGGTGTCACTCAATAGCACCACAGGGTGGCCTTTGCCACCCCCTTTTCTTTGAGGTGCCAGGAGATTGCAGAGTGGACTCTGACTTACAGAAGGGAAGGACCCTCATAAAAGAAGTGCTCCAACATACTCCATATCCTCGCTGTCTACCCCTTCCCCTTTCCAAAGCCCATCCCACTGCCAATCTGTCTAAGTGCCAATCTGTCATTCCTCTCAACTCAGTCCAGTAAGAAAGGCTCCAACCCACCTAGACATCCTAATGATTAGGATGCTTTCTTCTCTCCTCTCCTCTCCTCCCCTCTCCTTTTCTCTCCTTTCTTCTGTTCTATTTTCCCTCTCCTAATCTTTCCAACTTGTTAAATCCCAAATACCATTTCAAGGAAACCTTACTTTCTGGGTCCAAAGTCAAACTTCTCTCAAGTTCACCTTCAGTACACACACATTTTCTTCATGATAGCACAGACTAAACTTTTGTATGCCTTTCTCCCCTGTTCATTGAGTTCTCCACATTGGCCTGAAATCATCTAATTCTTTCTTTTGCAACATTACAACAGACATGCAGGGCAAGATGAATGACTTGGCAGTAACCCTCACAACTCAAGGAGGAAATGAGCTAAGTACCGGCTCCTACTAGCTGCTCCTTGTACTGACCCCATTCACCTTGAAATCAGACCATTAGAAGAAGAAAGAAGAGAAGAAAATCATGTGCATGGCTGCATTGCTACGTGTCTGAAGGAGTGTTTTGGTGTGTAATAGACTTGGAGGAAGATTTTTGTGCACAGAAGAGAGAATTATGCAGTGGGACAAAAGGCAGATGTGCCTTGTTGGTTATGAAGGAAATCAGGGGGAAACATTCCACTTAAAAGAATTGTCAAATACCTATACTGGAGGATGGCTAGTTCTGTTCAACAAACATAAATAGCTTCATTTTTGTTGGGTTGAAACTTCAGGTATGTGGGTATGCAATTACGATTTTCCTGGAACCACCCCCACTTAACTACATGGCATTGTGGATCAGGATTTCCTCACCCTCATAGCTAGTTCAGAGCCCAAGTTGCAGTCCACCAGCAGACGGCATGAGGAAAGGCTGAGTGGCAGTTCTAATTGACCATTTCTTTCCAAGTTCCTTATAGGAACATCCAACACTAGCTGTCACAGCTTCCTGCCAATCATAAGAAATTTGACATAGAGAAAGCACCATCTTAGATTGAGGGCTGTTTATACATCCAATAAATTCTGTTTCCATTGCATTATCTTATTTTAAGATCATTCCAGGGAAAATTCTGCCTAATCATATCAGAAAAACATGAATTAAGTAGATGATAAATATGACTTCACATCTAAATATGTCCTCTGGCTGCCCAAACAAGACTTCATTTAGTATGTGACACTATCTAATCTTAGAGGCCCAAGTTTTTTCTTTGGGGATACTCAGGAGCTTTTGCAGAGTCAGAGCTTATTGAAGTAATTAGGAGGCATGCTGTTTTATAAGACACAGAGTAAAGGAAACAGTGAATTTGTGTTCTGATGTCCGAAGAAGAGAATTTCTAGATGAGCTGCTCTACTGTGACACAAATGGTTAAGGCAAAATAGGAGATTTATGTAGACAAGTTACATGCCACATTTGCCTGTTTTTCCTCCTTTTACAGTCAATGAAAGATTTTCACTCTGACACAATTTCAACAACACACATGTCATAAGCAATGGGAACTGGAAAGAGACAGAGGCCCACAAAGACAAACTAACTAGACAGATAGCAACTCATCAGTGCCACATGCTCTCACTCAGCTCCTGTAGAACAGTCTCTCCATAATAGGGTCAGACACATGGGTTTTTAAATGTCTTTACAAGTGGTTCGTTAGCAAGGAACATACCCACAGATGCACTGACAGGGAAACTACATGGGAAAACATGGTGTTTCTGTTTGCAGCTGGTATGCCCACTCCTTCAGGAGACACAGCTGGTGCCTTCTCTCCCAAAGTTAGCAAAGGGTTGTGGGAAAGATGGTGGAGCTGCAGATTTCACAGAAACTCAGCAAAAAGAAAAGGGGGTCATCAGACAAAGAAATGCTGGTCTATATTCTCCATCCATGCATGGGCACATAAAAGTGTGCTTTCATTTCTAATGCTACATTATTCAGCTTATTCCTAAGCAGTGATTAATTTCTCCAGGAAAGGAACTGTGGTAGCTTGTATTATTGTTCACAAATATTCACAGACCCATCTCTGGGTGAGAATTATATTTCTCTACTCTGTTGAAGGGACTTGGCCATGTGACTTGTATGGCAAATGATGGGTGCAATTTCCATGCAGAATATTTAAGAGTCAGTGTGTAGTTCTTCAGGCTTTCTTTTTTCCCCTTGCTTAATGACCAAAAATGCATCAAAGAGGAATTTCTCTGTTAGCATGGGTCCTAGATGGAGGCAACATGAAGCAGTTCTGAAGTAGATCCAAGATGAATATGAGTAAGACATAACCTTCATTGTTGCAAAACACTGAGATTTGGGTGTTGTTTGTTACTGCATCATAACCTAGCCTATTCTGACTGATACAGCCATTTTAAGAAAGCAAATCAACCATCTATAATAAATCTAACAGTGAGTGGCATCCTTTCTTGAGAAGTTCAAACATTTTATTCTTCTTGTCATGCTCTCTTTCTTACCTCTAGCCCCTTTTTCTTAGTTCTTCAGATTGGTTCTGTCCTTGGTTTTCTATTAGTTTGATTTTGTTTAAGTGTGGTATCATGCAAAGCTGATCTCTGGACCAGAGGAGTGGATAGATATTAGGCAGATGATGGTATGGTTAGTTTAGTGGGAAGAGGCAAACATGAATCCGACAGTTATAGAACGTAATAACTTCTTTAAAAGTCAGTTTATCACCTTTGCAATGGAAAAAGTTAGCTAGCATTATATGGAAGTGTGAAGATACCATCTTCTAATTTAAAAAGACTTGGTCAGAGAGCCATGGTCAAGCAGGAGCTATAACATTATAGAATCTTGTTAGGGACCATGTATAGAAAGAAAGTATCCCAAACATAAAATAGTTGGTAATCATGATAGTGTTCTGAGAGTCAAGATAAATTTCTAGGCATAAAATCCACTACATAGCAGAGCAATTTTATCTTCTTCAATTCTTTTACTATTTAATGATTACCTTCTATGTGCACAGTATTATGTTTTTTGCAGAAAAGAGTTTTGAGGTTTAATCATGCTCTTTACTTGTTAGTGAAAGGCATATAGGCATCTACCTATATCTCATCCCAAACTCATTAATTTTTATTTTATTCTCCTCCTTAAGATTTTAAAAGTCAATCATTTCAGCAAACAGAATATATAGATCTAAGTGGATAAGAGTTATTCAATATTATCAATTAAACCATTGTAAAAGAGAAGAAACGACAGGAAAAGGTTAAGGTTTAATATCATACTTCAGAATCAACATCCCAGAACCACAGAATGTTGGATTTGAATCAGAGTTCAGAGGACATCTGGGATATGAGTTCCAGAGAGGCTTAGTAACTCACAAACATAGTAGATGAAAGACCAGAGCTTGGTATCCTCCCCAGTATGTCAGTCCTCTCCTTATAACAGCATACAGACAAAACTCAGGTAAGTGGTCTTATATGAGATGATAGAAATTGTTTCATTTAAAAAAGGGCTTGAAGAAATTAACAAATATGAAAATGAGGAAGACCATCCGTCTACTACAAATAAGAGCTAGATTTAAAAGACCACAATAGTCTCGCAGTCTTTGCTTGAATACCTCTAATGACCAGAAGCTTATTGTTCTTTGAGGTGTCTGTTCAGTTGTGAGAACTTGCTGATTAGTAATAAGCATGATTAAAGCACCATATATCATCAATGCACCTACAAGTACCAATTAACCACCACTGAAAGCACCAAAAGAGTCTGTGTCTTAGATCAAAGGGTGGATTCATCAAGACCCAGGGTATTTAGATAATAGAAATAACAGTCATAAAAATAATATCTATTCAAAATTGAGTGTTAATGATATGCCAGGGAAGCGGCTGTGGCTCAATCAGTAGGGCTCCCGTTTACCATATGGGAGGCCCCGGGTTCGGTTCCCGGGGCCTCCTGGTAAAGGCAAGCCCGCCCACGCGGCGTGGTTAGCTGACCCAGCGAGCACAAGCAGCAAGGGGGGGATAAATGAATAAATAAATAAAATCTTAAAAAAAAAAAAAAAATGATATGCCAGCCACTGTGCTAAGTAAAGACTTTATATGCACTATCTCATTTAATGCCCTTCACAATCTCATATGGCAGGCTTTGTTATCATTTTACTGGGGAAGAAACCAATTCTTAGATAGATTTAAAAACTTGCCTAAAGTCATGGAGCTGGTGATAGGATTGGCCAGGACTCAAACCTAGACCTTCCTAACCTCAAAGCCAATGATTTTAATCACACTACATGCTCTAAACCATCCTCCCTAATAGATAAAATGGCACATTTTACAAAAGAGTAACAAACTACAATGAATTACCTAATGCATCGATCTTAACATGCATGCACATATCTTGGCAGGAGATTTCATTCCTTTGCAACCTAAGACCAAAGCCCAATTGGCAAAATAACAAAGCTACTAGAACAAATGGGTCTCATATTTTAAGATCCAAAAGTTTTGTGTGATTTTAATGGTCTCTCGGGTAATAACAAATGAACAGCAACAAGAACAAAGGAAAACCAACATTTTCATGGCCCTCTGTTCAAGAAAGCTGTTCTGCTTAAAACTGGAAATCCTCACCCAATCATATAAGATTCAAGAGTATCCTGGGACCTTACATGAGTGAGTGATGGCTACAAATCTTTGTGCCTCCAACATATCAGATATATTTTAGTTTCAATGGAGTGTGGGTATTTATGCTGACCCTTGCAGCATAAAGCCTGGCGTTTTAGGCCTATGACTCATGGATCGTTCCTCAAAAGAAGGAGTGGACTATATTTATTCTTTTGACAGCTCTTAAATTATTAGCCAAGTTACCATTTAATCTCCGAGTTTCACCAAGAGGCTTCAAGGATTAGATTCTGAGAGCTGGGGGAAAATGCTGGGATTACAAACTTTCACTATGCTGCAACTTGAAGCTACTTTTTTCTTTCTCTAATGATCCAAGAACATATTTCTGCCATATTTATATAGCACTTTCCCAAAGTCAAGGGAAACTCTGCTAACAGAAGTTAGGGAGGAGTCACCTGACATTTAGAAGGAAAAATTATTTTGGCAGGAACGCTTTCACCAAAACTCATTATTACTTAACTTTTATTTTTACATGTAAGAGTCTTTGCTATTGATCTCTTTTTGTCAGCCAAAACGTCTCCTTTTCATTATTTCTGGAGATTATCTCAGTTCTCTGCTGGAGCTGAGAATAGCTTTGTCAGATAACATCCTTAGAATGAATCTTAAAAAGAGTGCTTCTTGCTCTCATCATTTATTTAACTTTACATCCCCAGATGTCCTGTGTAGTTGGATTCTCCAAGTGTCCTTTCCAGCAGGCTATAGTGGGTGGCTCCCTTTCCTCAGTAAACAAGGGTTAGATCAACCATTATGGAAGGCGGAGCTGATTCAGCTTCCAGCCTTTAAAGGTAGACCCAAAAATATCACATGTGATACCCTAGGGACTCTCTCCCTATCTAATTTAAATTGTAGATGTTCCTCAGAAAATATTAGGCCTAAGTCACAATCCCATATGACAGACTTTGTTATCATTTTACTGATGCCAAACCATTTATAACTACATCTTTATTTCTGATTGGAGATATATTAGAAATATGCTCAAATATAATTCATCTATTTAATCATTATTCTCTACTTGGATGGTGGAGATGAATGAAACAGATCTACTAAATTCTTAAGGTTTCTTTTAAATTTTAAAAATATTGATCATGCCAATGAAATATGTACATTATTAAATAATTAAATAAATTTAAACAATTAAATTTGAATTGTGCCAAATTCAAACTTTTTCTGTAAAATCATGAATCATTTCAGAAGCTTTTCAATACTTTATTTTTTTAAAAGAAAACTAAATATTTCCTTCCACTAGCAATTGTGTCAAGTGACAGAAATATATGAAATTAAATGGCAACTTTATCTTCCCATTTTCCTAAAAGTCTCCTATTTTGGGTTCAGCAACTTGCTGTCTGTGACCAGTGCCCCTGTATAAATCCTTCATTCCTAATTTTTACTTTAAAAGCAAATTATTTTTGCTGTTTCTTGCAATAGTTTTAGCCTTTCTTGGTAATCTAATGCCCTGGAAATTTCCCAAGGTAAAGATGCATTTGTATAAAGAATTGCTATCAGAAAAATAGTTCAAGAGATGAGTGAAGTCAATGTACATTTTAACTGACAACTATATAAATAGATGGATATGGAATCACATTTCAAGGTCTTGACTTGTTATATACATTGCCTGTGCCCTTGCCTGGACCTAAAGCATTGAGTACATGCCCACAAAAATTTATTCAACAAATATTTATTGAGTGCCTAGTATGTGATAAGGCACTATGCTAGGCAATAGGGCTAAACCAATGAGCAAAACCATATATCACCATGACATTTGCTTCTTCCCTGTATTTTATTTATGGCTATATGTGACTTACTTTCCCATCTGGATTATAAGCTCTGAGAGGGCAGAGACCATCATTTATTCACGCCTTATTTATCTCTGTCTTTTCTACATTGGGCATGGACTAGACATGGACAATGAAAATAAGAAAATTTCTTTCCCTGGTGATATATATTGCTATGAATTCCTCTAATACATCCAAACATATGCAAATTGTCTAATCTAGGCTTTGACATTCGAATTTTCTTATTTAAACTTCCAGAACTTCAGCATTCCTATCTACAAAATGGGTATGATTATATCTGCACTCTTATTTCCTAGAGTTATTGTGAAGCTCAAATGAGAGAAATGACAAATGAAGAGCCTTTGTAAACTCTTAAATGACGTAAGTTTAAGCGATTGTTATATTTACTTCAAAGATGGCTCTGAATTGTTCTTTGGATAGTTTCAGAAATCAAGGTTTAGCTCTTTAAGTAAGCATAAAGCTCTTCAAAGACAGAGCTCCATAATGCCGAGGGCAGTGCTGGCTTGTGAAATAAGGCAGACAAGGATGAATGGATAAATGTAAAGCATTGGTCCCACAGCACACAGCATGTCAAGTGGAGAAATACATGCACATAATGCTTCTGGCAAGAACCTGAATATGTTAGGAGAGTAAACCAAAGAGGTAGTGAAATCTATAATCTACACTATCCAATCTGGTAACCAATAAATACGCATGGCTACTGAGTTCATGAAATGTGGTCACACAGCTTGAGGAACTGATTTTTAAGCCTTATTTATTTTTAATTCACTTCAGTTAATTGCCACATGTGCCTGGTAGCCATCTTATTGGACAACACATCCCAGCCTCAGCTTTGGCATTGGTCAGTTAACTGTATAGCTCTAGGAAAGTCTATTATAGTCTCTGGGCTTCAAATTCTATCAGAGAGAAAATTGATTAAATAAATCTGTTAGGTCCCTCTTTCAGCCAAAATACCATGTGACTCAAAGTATAAGAATAAATTTTAAGATGCTGGAGTCTAGTCCTAGATGTATACGGGTTTAATACTCATATGTAGCATATGTAAATGCCCATTCTTACCCTATCTGTGCCTCAGTTCCTTTTTCTATTAAAGGAGATAATGAGAAACTACATGCAAGGGTTGTTATAGGAATTAAATATTATAAGAAGTATAAAGAAATAGCACAATGTCCAATTCACAGCAATATTGAAATATTAGCCATTTCTATGATTATCCCTAACCAGCTATGAGAATTTTGTTAAGTCTCTTTAACTCTCTAAGTCCCATTTCTTTATTTGATATGTACCATGTCAAATGCATAAGAATTTTATGAATCTAAAATGACATAATGCACCCAATTAATTTGAAATGTTACAAAATTGGCCAAAAATTTGTTTTTATTTTATTCTTTAAAATAATTACTTTAGTTGAGCTTTAAGTTAAATCAAATCTCCCATTATGCATTTAACCAATATTTACAAAGTGCCTACTATGTGCCAAGAACTATTTTTCAGCTGCAGAAAAATAACAATATCCTATTCTCTAGAAGTTTACATTCAGGTTTGTGCCAACATATACATACACGTACATACACATATTTTTTCTGTAATCTCTACAGCGGGGATTCTTACAAGAGGTCCATGAGCTTGAATTGAAATTTAAAAAAAAAACATTATTCTTGTGGGGATGTGTTGGTGCGAGTGTGATATATTTATTAAATAATGCACAGTGTAGTGTGGACTTAGTAAGGGGCATGTGGTTTTCACCTGACTTGCAAAGGGGTCTATGGAACAAAAAAGATTAAGAACCCCTTCTCTAGAGTAAGGTTGCCTGGGTTTGAATCCCAACTCTACAGCTTACTATGTAACCCTGAACAATTTAACTGCTTTAAGCCTCAGTTCACTTATCTGTAAAAGAAGGATAATAATGGGACTATTCGAGGATTAAATGAAATAATGTGTATAAGTGTTTAGCACAGTGCCTGGCACTCAGTAAGTGGTAAACAAATGGTAACTTTTATTGTTGGTATTATTGTATCATAGAAAACCTGCTTTCTTCAGGGGGAACAACTCTTTGCTGAGTTGTTGGCAGCAGCTGAAATGCCCTAGGGGATTCTGTTTCTTACACTTCTCTGGGGCGAGGTCTCTAAAATCCCCTGGCTAGAGTGCATCTTAAGCTTTTGGGTCTATTTAAACAAAAGCCCTAGAAAATGGATCTACCCTAAGGAAGGAAAGGATGGGAAGAAACAGCTTACATACTAGAAAGTGTGTGTGGAAGGGGATGGGGGATGGTAGCAGTGGTGGAAGAGAGGGTATGTGGTGGAAATGGGAAAGCATTATCATCCGCAGGGTTCCATGTTCAAAACTGATCCTGGCACTTTCCAGAGCTGCTTTGACTGGCATCAGTCAATGGCTAGAAATGAAATCTACAGGGGAAGTGGAGGTAATTCTGTCAGGCAGTTATTAAAATAATGGCCCTCATTCCCCTAAGTAGGCTGCTGATAATACAACATCATCATTAATCATGAGGGGCCTTTCACCTTTCCACACTTGACATAAATGATCTCCTTTTGTGGTTTCTGCCCCTTTAAGACTCAGTTTGAAGTTCATTTTAACCTTATGTTTTTACTGCATGAAGATTATTGGGAGACAGAGGAGGACATGCCTTCCCAAAAGATGACTCTGGACCCCTGTCATTCTCAGTAGGGCTTCCTGAAATTCGGGGCCCTCTCTGAATGTTGCACACAACCCCCATTCCCTCCTGTTTGGATAATTCAGTAAATTAGCAATGGAGCAAAAGTGGCTCCTTTTAAATATCTACTCCGTCCTCAATAAAAACAGCTTGAGAGTCCTGAAATTTCTCAGCAGACACTTGTAGTTAAACAAAGCATTTCACATACCTCTGGAAGAAGGGAAATAATTATTTATTTTTTTCATTATTCATGAAACGACTTTAATCTGAAGGCTGATGTTGGGATGAGAATGCTCAGTTCCAACATGGCAGAGCTCATGCTGCGTTGAAGCTGAAGATGTCACCCATGATAAACATGAACTGCCGTGACAATGGGAAGAGGAAGGTGAAGAATTGCCTTTCTGTGCAGGGTGGGGGCTGAATGCGTGAGAAAGGGAAAGATGCATTTGATTGTGTTTACAAGATTCATTCACAGCACAGCAGGCAGTATTCACACTATAATATTCACCCTAACACAGATAATTTGATTTTCAACCTGGTTATCATGCATTCAGACATAGCAATACATGAAAATATATGCTTTAGCAGTGCATTTTAAACACGGTTGCACACTTAAAGTCAGAATACATTAGAAGTGAGTGTTGAAGTTAGCGATTGTAGAAGTCCTAGAAATCTCCATTCAGCTCATGGCATATGTTTTGAAATTACTCAAAAAATTTTAATATTATGTTCCAGCTGCTGACTATCTATATAACACACACACACTCACACACAGTATGCAGTGAGAATGATAAACTAGCTTGCTTTTTAAATTTTTCATGGTTTGAAGAGTCTAACATTCTTTAGAGTCCCAAAGTAAAATGGAAACATAACCCCCCACACACACCTTGGAATTATAACCATTACTATTATAGCTGATAGGATATTATAGATTATCTGGCCCAACTCCCTCATGTGGTAAGTGAGGAAACTGAGCTGAGAGTGACTATGTGACACATGATTGAGTAACCAGGGAAGAATTGGAGTTGAGATGTCTTCTGAATATCTTCTGAATTTGCTTTTGCTGCCTTTCTTTCATTGGAATTGAACTAAATAAAATGTGGGAAATGGTCTACCTTTATCATATAATTAATATCAGAGTGTTTTCTTGCATACATTGAGTACATGGGCATTCCTGCCAAGGCTTTGACCATCCTGGCCTCCAGTCCACAGACCTGAGAATCAGCCAACACATGTGAAAGATTAATTCACTGCAAAGGTCGCTTTCCCATTGCCCTCATTCTTCCACCACTCATGATATTAGTCGATAAAGTCTATTTCTCAGCTATGGGGAAGCCATAATGGATAGCACTGGTCTTGGAGGCTTTTGGTCTTTTAATGCTATTGGGTGACCTTCCCGAGCTTTGGTACAGGTCTCAGAAAAATACAAATTTAAGGTTCTATAGATTGGCTCGTCTTCTTATCAGTGATAAATCCCTTTGCCAAGGGTGGTGACTAAAAACTTTGATTTGGGTCTTGGGTCAAATACTCACATTCCACAAGCTGAAGACAATCGCTCCCTGATGCCAGTGAAACAAATGGATAACTGTGACACATCAGTAAAACAGACAGATTCCAGGAGGAAGAGATCAACCAGAGGAGGGAGGCAGCCTCCACTCTCCGCCCGCCCCACCACAACCTATAGAGAGGTCTGTAAATGTGTCCTTTGCTTTTCTACACTCTCTACCATGCCCACATTCTCTTCACATCACAACCCACCAAATCATTGTGCTCACAGGGGTCTGAGAAGTTAGAAATAAGTAAGACTGGAAATTGTCCAAGGGGCCAGGATAGCCACTGAAGTTTGCAAGAACTTGATTAACAAGAGGTGAAGAACCAAAGCCTCCTACCTCCAGGAAACCTGAGTAACACTTAGGCTACCAGAGAAAGAGTTGCCCAAAATAGGGGTTTTAAAGGTTGGAAACATGCAATTTTGATTTGCCTAATTGTGAAATATTTTTAAATGAATTCATTTCTAAACAGAGGAGGTAAAATGAATGTAATTTATAATTGTTTGCAGTCTCTGTATAACCTTAGTATTCAAGCAGTCTAGAATGCAGCCTAGTTTGCCAGCTTGGAATCCAGACTGACTGGGTTCAAGTCCTGCCTCCAGCATTTGCTAACAATGTGGCCTTTGGGAAGTGTCATGGTTAATTTCATGTCAACTTGATTAGGTCCAGTTGTTTAGTCAAGCAAGCACTGACCCAGTTGTTACTGTAAATGTATTTTGTAGATGGATTTACAACTATAATTAGTTGATCGCATCTAGGACTGATTGCATCTACAATCAAAGAAGGAGATTGCCCTAACCAATGTGGGAGAGTCTCCTCATCCAATCAGTTGGAGGTCTTCAAAGCCAGAACTGAGGATTTCAGGGGTGAGAAAGAAGAATTTCTCCCTCTATTTCAGCCAGCCAGATTCCCTGAGGAATTCAACTTCGCCTCTGTTGAAGTTTCCAGCTTGCAGCCTGCCCTGCAGAATTCAGACATGCCAGCCCACAGTGGCATCAGCCACACATATATGTATATATATATGCGTGCACACATATGCATATCTTTTTGGCTCTATTTCTCTGGAGAACCTTTACTAATACAGGAAGTTACCTAACATCTCTGCACATCCGATTTTTTAGCTGTAAAATTGTCATATCTCCCTTACTGGGTTATGAGGATTAAGTTGGTTAATCACTAAAGAGTAGTTAGAACAGTTCCTGGCACATATTAAGCACTCAATAAAGTGTTTGGTTTTATTTATTATTCTGCCTTGATTCAAACATTAGGCCAGGAAAAGATAAAAATAATTCTTTTTCACCCCACTCAATTATTCATATATTGCTCTAAGAACCAGGTCCTGGTGTTTCTTCTGGCATCATACTCCAAAGTAATCTGAGATTCCCTAAAATTGCAATCTGCTGCTTAGCGTATAGAGGACCTGCGTATTTGGATAGAGTAAGTGGTTCACTTTGCACCACATGATTAATTGTGTTTAATGACAAGTTTTTTAACTTTAATTATAAAATAATTTCAAATGTACAGGAATGTTGCAAACATAATACAAAAATAATACAGAAAACTCCAATATACCCCTACCTAGGTACCCAGATTTACCAACTTTTAAATTTTTTAAAATTTTTGTCACATTTGTTATCCCATTTTATCTATCTATATATTGATCACCTATCAATCTATCATCTAGTTATCATCTATCATTTATTGTCTATCCTTCTATTTTCTAAATATTTAAGAATAGATGGCATACCTTTAATGACTATTTTTCATTAGGATGACAGCCAGCAGTGACAATAAAATTAAAGGACCACAGACTCAACATTAACCTAGGTGAAAAATAAAATGCAAACACCTCACACCCAAATACAGAGGCAAAACCTTTCCTCTTTCTCCTGTTCTCGGGCTTTCTTCATAAGCTGGGCTCTACCCAGACAAAGGAGAGAACTGCTCTTTATGAAACGATGATCTCCAAGGCTGCTTCCAAAAGAATGCCCTCATTTTTCTGGAATCAGAATGCCAGCTCAGTCAAGCCACCGTCTGCTCCCGAGAAGAATTGTCTCAGCCTAGCGTTTTGGAGGCCAGAAGTGAGTCTATACTCACTCAGCACTCATCTTAAACTGGGCTCTTGTCACCTTACTCCCTTCCCCCAGCCTGGGCAGACACTGGCAGGCCCCAGGCTGCAAGACTGCTCCCCACCAATGTGGAAAGCCCTGGACTGTGTGGAGGTTTAAGTGCATTCTTGATGATTTCATCAAAGCATTGTGTTTCCACCTCATGCTAAGTGAAGCAGCTGGTGAATGTTATGTTGTGTGCTGCAGATGGATCAGAGGTGGCAGGCCCAGCGCTCAGCATATCTACTGAAACAGGTGTTTGACGCTGCATTTTCCAGGTGGCCAGAAGGAACATGATTATTCAGTGAGGGCAGAAGCCATGGGGGAGAGAAATAGCTCCCCAGCATTGGCAAGAGCAAGTAGCCAGCCACTTGGCTTTAATCTGTCTGTTCACCAGACATTGTTGTCAAGCCAGAACATTTCTTCCTGGGGCTCCTACTTACTTTAAATCTTAAGGGAAAGTCAGCGGATTCTACTCTCAGCTCACACTCTTTTGTTGAGAGTGATCTTTTGGACTGAAGAGTTAACTAGGTCATCAGAAATAGTGGCAGCTGGAGTTGGCATTCAGGGCATCACTGCTTTATTGGCCCAGGTGCAGCACAAGCAGCTGAAGTAGCTGCACATGGCTGTATTTCCATAGTCATGTACCCAACTTCGGGAGGACCGTTTGAGGCATCCTTTCTGGTTACTGGGAATGACAGACACCATAAACTGCTAGCCAGGAAATTGCAAGCAAAGACAAAACACACAAAACAGCTGCATCTCGGAAGGCAGAAATCAAGAAAGCACCAAGGCAGCTTTTCATAGCAAGAAGATCCACAAGTAAGGTTTCGATACAATCTGGAGTGAAGGGGATTGGAAACCCCCGCCTATGTGAGGTTTTAATAAAATTATCTTCCACAACTACATGGTTTACAATATTAATTCTAAGGTGAACTTGAGAACTCCAAAAGACTTTAACTGAAAACTGTAAGGAAAGTAGAGTAAGAAGATGAAAAAGCATACAAATATAGGAACAGGGACCAGAACGGGAGAAGAATCCCCAGCAAATACTTTCAGGGAGAGCAATGAAGAGAAAAGAGAGCCAGTGGACTTCTCTTGAAGTCTGGAGCCTGCAAATTCCCAAGAAGCCCCTGGGAATAAACTGGGCTCTCTAAAATGATCTTCAAGGGGGGCAGTGGAACCATTTCCCTGAAGTTCAGCTCAAGAGCTCTGAGTAAATGGTCTAGCATATAAATAGGGTAAAGGAAGGAAGAAGAGGTATGGGTAGGGGCCTCATCATTGGGGGGCCACCTGCCTCAGCACTGGCCCTGTAGGGTGCCTGCTCCTCCTCCTTGGCTCTGGTGATCCAGCAGGCCCTGGAGGGGCAGGAAGACAGCTGTCAGCTTTCACATGGCACTTGATCCTGGCACGGGAGCAAGTCCAGTGGCAGCCAAACTCTTGTCATGATTCAATCAGCCCCACAATGGTGGAGCCTCTGCTGACTGGTCGTGGGTCACAGGAGTGTGGGAGCTCATCTGCCTCCCACATCTGATTCCCCAAATCACACTGCTTCCACTCCGGAAAGCCTGAGCAAGACTGTTTATGGAATTTCTTATTCAGAGTTCCTCTGTACAAATAAGCGAGATATATTCTAAGGATTGTGGACTGATATCTTTATTACTATTTATTTATAATTCATATCCTAAATTGTTTCAAAAGGAATCAAAGAATAATAAAGGCATATATACACATGAACCCAGGTTAGTCAGGTTAAAACAGGCTTCTCAACCTTGGCACTACTGACATTTTGGGCCAGATAATTTGTTGGGGGGAGGGTGTTGTCCTGTGCATTGAAGGATGATTAGCTGCATCCCTGGCCTCTACCCACTAGATACCAATAGCAAACCACCTCCCTCAGGTTATGACAGCCAAAATGTCCCAAGACATTGCCAAATGTCCCGAGGGGTGCAAAATTGCCCCGTTAAGAACCATTGGATTAAAATAAAGAGAGCAAACAAAAAATCATAAATAGAAATGGAGGGGGGGGGCAACATTTTCAGAAACCAAGCAGTAAATTTAACCTGAGCAGATTCTGAATGAGGGGATGCAGGGCAGAAGCTGAGCTAATACTCCTATCTGAGTCTTGCTGGCATTTATTGGATGCTTTCTGGGAGCCCAGCACTGTAACCAGGGCTTTATCTGTGTGGTTCATTTGTTCCTTATTATTATCCCCATTCTTTGGGTGAGAAAAGTGAGGCTTAGAGAGGTCAACTAACTATTCAAAGAAGTACAGCTAAAAAGTGAAAGAGACAGACCAGTGTGATTGACTGTGCAGTCCATCACGGTACCCATGAGCCACATGGGGCTACTGAGTAATTTAAATGTGGCTAATCCAAGTTAAGATGTGCTGTAAGTATAAAATAAACACCAGATTTTGAAGAATGTGAATAAAATGTGAAAATTTTCATTCATCATGTCTTATATTGAATATGTGTTGAAATGATATTTTGGATGTATTGGTTTAAGCAGAATACATGAATAAAATTAATTTTTATTTGTATTTTTAATGTGGTTACTAGAAATTTTTTAAATGCATATGTAACCTGCATTAAATTTCTGTTGGACAGTACTGTACCAGACAATACTATCTCTCCTAGCATCAGTTTTAAGGAAGGCTGAAAAGAAAAATAATGTGTTGTGGGTCAGGGCAGAGATACCAGTGGCAAGAGAGCCACCAACATCATCACTATTTGTGATCAAAGTAAAAAATAATAAAAGTAAAATAATAGAAATCCTTTTTACAAATAAAGCTATCCATAAAATTATTAAAGGGCCAAAGAATAAAAATGAGTTTCAAAATATTTATATTCAAATTAGTACATCAGCACAGTTATTCTCCTTAGAGAATCGTGATCATTTGATTCAAGACTCAGCCCTTGGTAGACCTGCTGCCAGCTAAAACAAGCCGTCATTTTCTCCTTCTGGATCATTCCACCTAGCCTTCTTTACCCTTCTTTGCTTCACCTCTGTACATTTCAGTTGGTCCAAGACTGAGGAAGCCATTCCCAATCATCTTGCCATAGTCACTGGCCTTTCCTGAAACATTTATTTGGAATTTTTTTTAATCTTATACAGACTCATCATCCAGATTGAGTCTCTAGGTGCTTTCTTACCACCTGTTCAACCCTCTTCTTGCCAGAGATACTACCCCTTATCAAATCCCCACCACTTCTCCAAGGCAGGTGGCATGCTCAGTGGGGTAAGCCTGGGAGCCCAAATCCATTTCCTTACCTCAGCAGTGCAGTCATGGGCCAGGTTTGTAAAGTGGGCATGATAATAGCACCCACCTCACAGAGCTGTTGAGCAGATCAATAAATTGACCCATATAAAAACCCTTGGACTACTGCTGGAACATTCCAGCACCCCCACAAACTTCAGCCCTTGGCATTTTCAGCTCTTCTTGGCTTTGAAAGATATCAGGGTATTCCTGTTCCCTCTGACTCAGGGACCATTAGCTCTCCTACTTCTCAACCATTGGAGAGCTCAGCCACAGCACCTCTTTGACTGAAGAGAAGCTTTTACTATGGGATAAAAACCTTGCAGTGCACAATGGCAGAGAGCAGGTTGCACGACCAGGGAAGAATAGCAGCAAGAGGAAAGCTGCTCATACCACATTTTTATTAGAGTTTGCTGAACTACTCTGATCGTCACACAGTTTAAAATTATGGGATTCAGGGCCAATGCCGAAGGATTTATTTCAAATCAATAAATCCCCAGAAGAGGACTTCCCTACAACAGACGTTAGAAGGGCACACCCAGAAGCCACACTCAACAGGCGGCAAAAGGCTTTGTTTGAAAGGCCTTGGGGGCTGCTCTCCATTGTAGCATGGGTCTGAGCGGCTGCAGGATAAAACAAAAGTAGGCTGCAGGCTGGAGACTGGTCAATAATTGGAGATGGATAAAGGTACCCTCCGAAGAACCTCACTTTGCAACTTTCATGCGAAGGTTTGAGAAATGGAACCATCAAAAGATACAGGAAAGTGATTAAAACCAGCCCTTGTGAAGGCAAAAGATAACTGCTCTGGGGCTTGAGTCTCCTTGAGTGCCCCCTCCCACCCACCCCCGCCACTGCCTTGAGTTTTCCAGAGCTTTAATACACTCTTTTTTTTTTTTTTTCCATCTAGTCACATCCTTCTGTATTCTTTCTACCCCTTCCCAAAAGACGAGATTGTTCTTTGGGATCATTTGATCCAGCAGACTCTGTGGCACTGGACTCAAAATAAAACTATGCATTCAATGAGCCAAAATACTCATCAGATTGCTATGGAGGCAGGAATTTTCTGCCAATAAGAACTTCCCCGAAATCATTACAAAGAACCTTCCCTGATGATGAGAATCACCTGGGGCACCTATTAAAAAGAGATTCTCAGGCCTTGAATGAGACTTACTGAATTGGTCAGAATTTTCCTGGGAGAGGGTGATTTCTGGGAGAAGGTGATTTCTGGAGATACCAGGTAAATCTTGTCATTGGGAAGCCTAGGGAAACTGGTGAGCTATCTTCTGTCATCTACCTGGCAGGTGGTTGCTAGATATAATGGGGAAAGTCGGTACTAGTGCTCTGATTTTTAAGCTTCACCCATACCTGGTTGAACGCTATGTCAAGCTCCTAATCAGGTGGTGACCCACTAAAGGGACAAAACCCAACAAAGGCAAAAAGCACAGGGCCCCAGAAATTCCCACATGCTAATATCTTATGTTAACTGCCATGTCAGAGCAATTGTACCCACATGAGTCTCTGTCACCAAAGAGTCCCAAGATGTGGTAAGAAATTTCAGAATGCATTGATGAAGGCAAGGAAATGAATTATGCTCAGAAACAGCAACCCTCGATTTGGTTTTAATCTCCCCTGCATTACTCAGAGCTATTGGGAAATGTCACCCTGACTCCTGGCAATGACAGTCTCTAGTTTCCTCTACCATACCCATTGGCAGGAAAATAATTAACCAAAGCCCTGTTTGTGAGCATGTCCCAACCAGATTCCTGGAGGAAGAAAGAGATGGAAACATGTTGCATGCAAGCATCCTAAGAAAATGTGCTTAGAAGGCCAGGTCTAAAATAGCAAATGATTTGACTCTAAACAAATGGGTGGCTTGTCATATATCAAGCCACCCTTCCCCCACTTTATCCTAGGTAAAAGGAGCTATAGGCTACCCTTTTAAAAGCAATTGGGTGCTTTGCTTATTATTTTCTGCATAACTGTGGAGGGTTTTGCTAAGATAAGCCACAGCCAGATTAAGCACACAATGTGTTGACATTGACCCTTACAAATAAGTAACAAAGTCACTCCTATAAACTATCTTCCCAAGTCCATATCCTTTATATATTCTGTATTAAACACAAAATACTGTTATGCACCAGCACATGCTTGGTAAATTTACTTTAAACCCATGTGGGGAGAGGTAGGAGGAACAAGTGAACTCTCTTTCAGGGCATGTAAGATTAAGCACTTATGAGAAGTGACTCTTGGTAGGCCCCGAAGACTGCTACTATCAGCAGTACCTGTGCATGTTAGCATGGAGAATAATGGAAAGGTAATATTTCTGAACCTTACAAGGCAGGCCAAACTCATTTAAAATGATAGCTGTCATAAACGCAAATGTTCATTGAATTGTTGGAGGGGGAGGGTTGATACCTAGGTGTCAGACGGTCATGAAGACCTGGAATTCCAAACAATAGCAATATGTGAGCCCTGACCCTATTCTGCACAAAGGGGCAGCCATTGCATGCATAAGAATGAGGGTCACAAATGATCACCTAAAGAAATCCAAAGAAGAAAAGCTCCAAGGTAAAAGAATGAGCTTGGTGTTACCTGTCTAGTTTATGACCTTTTCCCTTTTCTTTCCTTTTTTTTAACTGTCCTTCAAGGGGGCTGAAAAGCAATTTTCATGCTATGGCTCTAAATATCAGTTTATCCCTCTGATAGGATTCTGAGCATGCCCAGTAGGAATGATTTAACACTGCACTGATGACTTGCAACAGAAGAACGTCATGTGAAAAGGTAGTCTGCCACAGCTAATGGGCTCTTGTTTCAAAGGGATGCTGTGTGTACATTACCAGTGTATGGAGAAGGTGCAGAAAGGCCCAGGCAGCCATTAGGAATGGAGTGTTGTTGATGATGAAAAGGCACTTTGCCGGTGAGGGAATGGTGGGAGAGAGAAGGCTTATCTGTCTTTTTGATTAGAAATGCATGCTTCCTTTCATCATCTGAGCTGAAAAATTGGCTTCTGCTCTTGGTTTATGAAACCATTTTTCTTTTTCCTTTCTTCCCAGGTTTGCAAACTGCTTAATAAATTAGTTACTGTGAGGTACATGGGTGCCACAATAACCTTAGAGGCTTTTCCCAAATGCATCCTTAATATTTTATAAGTATTTAAATAGATTTATTCAATTTGAGCTGGCTGATTTATTAAAGCAGGCATTCTGGCACAAAAAGGGGGTTCTCTGCAGATTAAAGCTGATCAAAGAAAATTTAAGAGGCTCTACCAATTCATAAGAAGGTTTTCTAGGAGTTTGAGCAAATTTTTTGAATACAGCTAATTGAACAAATGGGGTAAAGAAACCATCCTAAGCATAGAAGTTTTCAACAGGTGAATCAGGTCTATTCTGAACAGCTCATCATTCCATTCAGTCACTCACTAACATTACAGAGAGTGTTAGAAACTGTGCTAGGTGCTAATGCCTTGCCATCAGTTTGTCCAGGTCCAGCCTTAAAGGATTCCAGTCCAGGACCAAGCTTCAATATCCATTTAGCTCTCAAGCCCAAGGAAGACAACAACAAAAGTCAGATTCTCATAGAAGATATCATTGTGACTTGCAAATAAAAAAGTGACATCCCCCTGTCTCTGACCCCTACCAATCTGACAGGAAAGGTTGAGATTTGGGGCCCTAAAGAGTTGTTCTTATCTCAGCAAAAGTGACTGAAAGTTGCCCCACTAGGAGTTCCTACAAGATGACTCCTGCCTCAGCAGGTCTGGAGAGGGCAACCCCACCAGTCATGTCTTGGGGATACATTAGGCCAGAAGTTGGGACGGTAATGCT
The DNA here is from genome assembly GCA_026826555.1 of Tolypeutes matacus. Lineage (NCBI taxonomy): Eukaryota > Metazoa > Chordata > Mammalia > Cingulata > Chlamyphoridae > Tolypeutes > Tolypeutes matacus. Next base: position 20,743,451 of record JAKSZT010054030.1, read on the forward strand.
TGTAAATACTACCCTGAGTCACTAATCATTCAGAAAATCAGATTCCAGATTCTAGTAACATCAGATGCTCCAGCAGAATCCTTTGACATGTGTCCAAGCAATCTGTGGAAAGCTAAACTCCATTCTACTGGATAGAAAACTGACTTGGAGCTTTCAGGTCATGAAAGCTTCAGAGAAAATAGTTAGAATTAAAGAGAACATAAATCATCTTTTCAAAATATGTTTTTTCTTACTTACCAGATTTCTAGAATCAGAATATTTGTTGAATATTAAATCTAAATAGTCAGACATCCAATCATAAAGAGGATGCAATATGTTAAAATGTACACAATGATCAATTTCAGGCAGCATCATAGATAATGCCCCAGTGATACTTTAGAGAGTATGTGAACAATTAAGGTAATTATCCATGCCAAAAACTATTTTGTAGAAATGTGCTACAAAAAAAAAAAATTACATTAAGGCCTAAATGATCAGAACGCAGCAGCCGCATGGGCAGTCTTTCTAAGGTCTTGCTTTTTCTTTTCTCTGCTAGTATCCAACTAAGAGAGCTGAAAATTATACCATTTGTGTTAGAATCAAATGCAAATGGAATAATTGTCCCTTCTCTAATCAAAACACATTTGTGGATTGAAATACCACATGGGGCAATTTTCAGTTAATCATGGATGTTAATAAATATGACTCTAAGCTCATAAACAAACATTACTTTGGCTAATATAATATAGGAAATTATTGTTAAGCTTGATCAGACATGTAACAAAAACTGAACTTTGCAGAAAGTCAGCAAATTAACCATCTGAAAATAGAGATGAGCATCAACAGTAATGAAAGATTAGATTTAGCTAAAATGCTCAGACAAATCATGCATTAGCGCTAGGAAATATTTAAGGCTAGCTTTGCTGAAAATGGAAAATGTTAAGTATTATCAGAGTATTAGCTTCTCTAAAGAACAAAAAACAGATGCTTTGTGATTAGAGATTTAAAAACTAGAAAATCAGGTTTACCAAAATCAAAGTCACCAAGAGCCTGAATTATATCAATGCCTCTAACAAGGAATGGTGTTTTCAAATGAAGTAGAAATATTTAATACTCACTCTAGTTCCATAGCTGAGCTTGTAAACCAAGTTGAGATTCCTTCCTTCAACCTTTCCTAAATGTAAATTACGTATTTATTTTAGTGACCAAATGCCTAAATGATTATAAAAGTATTCAAATCACCTATAAGACCAGGCATAGATCCAGACTATAAAGACACTAAGCATTGAAAAGCTAACAGTGCCACCTCCGCCTCTGGCCTTGCATTTAAAATAAAAACACCAAGCAACTAATGTAGACTACACCTAAAATATCATCTTTCTAGATGTACTCATTTTGAAATTCTAGTAAGTTCATCAAAGCTTCTTTGCAGTAGTGGGGAAGTCTCAACCTTGCCTGCAGAGTACCCTAAGCAAAGTCTGCTGCTGGGTAATCCAGCACTGGAAAACAAACTGCCTTCAAATGAACCACTATGAGGGTATGTTGCCATCTAGGCTATAGGAAGAAGAAGGAAAATTTTATCTATTACAGTTTTTTTTTTTTTTTTTTTTTTTTTTTTATCTCTAGGTCTAACTACACTCCTATGCAACTAAGTAAAGCACAATTTTAAGAAAATACTCTAACAATCTAAGAAATGCAAGCTTTCGTCTGAGGAATTCCAATAACCAAGACAAAAACCAGTACTTCCTTTGGGCTATTTAGGTTACTGTCATTGTTCCCCACTTGTACTGAAGCTGTTGACCTAAGTCTAGGAAAGGAGAAGAAGTTTTGATTAATAAGGCTTATTTTCAGTCTAAGAGGGCTGTTTTTACATGTGTTGAATTTTTTTATTCTATCCCTTCCAGTTTTTTCAACTCTATTCAATCAATGAATATGGCTAGTAAGAGTAATAATTGTTTCTATTTGCCATACACTATGGACTTTTCAGGCTTTATATTTATGATTCTTTAATTTGTTAAACTCTACCATGATCTTATAAGGTAGGTACTATTTTTATCCCCATTTTTCAGATGAGAAAACTGAAGCTTAGGGAGAATAAGGATCATATCCTGATAAATTGTATAGATGGGATTTGAGCCTAGGCAGACTTTAGACCTGCTGCCAAGGATTAGTGAAAGCATAAATAATCATTTCAAACATACTTTGTCAGTGTTCTGAACTGCTTACTCTAAAATATTCTGTGCAGACCAAGGTTACAAAATGTCCTCATTCTACATTGTACAAAAGAAAATAATTATCTCTATTAAAATAGGATTTCTATTTTTAGTTATAGGTTCACAGCTTGTTGCTCCATTTGTTTCCATTATCAAGGAAATAGAATAAAAGAAATATTTATTGTGCTGTGGGTACTTGTCTCAATTCATTTGCCACTCTTCCTTACTGAAAACCAGACTAAACATTTCTGGATGTCTACATTTCTAAATTTCCAACAGTAACGAATAAACTGTACCTGGGGTACTCTAACCAGACCCCCACATTGTTAGCAGGCCTAGCAGTTTACTAATAAAATTGTACCACCACACTCACAGCCTAGGTACACGCATCTCCAGATCTTTCTGATACAGTAAGAATCAATGTAAAATACCAGCTGGTCTGAAAATCACTGTTAGAAGGCCATCAAGAAAGCAATGAACTTTCAAGGCATAGGATCTTAAAGAAAACCATAAATGAAAGAGGTCAAGGGTGAGACACGTAATTGACAGAGGGGAGCGGGGCTATCCATTTAGTTTATACAACTTCAGCTCCTCTGTTTGTTCAGATTCCATATAAGGAATAGTAACTTTTCAAGCCAGCAGGCCTGGACATATTTCCTTGGCCTTATAATTCTCACAGTTCTAGACATTCCAAGGTAGAGGGTCATTCAGAGTTGTAATTTCTTGTGTATATTTATTTCCAAAGTATCTTTTGCATAGTTTCCCAATGAAATCATAGACAGGGGCTAGGAATACTAACTAGGTTATTATTCAAGCCTGCATAGAAGAGGCAGTCAAAAAGAGCTGCCCTGGGCTTATCAAGTGAGAGTGTGAGACTTGAGCTGGACTGCCCCAGCATGAGCTTTCACCACTGTGTAGTTCACTTGAACTGCAGCATTTGTCTTGAAGATGATGTAAGAAGAGAAGAGAGAGAAAAGATCTTCATGAGATTTAAAGAAGAAATTTCCCTGTGGTCACTAGAAGAATGGCATGCAAAAGACACAAATCAGGTTGGCAAGGCAGTATGATAGGGCCCAACAAGAATGTGCTGACAGGCACACCATCAGTGTTTAGGTGTCTCCTCCAAGTCCCAAACACTCTCCAGCAAAGCAAGCTTGAGCACACCACTAACCTGGAGTAAACCTTAATGTTTGATTATCTTATCTGTGAAATGGGTGGGACTGAACAAAATGGTAGGATATTTCTTTCTCAATCTAACAGCTACTAAAAACTCAAAGCCAGCTTTTAAATATTTGTTTCACTGTATTCAACAAGCAACCAAATACTGTATATATTTTTACATTTTTAGTTGAAATTTGAAAGGCAGGACACCTAATAAAATGAGGAAAGTTTAAAAATTCATTAAGTTCATTATGGGCTGTTCATTATTAACACCAAGATAATGAGAACAGTTTAGTCAAAAGCACTTGTTAAACTTCATTATAAATGTTGCATTATCTAGGAAAAAATAGGTTACATTTTATTCATGCAATGAATACTTATTGCTATCCATTCATTCATTCCACCATTATTGAGAAGAAAGTTTTCTGGGCACTTGAGATACATCAGTGGATAAAAAAGTTGGATCAAGGCCTTCCTGGAGTTTACATTACCATAGAAGGAGCAAGTCCATAAATAATAAAGATAATAAAGAAGTAAATTACCATATATATTAAACATGGTAAGTGCTTGGAATGATAGGAAAAGTTGAGTAGGCCAAGGGGATGGAGAGTGTGTGGACTGGGGCTGGGAGCTAGAGTAGGTTGCCATCTTAAATAAAGTGATCAAAGTAGGCCTCATTGAGAAGGTGGCTGACATTTTAAGCAAAGACCTGAAGGAGGTGATGGAGTGATCTATACAGATGTCTGATAGAAGAGCAGGCCTAGTAGTCAAAGAACAGCAGGCAACTGTAAAATCTGTGCTTCTGTACTCTGAGAAGTACAAGGAGCCATTCGTTACAGGGATTTGTTCAGAGTAGAATCATGATCTGACTTATGTTGCTAAGTTCAGAAACTGTATTGAAATCCTTAAAGATTTCCTTGGACAGGTGAGATATGTATGTATATAAGGAAGGTCTCTTTTTCTTATTAATACTACCAAACTGCCATCAGATACCTGGGGTTGGTTTTCCAGTTGAGAGAATGGAGTTGTGGTTACTCTGTCTAAATTTAGTTGCCTAACTCAAGCATTTGCAGAATTTAATTCTACCAACATTTATTAAGTGCCCACTTATGTGCCAGAGAATGAGTGTGGTCTAATCAGGAAAGAAGTATAAAAAGGAGAGAACGGTGTGTATGTAACATACACAGTTTTCTCACTTACCTCTCTCAACATGATAGTCCTTATTCCCAAACTAAAGGAGAATAGCTCATATTTCTCAAAGTTTGGGTGAGGATAACATGTGAAACACCTAGAATCGTATCAGGCACACAATAGTCTCTTAACAAATGCTGCTTAACAAATGAATCGTGTCTCTCATCTGAACCAATGAAAGAAGATGTTTGATTTTAAAATAGGCTAAGGGAGTGGGGGGAGTACCCAGTTTGCTAAGGTAGAAATGAAGTCCTTCCCATGTCCTATCAGGACAATAGGATTTAAAAATACATTCTCAAAGAATATTAAAATGGACTTGGGGAATTTGGGAAATTTGTGTAGCCAGAACTTAAAGCCAATGAAAGTGCAAGATTTTGTATGAAATTGCCAACAAGAAATTCTAGTACACCTTTAAATGTGGAAATATTGTATAACACCCACTAAAACCTGCATGTGGCAAATAGACAAAGTAGACAATGGCTAAATATGATCCCTGCTCTTAAATTACATTGTCCAGAAACTATCCTAAATTATCTTAGACAGAGAATATTACCTAGAATTGGAAAGCTTGGGTTCAGCCTCTTCATTTTGCTGTGACTTTGATCAAATTATTTAACCTGCCAAAGGTTAAGTACCAGTGACTGGCATGTATGGAAAAAGGCTTAGAAACAATAATAGCTAAGGTTCATTGATGATTTTGTGCCAGGAGAACCTCTAAGAACTTGATTTGTAATAACTCATTTAATATTCAAAGTCCCTATAAGGGAGGGAATTTTACCCCTTCCATTTTAAATATAAGAAAACAGGCAAAGAGAGGTTAAATGTCTTATCCACAATCACAGAATACTAGTTCTAGAACCGACACTCTTAATTACTAATTTACTTAATAAAGTACTTAATAACCCCCTCCCCTTCGTATTCTCTTCTTCTCTCTGCCTTCCTCCACCTCCTTCTTCCCCCTTTTCTCCTTTTCCCTCTTCTCATTATCCTTCCACTTCTCTTCCTCCTTCTTATTTCAGTGAGCCTGAAATAGAGTTTGGAGGCATGGTGAATTTGTGGCTAGAATGGTGGCCTGAGATGGCCACCAGCAAAATGTAAGTTAACTACATTTTCCCTATGGCTTTCTCACCCTTCCCCACCCCATGTTCTCACATATCCCATCCCAACACCTCTCCCTCATTTCTTATCAGCAATGACTTTCTCTCATCTCTGTAAACTGTTAACTTTGTCTATCTGAGATATTCCTCAAAAGCCAAAGCATCAAACAGATGGGATTTGAGATGGAGAACAATATAGCACAGATTAGAGTACATATATGATGTACAGATGACTCCTCAAATTTTATCACGTAAGCAGCAGCCTCCACCTACTCTTAAGGTCAGCCCCAGAACATAGGAGGGTGCTGAGAGGGACTTTGTACCAGTTGCCCTGGATCCTCAAGGCTGGGCCCACAGCCAGTTAGAGCCCTTGAAATACAGGACCAGGCACCACATTACCGGCTCAGCCAAATTGCAGTCTCTAGGCTGCATGAGTCTCAATACTCAACCCACCACCTTCTACCTCATACCTCAGATTAAAGGATTGCAATAAGAACTGTGGCTTATAGGGATCTGCAAGAGGCTGCTTTGCCTGAAAGCAAGGATTCAATGAAGAATGGCCACAACATAGCTATGATACCCAATTAGCTGGAAGTTCATTTAGCAAACACAATTTCCTTTATTTGATATACTTTCAGTGTTGCTTATGAGCTGTATTCTACTTAGGAGTATGAACTCTCTAATTATTTGCATTGCATTATGAATCATCTAGTCAATCTAATATTCTTCCCTTATGTATCTTAATACCTCAATTAACTACTATGAGTCATTTGTTATTTGTATACCAGAAAACTGCTTTCTAAATCACTTATTGGTCATAATCAATTAGGGAAGTTTTTAGACTATGGCTGTCTTATATAAATACACTGGTAAAGTTCAGCTCCTATGATTTCTGACAATTAAATTGTTCTGTCACTTGGGGACTCTCATTAATCTCAACTTGTCATTCTTGTTTATGCAGGTTATAATCGGCTATGTGTGTAAGTGAAATGAAATGCTAAAAGGCTTTGAATTTTTAACTCTTTGATGAAAGTAAAATCGAAATACTTAAAATGGTGGCTTTGATTGGTTACTGTCAGAAGAAACTGTTCTCTGGACGATGGCCCATCAATTCCACCATAACCCACAGCAATCTTTATGTAGATTTGCAATTGAGAAACTAGGAGAATATTAACTGGCCCCTAACTCTCTAGATTCTTCATATTTTTACATTCAGGAAATGAAATCACAGAGAAGAACATAAAAGTATGTTGCTCTCCATCTTTACTGGTCAACTTAAAAAGCTCTGGGTATAGCAATTACATAAAAGTGTAAAAGAAAAGGAGCATCATAGTGGTCAGAAAGGTCCCAGGGAAAAATTTAGATGTTAAGTGCCATTGATAAAGATTTGATCAATGATAGGGATTTAAATGCAGGGAGTTATTAATAGGGTTACTACAGGATTAGTACTGAGATGTAATTTACTGAGCATCATTATTTTTTATGTGAAATATGCAAACAGTGCATTAATTATATTCAGGTGGTCCTACCTTTAGCAAAAACCTCTGACAATAGTTAAATTATACAAAGTGATCCAAGTCAACAGATTAGAAATCTGAACAGAAATCTAAGAGCTTTAATAAAGTCATAAATCACCATAAAGGAAATGATAGGTATTATTATTACATTGAAATCCAGTCTGAAAAGAATGTGCAATAATAAAGTTGATGAAAAACTGATTTGAAATAACACTATAAAGAACAAGGAGAGCTCATACACCCAGGAGCAACTGCTAATGAGAAGCTGGTTTGATAAATAACAATTTCTCTAAAAGTAAAAATGAAAGGCAAGAGTCCAGATTCAACATTTTTGACTTCCCGAGAGAATTCAGATGGTCTCTCATATTTAAACTCCACAAAGGAGTTTAAATCCCCGAAAGCCTTAGTTCTGATCAGTGTGATTCCATGGGATCTGCTCTGGTAAAGCAAAGATGTCACTATGGAAGACGGACTTTCCTACCACTGTTATAATAAAATCACTACTTAACATCAGAGGTCCTTTCTTATGAATCCATAATTCTTTTTTTACTATTCCGTTCTCTCCTATAAACAATGCCACAGGTTCCTTTCCTGAATAAATGCAGCTAACATAGAGTGAATGCTCATTACATGCCAAGCACTGTACTACTTCCTTGTTTATCTGCCCAAAAATCTTAGAAAGTAGCTATTATAATCTACATATTTTAGACATATTAGGGAGTTTCAGTAACTTCTTCAAGGTTAAGATAAGGTGTGAACCCAATCAGCCTGCCTCTAGAATCCAACTTGAACCACTCCACTGGCTAGCCTCCCTTTCTGTGCCGGATTGACCCTCCATAACCGTGTCAATCCATTTCCCCACCCACCCCAGTGAATCTGAGAACCCCTGGTGCCAAGAACTACATTCGTTTACTTTTCAATCCCACACAGTGCCTAGCACTGAATAGGTGTTGATAATACTAGAGGAAGACAGTAGAGGGAAGAAACAGAAGGAAAGATGGAGTTGCTGAGCTTGGTGCCTAGTTATCAATACAAGAGTCCACATGATGGAGAAGAGCAATGCAATGGCAGTTAAGAGACATGACTACTAGTCCAGCTTTATTACTGCTTGACTGCGTGTTGTTGAGCAAATCATTTAGTCTATCTCAGCCTCCATTTCCTCACCTAAAAAATGAAGAGTTGGCCCAGGTGACTACTCTGCTCCCTTACAGCTAGCTCTAAGGGAGTTTATATTCATTTCAAAGGTGTATCTTCCCAGCCTCTCTAGAGACCACAATAAATCTGTCTTGTATTAAAACCCCTCCCATGTGTCAAGCACTTTGTATACATTACCTTCCTGTGGGCCTCTTAACAACTCGGTAAGGGTAGTATTTTTATCCTTGTTCAGCAGAGAAAGTGAAGCTTAGTGGATGGGTTTATAAGCCCAACATCATGTGGTCAGTAAGTGGCAGTAAGACAGACCCTGACCACATACATTTAGAAATTTACAAGTCTACTACAGCTTGAGCACTGTTGAAACTCTTAGCTAAATGGCTTCTTAGAAAGCACAAATAGTATCCTATGACCCTGAAAAGTTTCCAATGTGATTTCCTCAATCAACAGAGACCTGGGACTTGAGAAAATGAAACAATCCTTGAGATGTGATTTTTGGAATTACCATGATCACAGTCACAAGTGCCTCTCTAACCCTGGGCTAGCATCTCACAAAAGCATCAGATCACTGCAAACCTGTCAACACTTGGCCGTCTCCGCAATCTCTCCCAAGACTGGGCCTCCAGAGTACTTTTCTGTCTGTATTATTCAGTTGTCACTTAATCACACACTCTCTCATCTAGCCTGTTGCCTCATGTGCCTTGCCAACACAAATACAAGTTCCTTAAGGACAGAAACTGAGCTTTGTATTTCTTTCCAGGCTTACAGTATCTACAACAGAGTTGGGCCCATTATGTGACCCTCCCTTTCACTCAACATATTCAGTATATTTTCAGCAGGGGATCAATCAATGTGCTCTTTCTGCGCCCCAGTTCTGCTGCCTTAAAAGTACTTGTGACCCTGCAGTTCAGCTGTTACCCAATTGGAAACAACCTTGAAGGATCTCTAGTACCACCGCATTTTAGTGAGCCTGGCATTTGATTGCCAAGGATAACATGGTGCTGAATGAAGAATGTGAACAAGGATTCTGCCTGCCTTCTTAGGGAGGAGTGTGATTCCAAAAGAGTTCTTGAACTTGACTTCCTATCAGCCCAGGACAACTTTAAAATCAGGCCATGAGTGAGGGAGGATGCTAGAATCACTGCAATGTCAGGGAAATCTGATATTCCCTTCTCTTCCTGTTACACCCATACCTGCCCCAATCCTATCAAAACTGAGAACACTGACTTAAGATTCCTTCTCACTCAGCAACATGAAGTAAGACATGACTGCCTTACTTCTGATTTAACAAATCCTACACAGAAGAAAATCTTTTGGAAAGCTCAAGATGTCAGGGCCAACATTTTTTAAATGTATCATCCCAAAGCAAGTTAACCATATGAGCAGGAGGAAAAAGCTCCTTCATGGCCCTGAAACTCATCTATCTCAGCAGGAACCACTGTGCAGGGTAATATGCTCCACCCCTGACTTAGTTTCCTGGCTGCTATGAAAAATACCATCCAATGGTTTGGTTTAAATAAGGAGAATTTATTGTTTCACAGTCCCAGAATCTAAAAGGCTTGCTGCCTTCTATGGTTGGTAGTGTTCTGGCTGGCCAGCAATCCTTGGGTTCTTTGGCTCTCCCATCACATGGCAATGTCTTCTTTCTTTTCCAGGTTCTGTTGAATTCCTGCTTTTGGCTCTTCCCTGGGACTTTCTCACTTTTTTTATTAATTTCTTCTGTTTGTAAAGTACTCCAATAAACTAGATTACAACCCAACATCTTTCAGCTGGACTACACCTTACCTTAAAAAAATTTTTTTTTCAAGAAATCCTATTTATACTCACAGGAATGGGATTAAGATTCAGAACATGTTTTTTTTTTTCCTGGGGTACATAATTCAAATTGCCACAATGCCTTCCAGAAATATGCTAGAATATGACAATTTAGTCACTTAAGGCAAAGTTGTTTGGTTTCAACAACTAAATTCAGGAATAGCCTGATAGAGTTAGAACTACTTATTTCCCTTATCTGGAAAGTTGAGGCACAACATTAAGATCCATCAGGGAAGATGTAAGATCATTTGTGTTTTCATTCACCAAAGTAATGGGTTTCAACCGAACACAGAAAGACAGTAGTAGATGCCCAGCAATCATAGTCACTACCTGCCAAGCTCGCTTATGTGTATTTTTTTTTTTCATTTAATCTTCACAAAAACCCTTTGAGGTAGGATTGATCCCCATTTTGTACATGAGTATATTAAGCTTCAGAGATACATGGTTATAATGCTAGTTTTCCAGAACTGCTATAACAAAGTACCAGAGTTTAGGTTTAACAACAGAAATTTATCATCTCACAGTTTTGGAGGCTAGAAATCTGCATCAAGGTGTCAGCAGGGCCATGCATCCTCTGAAGTCTGCAGGGGTTCTGGTGATGGGTAGCTAGCAATCCATGATGTTCCTTGGCTCCTGACATAACTCAATCTCTGCCTCCGTCACAGAGCCAACTTTTTCTCTATCTCCTATTGACTGTGTCCAAATTTCCTCTCCTTATGAGGACACCAGTCACATTGTCTAGGGCCTACCTTAATCCAGCTTGGCCACACCTTAACTAATCACATCTTTGAATATCCTATATTCAAATAGAATAACATTCACAAGACCACAGGTTAAGATTTGAACCTATCTTTTAGGGGTACACAATTCAATTCACAACAATTATTAAGTTGCAGAACCTGGATTCAAATCCAGATCCTTCCTACTCTAAATCTAGGCTGGTAACTATTGTGATGGCTAATTTCATGCATCAACTTGTCAACTTAGGGAGATTATGGTATGCAGTTGTTTGATCAAGCAAGCTCTGGCCTGATTGTTACTGTGAGGATATTTTGTAGATGAATTATCATCTATAGTCAATTGATTGCATCTAAGTCTGATTGCATCTGCAATCAACAAAGGAGATTGTGCTCAGCAATAAGGGGAGTCTCTTCATCCAATCAGTTGGAGATCTTAAAGTCAGACTGAGGATATCAGATGTTAGAAAGACAATTTTCTGTCTTTACTTCAGCCACCCAGCTTCTCCTGCGATATTCAACTTCACCTTCTTGGGAGTTTACAACTTGTGTCCTGCCCTACAGAATTCAGACTTGCCAGTCCCCACAGTTGTGTGAGCCCATTCCTATAATAATTATAGATATAGATAATTCTGTCAGTTCTGTTTCTCTGGAGAACCCTGACTAAGACAACCATTTATGTGTCTATATACGCAGATGGCTGAACATTCAGAGCTGATTGTAGAGTTTGCTTTGTATGATTAATGGAGTTGGAGAGATTAGGGAAAACTGCTATTTTCCCTAGATGCCTCTGTTTGGCCCTGCTGAGCAGGTGCACTGAGTCGTTTGGGTCTGCTGGTTAAGGGACAGTGCATCAATATAAGGCCAGAGTCAAAGGGGACGCTAGAAGTGCTGACTTCAAACGTGTTCTTTACAAGGGCTGTTATTTGAAAAAGCTGTACAGTGTCAGAACTGAGCAGGGATCCAGCTGTGAACAGCACTCTGAAGAGTGTTGATAGAATCTGGGCTGTCCAGCTGTGAAGGGCCCGGAAGTACTTGAAGAGGCGACAAGCACTGGAGACTTCCCTTAGCTTCCCCTAACAGCTGCTGCCGCTAACAACAAAACCTGCAGAGACTCACTGGAGCCAAAAGCCCCAATCACTACACCCTCAGCCTTAAGCCTTGTCTGGAGACATAAGCCACCTCTACCCAAATCAACTGCCCCAAGGAAAACGATGCCCCTGGGAGCTGCAGAAGAACCTGAGCACTGGACCATGATAATTACCTAACCCCATTAGTGGATGAGAGGGGCCAAACTAGAGAAATTATTCCTTGGACTCTCACCAGAAATTCTACTTTGGGCAGTGGATAGAAGGTAAAGGTAGAGTATGGTCTGTTTGTCACTCAGGGAAATGTAGAAATATGTGTCAGGATGCTGTAAATGAATCAGCAGGGTTTTTGTTTTTTTTTTTAATTGATTTCCACAGTTGATTTATACCTTATCTGGTTTTTAAAAACTGCAATCAACATCCCAACATCTCTTTTTTTAAAATTACCATGGGCATAAACAAAATAACAATATTATAAATTATAGCAAGTAATATATCCAATAGAAATTGCTGAATCAACATTATTTTCCATTGGGGGGTTTATAATATCTTTTGTTTCATCTATATCTTTCCTGCTGTTACTCTTCTGCTCAAGAAATGAGGCTCTGTCCCAAAGCCAGCTTGCCACTGCACTAATTTGAGAAGCTTGCTTGCCACCTATTTACTTCCAAGAATACTCTGGAGCTCATGGTTCCCAGCAGCCTGGGCTGAGTCTTTATAGAAGTGAAATGCACGAAGATGAGCACATACACATGCACACACATGCAATCACATACATCCACCTGTAAATATATTTCCCCTCAAAGAAATGGTTCCTCTTTCCTGAGACATTCCTAACAGATAAACCTCCCTTAAAAGGAATTTCAGTATGAGAGCTAGCCTGGGATTTGGACTAAAATCCATGAAGAGGAACATAGAAAATGTCTCTCACCTGACTGGGAAGAGGGGACTGGGGTGTCAGGAAAGTTGTCCTCTTGTGCATGTTATTGGGATGACTGCACCCATTTAATACCATAGCTAATAATCTTCTGCTCTGAGACCTCGAAGTTGGTGATAGCTCTGGAAGGGTGAATGTGAGGAGTAAAATAAGAAAAACAGTAAAAAGAAATTCTATCCACAGACCTGAGGTTTCTTTATAGCATCAAGTTTGGTAAATCACACAAGAAATATATAGAGTACACGTTCACTTCTTTCTTTATAATCTTATCTACAAATATTGGAGTGGGTTTCCTGTTTGCTTTTTGAGGAAATATGTCAACTACTATTATCTATATCCAGGGAACCTACTTACTATTTCAAATACAATGGAGAAACCTATTCTTTTGCACTCACTCATCTGCAAAAGAAGTTAAGAAAAACTTCTATTTTTAAGACTGCCTCGTTGTTAAAAGACTTTCAAGATTCCTTATTTGTGGTTAAAACACTGCTCAAAACTCTACAAACCCTCAGAAAGACCATGTTTCTTATTCAGAAACAACCCAGTCTCCCCAATAAATAAAACCAAAGTAATCCCATTTGATTCCTACCAACACATGATAGGGAAGACTAGGAGATACTGGTCATCAGTCTCTAGATGGGACTTTCCTGAAAGCCCTGGAGAGACTCAGCAGGGATTTTGAAGTCAGTCGTACTTGGGTTCAAATCCTGCTGTTTCGATGTACTAGCTATGTAATGTAGATGAGTTAAATAAGCTCTTCAAGCCTCTGAGTCTTCATCTTTAAAGAGAAAAATAGTAATTTCCTTTTAGAGTGATTGCAAAAGTTAAATGAGATAATATATAAATCTTGTTACATGGAAGATTTCCAAAAATGTTAGTTTTCTCCCTTCTTCCCATAAATTCATGGAGGGTTGAAGATAATTTTCTGCTAAGGAACCTCCTTGAGTGGGAGGCCCAGAAATGCTAAGTGGAAACACGTCATCTATAGAGACCTTGAAGAGTAATGTTGGTGGCTGGTGAAGCTGTCACCAGGGAAAGTGAGTAGGTTACATGAGGAAATGTGTTAAAGTGCTCAGAAATGGCCTCTCACATTTTGATTATTTTGGATTCCTAAATGGTTTAAGCATTCATAGTCAATGTAATGAATACTGTCAGGACTTCCAACATCCGCATCCTTTGAATTAGTATTTTACCCTAACTTGGAAACCATTCAACACTGCCAAATGCAGAAGTTTGTATGTAAATAAAATTATTTGGAAACTATTACCTCATCTTTACCCATAAACATTCTGTTATCTTTCAGGTCCAAGCTCTTTGGGGCCTATCAACATCTCTGTTGAAAGTGGCAGAAAATCCAACTTAAACTGGCAAAAAATATATAAGGCTCAGGTAGCTGAGGAGTTCAGTTTGGCTTCAGATTGATGTAGACCTCAAAGAGGTCATCAGGAAGCAGCTCTCTGCTGGGATCTCTCTATTGGCTACATGTGAGGATCTGCACTGTGGCCCACAGCAGCTTCAGGCTCACTTTGTCACAACATCCAGTCCCATAGAAGACAGAATTCTGCATCTTGGATGACACAAAAAGAATATTTTGGACCCATATTGGTCTAAAGGCATTTTAAGCATATAGGGAAACCCAAATCTGGCCAGGTGGGTTGACTGGACTGGGGCATGTGAACCTTCCTGGGAATTAAGTCAGTACCACAGGAGGTATGTGGGCTGAAGGTAAGGAAACCTCAAAGCATGTTGGGGCCCTGCTGTTACAAGAAAGTAGTGCACATACTGCAGAGCAAAAGCAACCAATGTCCACCATTACACTCAATCCCCAGAGAAAAATGGTATTTGTGTGCTTTACATATTTACTAAATTCCTTTGTGCTGCTCATATCATGCTCATCACATGCAACCTTCTGTTTTAGGTTAATGATTATCGCTTCCAGGGCAGAGGCTATTTTAAGTGTCTTTGTCTCCACCACATTGTCTTTCACAGTGTTTTGCCTACCGTGAGTAAATTAATGGAATTTAATAGAATTAATGAATTTAACATATACCAGAATTGAAAATGAATAATTGAAGTCAAAAGTTGAAATAGTTGACCTGGGGAAGAGATTAAAAGGAAACAATGTTATAATTATATGGTTTCCGGAGGGGTGAACGAAAAGGAAATCAGAGGCCCTTTATTCAAGAATCGCTGTCAGAAATCCCCAACTTCCTTAAGGAATTTATTAAAGAGATTGAGAGGGCACATTGCTCATATGCACCAAAAACTCTCCATGGAAAACAAGACTGAACTTTCCCAGTCAAACTACCAAGGCAAATAACTAAAGAAAAATTTTGCAAAGGCCAGAGAGGCAGGTGACTTAATCGGAGTGGAGAGGAGAAGGAGGAAGCAAAGGCTCTGAAACAAAAGAAAATGGTTTTCCAATAACTCTACTAAGAATTTGGGGAAAAAAGGCAAATGTTCAGACAAAAAGGGAATTCACTTTTGAAATTATACTAGTCCTATTACTATTCAAATCCTACCTGGAGGAAGTCCTGATAGCTACATAAGACAGAAAAGTTTATTAAGTCTCTTAAATACGATGCCACTCGCTTTTAATTAACCTGCAAGCCCATCAGTCCATGGAGTATAGATTGCCTCTTTTTTATTAGCAATCACCAATTTTATCTTGTCAGGATCGCACAGAGCACAAACAGTTATAAGAAATTCATTACAGCCCCATTATTGAAAGAGACTTTTCAACTTAGAATCTCCTTTTAAAAGAGAAAACCAAATGTGTTTTTGGGTCAGGGGACCACTTGACAGCAAAGAACAGAAGTCAGCAAACTATGGCAGGTGGGTCAAATCACACTTCTGTCTGTTTTTGTAAATAAGGTTTTATTGGTATACAGCTATGCATGCCCAATTGCTTCTTTTAGGTTGCTTTCACATCTATAAGGGCAGGGGTGGGTGGTTGGCATAGGGACTTGCTCCATAAAGCCTAAAATATTTACTGTCTGGACCATTACAGAAAAAGATGGCTGACCCCTGACGTAGAAGAAAGTAAATCCTAGCCACAGGAAATAAGGGTGGTTTTCTAGCAGGTCTCAGGTAATCAGGCATGTTAGTAGCAAGATGGTGGTACAGCGTCTATCATCATCAGTAATGACTCATAAACTGTGAATAGAGAAGCAAAGGACAAGGAAAGTAGTAGCAGATCTGGTAGCTTGGTAGGAGGCTCACTGAAGGACTGAGAGAGGGCAAGATAATTGAGGGCCTCCGTGGAGAAAGAGAGATTGAAAGAGAGGGTAGGAGAGAAAGAGAGAGAGGAGCAATTAGTAGAAAAACATCCAGTGCCTTTGTCTGACTCAAAGTGTTTCTCTCCCCTGCTACTGCTGCACATTTGAATGTTTTATTTCTTCGACCCTCCGAGCATTACGAAACAGTTATTATCTGAGCTCCTAACAAACAATTATTCCAGCTCCTAATTTATATTTCAATCATTTTAACTACTGATCTTACAATCATATCCAGGCTCTGATCACATTAGTGTCTATTAACTACACAGCAACTAATAAAATCTGCATGAGAGACTTATACTACATATACTCCCTTAGTGCAATTTTTTAAAATAATGTAGACTATTAACGTTTAAACTAAATGTAATATATATATTTAATATAAAAATTCTCATTACTGTGATTAATAAAATTTTTAGAGTAAGCTGATATTTAGCTAGAGAAAATGAACAAGTTAAGCCAACTGAACTATTTCAGTTACACTAGTTTAATTAAATGTGACTTTCACACTATGTAGGATTATGTACATACCACTGATAATTCTAACATATTTAAGGAATCAACAAGTACCATCCCACTTTCAAAGTCACAATTCAATCACAAAAGGTTTTTCTAGATAAAGCATGATAACTCTCACTGAAGCACCCTTGCTTTTCTAGATAGACTCTCAAGAATTATAGATGTTAAAAAGTGCTGCAGTAATATTGCTTCTTAGAAAGTCTCACCTATAGATTTTTCTTTTTGAACTGACCAGGGCTCTGTGTGTGTATGTGTTTGCATAGACAGACAGACAGAGAAATGGCAAAAGAAAGAAAGAAAGAAACAGATTCCAATGCTGGTTCTTTGCATTGTCACAATTTATATGAATCCATTTCCCAAGAAGTTTTCAGGATAGATATGCTGGTCAAACTCCACCTTCCTCCTTTTGTTCTCTTTTATCTGGAGCTATCCTTACTTGGACTGATGTGCTTGCTCTGACACATGCTAACTTTGTGACCTTGAGAAAATAACTACATCGAGCCCAATTTCCCCATCAGTAAAATTGGAATGAAGGATTGTGAGGATTAAGTGAGACGGATAGAAAACCCCAGCCTTTAATCAGTACAAACCCCACTCCCCCAGACCTGGTTGTCTTTGCTGCTGCCTGTGAAAATGATGTTGGGTTTTATTTCTTCTCCTCCTCAAGCATTACCAAAGGGCCAAGTCTTTCCTAGGCTGCCATGGCCATGAACCCATCTTGTGCTTTTCTTTTCCTGCTTCATGATGCCTTAGATGCCCCATGACCATTCAGAGCTAAAAGGTGGAAGAGGAGAGTGAACAGAAGCTCTGACTCTGAAGGTCGATGGATCTGTGTTTGTGTCCCAGCTTACTAGCTACATGGCCTCGGCTAAGTACTTAATCTTATTTTGTTTATCTATAAAATGGGGATGACAATAATAATATGGACTTAGAGGATTATTGTGAATACTGCATGATTATTGCATGCAAAGCACTTAGAATAATGCCTACCCCTATTTGGAGCTTAATAATTATGCAATACTAATTAAAGGGATACTGACTCCTAGAACAAAATCACTGCTCTTCTATAGGCTGAGTCACGCATTGGTGATTAGTTCAGGATTTGGGGACACCCAGAAACAACTCTGCAAGGAGCAGTTTATTAGGCACTGTCAAGTGTGAAGATTTAGTTCCCTAGAAGGAAGCAAGGGCTTTTTTCTATATTATCCTGATTGCCACAGTGACTCAGAAAATGGGACACTGGGAGACTCCAATTAGATGTGTTTCTTGATATTAACTTATTGAAAGAGAAAGAAGCCCCTAAACTAACAAAGCAGTTTCAAGGAAAGTTACAAATGCCTCCCCCTTAGGCTCTTGCCATTTATTTTAAAGGGTCTGCTTGAGAACGACTAATGCTATGAGTATAGCCACAAATACAGTCACTTTTCTCAGGCAAGATCAATGTGAAAAGAGAAAACCTATCGTTAAAATATCCCACTCTTGGAAAAGCAGCAAGAGCCCTGATGTTTGACTATCAGGTTTCATACCTTAAAGGAAGGTGTTTCTGCCTCTGTGACTAAGGCACAAGGATAAGCTGGAAACAAAAATGTGGACTTTTGGGCCTAAGAGCGGCACTAATTATTGTAATTCTTAAACTAGTAGAAAAAACAGAACCTAGCCTGAATTATCTCCCAATCTCCTTAATAAATATGGACAGTGAAATCTCAGGAAAGGCAATAGCCTAGGCTGAAACAGGTATTCCCATGCCAAATCCATCCCAATCAGGTGGATTTATTTGGAAAGGACAGTCAGATAATAATGTGAAGCAATTTCTAAATGTAGTGCAGTGAACTTCTGGAAACAGTGAAGAGAGTTGGCAGTCATTTCCCATCCTTCCTCTGAAAGGCCTTTGATCACGTCGCTGTTCCATCCCTCCCCTTCATTCAGCAATAATTTGGACTGAAGGCAGCATTGTTCAGGTGGAGCTCTCAGGAATAACAAGTTCTTCTCTCCCCTTTCTGAAACCAACTAGTGAATAGGACTTGTGTCATCACCTTCCTCAATTTCTCCTGCCCTATGACCCTTATTTTATTTCAAAGATATACTAGAA
Organism: Tolypeutes matacus; assembly: GCA_026826555.1. Lineage (NCBI taxonomy): Eukaryota > Metazoa > Chordata > Mammalia > Cingulata > Chlamyphoridae > Tolypeutes > Tolypeutes matacus. Next base: position 20,762,224 of record JAKSZT010054030.1, read on the forward strand.
ATCTCTGGAAAAGTCTTACTTCCTATGGCAATAAGCACCATTTCTAGGAATTTGTCCTCTCTTTGGCAATCAAATCATAACATGTTGTTTAGGAGTTGATTATATGAGCTCTAGAGTCAGATGCCCTGAACTGAATTCTGTACAGAATACATAATAGCTAGGCAATATATCTTAAACTCTCTGTGTTCACAGTCCTCATTTGTAAAGTGGAGATATTGTGGTACAAGCTTCATTGAGGTGTTGTTGGAATCAAATGAGTTCACATAACTTAAGGGTGTGGATCAATGCTTTGCATGTAGTAAGTGTGCAAATAAATTTTAGCAAACATTGTCGTCATTATCATCATCACCATCTTCATTATCATTTTTCTGGAGTCATCATTTGCATTCAAGACTCCCTAATTCCAACTTTACAATTCATTTCAAAAAATCACTATTGGTCATTTTATTTCTCCAATTTCTTATTAGAGTCTAGGTAAACTTGGCTATTTATCATTTCTTTTTTGATTTAATACAGAAGTGGGTTTACAGAAAAGTCATGCATAAAATACAGGATTCCCATATACCGTCCTATTATAAACACCTTGCGTTGGTGTGTAACATTTGTTAAAATTGACGAAAGCACATTTTTATAATTACACTATTAACTATAGTCCATGGTTTAACTTAGGATTCATTGTTTATGTATGTAGTTCCATGGATTTTTTTTTTTTAATTTTATTCTTTTACCATAAATGCAACCTAACATTTCCAGTTCTGTTTTGTTCACAATGTTGTGCTACCATCAATACCATGCATTACCAAAATATTTCCAACATTCCAAATAGGAACCCTGTACATTTTAAGCCTTAACATTCTATTCCTTATCCCACCTTGTCCCTTGGTAACCTATATTCCAGATTCTAAATCTATAAGTTTGCTTATTCTATTTATTTCAAATCAGACTGATCATACAATATTTGTCTATTTGTGTCTGACTTATTTCACTCAACATGATGTCTTCAAGGTTCATCCATGCTGTCACATGTACCAAGACTTCATTCCTTTTTACAGCTGAATGATATTCCATTTTATGTATATACCATATTTTGTTTATCCAATCATCACTTGGACACTTGTTTTGTTTCCATCTTTTGGCAATTGTGAATAATGCCACTTTGAAAATCTGTATGCAAATATCTGTTTGAGCCCCTGCTTTCATTCTTTGGGGTATATACATAGTAGTGGGATTGCCAGGCCATATGGCAATTCTCTACTTAGCTTTCTGACAAACTGCCAAAATGTCTTCCATAGTGGCTGCACCATTTTATACTCCGACCAGCAATGAATGAGTGCTCCTATTTCTCCACAATCTCTCCAACACTTGTTGTTTTCCACTCTAATGGGTGTGAAATGTATCCCATTCTCGTTTTAATTTGCATTTCTTTGATGGCTAATGAAGTTGAGTGTTTTATCATGTATTTTTTAGCCATTTGTGTATCTTCTATGGAGAGATATCTATTCACATTCTTTTGCCATTTTTTGATTGGGTTGTTATTCTTTTTGTTACTAAGTTGAAGGATTTCTTTATATATTCTAGGTATTAAACCTTTATCAGATATGTGGTTTCCAAATATTTTCTCCCATTGTGTAGGTTGTCATTTTACTTTTATAGTAAAGCCCTTCGAGGCACAAAAGTTTTTAATTTTGATGAGGTCTCATTTATCTATTTTTTCCTTTGTTGCTTGTGCTTTGGGTGTAAAGTCTAAGAAACCGTTGCCTAACACAAAGTCCTAAAGTTGCTTCCCTACATTTTCTTGTAGGAGTTTGATCATTCTGTCTCTTATATTTATACATTTTGAGCTGATTTTTGTATAAGCGTGGGTTAGGGATCCTTTTTTCTTTGCAAATGGATATCCAATTCTCCCAGTACCATTTGTTGAAGAGACCATTCCTTCCCAATTGGTTGGTCTTTAACCCCCTCATCAAAAGCCAGTTGGCTATAAATATGAGGGCTGATTTCTGAGCTCTCAATTTGATTCCATTGGTCAATATGTCTGTCCTTCTGCTAGTACCATGCTGTTTTGATTACTATGGCTTTGTAATAAGTCTCAAGATCAGGAAGTGTGAGCTCTCCAACTTCATTCTTCTTTTTCAAGATAGCTTTGGCTATTCTGGGCCTTTTACCCATCGATATACATTTGATGATTGGCTTTTCCATTTCTGTAAATGGAAAATTTCACTGTTGAAATTTTGACTAGGGTTGCATTGAATCTATAAATCACTTTGGGTAGGATGGACATTTAATGGTATTTTGTCTTCCAATCCATGAACATGGAATGTCTTTCCATATATTGAAGTCTTCTTTAATTTCTTTTAACATTGTTCACAGTTTTCTGTGTTCAAGTCCTTTACATCCTTGGGTAGATGTATTCCTTGATATTTCATTCTTTCAGTTGCTATTTTAATGGAATTTTTTCTTGATTTCTTCTTCCAGTTGTTCCTTACTTGTGTATAGAAACACTACTGATTTGGGGGTATTGATCTTGTGGACCACCACTTTGCTGGATTCCTTTACGAGCTATAGAGATTTTCAGAATTTTCTGTATATAGGATTATGTTATCTACAAATAGGGAAAGTTTTACTTTATCCTTTCTAATCTGGATGCCTTTTATTCCTTTTTCTTGCCAAATTGCTCTAGCAAGAACTTCCAGCACATTGTTGAATAACAGTTGTGACATTGGGCATCCTTGTCTTATTCCTGATCTCAGAGGAAAAGTTTTCAGTCTTTCACCATTAAATAGGATGTTAGATGTGGGCTTTCCACATATACCCTTTACCGGTGTTAAGGAAGTTTTATTCTATTCCTAGTGTTCTAAGTGTTTTTATCAAGAAGCGGTGCTAGATATTTTCAAATGTCTTTTCTGCATCAATTGAGATGATCATATGGGTTTTTTCCTTCATTTTGTTAATGTGGTGTATTACATTAATTGATTTTCTTAAGTTGAATCACCCTTGCATACCAGGGGAAAATCTGACTTGATCACAGTGTATATTTCTTATAATATGCTGTTGGAATTGGTTTGCTAGTATTTTGTTGAGGAATTTTGCATCTATATTTATAAGAGATATTGGTCTGTAGTTTTTTTGTGTGTGTGGCATCTTTATCTGGCTTTAGTATGAGGGTAATGGTGACCTCACAGAATGAATTACGGAGCAATCCCTCCTCTTCAATTTTTTGGAAGAATTTGAGCATAATTAGAATTAAGTCTTCCTGAAATGTTTGGTAAAATTTCCCTGTGAAAGTATCTGGTTCAGGTCTTTTCTTTTTGGAGAGGTTTTGGATTACTGATTCAATCCCTAGTTTGTTGAGCTCTTCTATTTTTCCTTGGATAGGTGATTTGTGAGTTTCCAAGATTTGTCCATTTCATCTAAGTTTTCTAATTTATTGGCATACAGTTATTCACAGTATCCTCTTATGATCCTTTTTATTTCAGTGGGATCAGAAGTAATGTCCCCTTTTCATATCTGACTTTCATTATTTGTATTCTCTCTCTTTTTTTCTTTGTTAGTCTAGTTAAAGGTTTGTCAATTTTATTGATCTTTTCAAAAACCAACTTTTGATTTTGTTGATTTGCTCTATTGCTTTTTTGTTCTCTGTTTCATTCATCTCCACCCTAGTCTTTGTTATCTCCTTCTTTCTGCTTATTTTGGGTATAGTTTGTTCTTTTTCTAATTCTTCCAGTCTTGAGGTTAGGTCTCTGATTTTAAGTCTTTCTTTTTAATGTAAGCATTTGGAGCTATAAATTTCCCTCTCAGTACTGCCTTTGCTGTATCCTGTAAGTTTTGGTATGTTGTATTTTCATTTTCATTCACCTCAAGATATATCCTAATTTCCCTTGTGATTTCCTCTTTAACCCATTGGTTGTTTAAGAGTATGTTGTTTAATTTCAACTTATTTGTGAATTTCCCATTTCTCCCTCTGTTATTGCTTTCTAGCTCCATTCCATTGTGGTCAGAGGAGATACATTGTATGATTTCAATATTTTTTAATTTATTGAGACTTATATTGTGACTTAATATATAGTCTACCCTGAAGAATAATCCATGTGCACTTGAGAAAAATGTGTATTCTGTTGTTGTTGGGTGAAGTGTTCTATATATGTCTATTAGGTCTAGTTGGTTTAGAATATCTTTCAAGTCTTATATTTCCTTATTGATCCTCTGACTAGATGTTCTATCCACTATTGAAAGTGGTGTATTAAATTCTTCTACTATTAATGTAGAACTATCCATTTCTCCCTTCAAATCTGTCAGTATTTGCTTCATATATTTTAGGGGTTCTGCTGTTAATTGCATATATATTTATAATAGTTACATCTTGTTGAATTGACCCCTATTCAGTATATAATGGCCATCTTTGTCCCTCATAACTGTTTTCTTACTTAATGTCTATTTTATTCAGCATTAGTAAAGCTACACCACCTTTCTTTTGATTACTACTTGCATGGTATATTTTGTCCATCCTCTCACTTTCAACCTACTTGCCATTTTGCTATTTAGCCTTTGTAAGTCTTATACCTTTTTTGTCCCTCAACTCTTCCATTAATGCCTCCTGTTATAGTTATTTGATTTTTTGTGTTGTACCATATTGAGTGACTTGTCTTTAATATCTGGATATATTTTTCGTCTATTTTCCTTGTGGTTACCATGGAGTTAAAATTTAAGATCCTAAATACGTAACAATTATATTTGGTTTGATACTAACTTAACTTCAGTAATATACAAATATACTTTTCCTATATCCCTTTGCCCCCCCACCACTTTATTTTTATTTGTTACCAGTTATATCTTTGTATATCATATGTGCAGAACCACAGCTTTATCGTTGCTTTTTTTAAAACAATTTATTGAAGTATATCATTCATACATCAACATACATAAACTATAAGTGCTCAGTAAACATCATGAACTTATGAAAGAAATATGCATAACATCATATAGGGCTCCTACACATAACCCACACACACACACCAACAAACACCCTGTATTGTTGTGAAACATTTGTTACCATATCATGAAAGAGCATCATCAAAGTATCACTACTAACTATAATCTGTATTTTCCTCCCATATACATTTTTTAAGGATTTATTTATTTACTTACTTTTATCCACTTTTACCCCCCCTCCACATTTTTGCTGTTTCTGTGTCCATTCACTGGGTGACTCTGTGTCTGTTTCCTGCCCTCTCTTCTCATCCTTCTCCTCCTGTCTTCACTGGGATTTGATCCTTGGAAACTCCGATGTGGGAGAGAGGCATCCTACTGCCTGCGCCACCTTAGTTCCTGGTTTTTCGGCGCTTCTTGTCTTGGCTCTCCCTTGTGTCACTCTCCTGTTATGTCATCATCTTGCTGTGCTGCTTGTGGGTCCTGACAGTGCACCCACAGATTGGGCCTGGCCACTCACCTGTTCATGGAGCCTGGTGACCCACGCGCCTTCTGTATTTTTCTTTTCTTTTTTTTTTTTTTTTTTACCAGGAGGTCCCAGGGATCAAACTCAGGTCCCTCCATATGAAAGACAGATGCCCAACCATTTGAGCCACTTCTGTCCCCCTGCTATATCTCTTAAGGTTAACCAAATATACCTAGTGTTACAGTTATTTCCCATACAGGATGGTTTTATAATAAATCAGGCTTAGTTTATCACCAGCATTCTAAAAACCAGACCCAGGGAGAAAAACTAGGTCTGGGGACACATGCATGGTTTCTAGTATAGCGAATGTTTAGCCTACCCTGATTATCACAAAATCAGGACAGCGAGTTTATCATTGCTTTTTATGCATTTGCATTTTAACACCTGTAGGAAGCAAGAAGTGGGGTAAATACTAAATATTACACTACAATAATACTGGCATTAATAATTACACAAATGGTTACCTTTACCAGAGGTCTTTATCTCTTTATGCTGCTTTGAACCATGTCTAATATCCTTTCTCTTCAGTCTAAAGAACTCCATTTAGCATTGCTTGTAGTGCAGGTCTAAGGGTGATGGACTCCCTCAGTTTTTGTTTATCTGGGAATGTCATACTCTCTTCCTCATTTTTAAAAGAAAGTCTCACCAACTATAAAATTCTTGGTTGGCAGTTGTTTTCTTTCATGATGTTTAGTATTTCAACTGACTGCCTTCTTGACTCCATGGTTTCTAATGAGAAATTGTCACTCAATCTAAATGTACATAATGTTGCTTTTCTCTTGCAGCTGTCAGGACTCTCTCCTCATTTTTTGCATTCGATAGTGTAATCAGTTTATGATGAGGTATATTTTCCTTCATGTCTATCCTGTTTGGTGTTCTCTGGGTTTCTTGGATGTGCATATTTATGCCTTTTGCTAAGTTTGGGAAGTTCTCTGTCATTATTTCACTGAATATTCCTTCTGCCCCTTTCTGTCTTTCTTTTCCTCTGGGACTTCCTTGATGCACGTATCGGTTCACCTGATGGTATCCCAAAGATGTCTTGGGCTATTTTTGCTCCTCAGCCTGACTCATTTCAAGTGTTTTATCTTTGAGTTCACTGACTCTTTCTCCTGCCAGATCGAATCTACTCTTGAATCCCTCCTGGGAATTTTTTATTTTGGATATTATAGTCTTCAACTCCAGTTGTTTGTTTGGTTCCTTTTTAAAATTTCTATCTCTTTATTAAGATTCTCTATTGATCATTCATTGTTTTCCTGATACCTTTTAGTTCTTTCTTTGTGTTTTCCTTCATCTCCTTGAGCATTTTTAAGATAATTTTGTTAAAGTCTTTGGTGTGTCCATATTCTGGTCTTCTTCATTGGCATTTTCTGGATTTTTCATCCTCTTCCTTTGCATGGGCCATCATTTCCTCTTTCTTTGTTTGTCTTATACTGTCTTGTTGCACACTCTACATTTTAATATTTTAAAATGTTAACTTTAGGATTTATTCCCTGGGATTTCTGTTTCTTGATTTTATAACCAGCTGGTGATAAGACAGAATTTTCTTTTTCTTCATCCTTCTCTCAGGAAGGTCTGCCCAAGGCAATGCAATGTTATATTGTCCTCCTGTCTTTCTTGGCCTATGTCTTTTCCTGGACTTGTGCTTGTTAGGTATTTTGGAATTCCCCTGTTTACAGGAGTTTGAATGTCTCCTCCATTTTCCAGGAGACAGAGTTCCTTCTCCCAGGTGTTTAAAGCAGGCTAGGTTTTGCCCCAACTGTCTGTCTCTATAGTTTCTTACACTCATTTTGTTGTATCAAGCTGTTTTTGCCAGGAGAGCAAATTCTTTGGGGGAAAGGGCATGCCAGAGAGGACTTTCCCAAGTTAGTCTTTCCCAGTCTGTGATACAGACTGATCCACAAAGGGTGGTGCAGATTGGTTCCAAAGTGCCATGGGAAATAGTTCAGGAAGGGCACAAAGAGCTTCTTCCATGGCTCCCCAAAGCCAAACTTATTTGGCCTGCCTAGCAAATACAGCAACCCCAACCAACTATCCCCCGGAGCCCTGAAGAAATGCTATGTTCTCTAAGTCTCCTCTGTAGCTGCATTTATCTGGAGCAGGTTGAAACAATGGCCACCCTCAGAGCCAGGCCTCCAGCAATCCAAAGTTGCTAATCAAAACCTGTGATCAGTGATCAGCCATGCCTTCCCATGGTCTTGGGAAAGAGGATTTTTATATACCTTCCTGTTACCAGCAAGTTAGTCCAGGGCTGGACCTTACAATGGTCTGCTGAGAGAGTGGGGATTGGGTGCCACTAAGGGCCATGTGGAGACAGCAATTTACTGTTCTTCACCATAATTTACTAGCCTTTTCCTCCCACTCTTCTCTGGATACTCTACAGTGCTCTACTGGCCTTGGAGTTTCAAAATAGTTGTTTCAGACATTTCCTGCCTGTTTAATAGCTGTTCTGGTAGAAAGACTGAATCCTGGAGCTCCCTACTCTGCCATCTTCCCACAATATGCAATTTCTTTTTTATCTTATTTTAACTTGTTAAATGTTGCCCTTCAATATCTGTTTTCTTTTTCTCCTTCTTCTAGGGTATTCTTGGGTTATCCCCTAATAAAGTTCTATTGCAAAGCCTTAAGCTATATCCATTCCATGCCTATTTAGTACATTATTTTTTCTCATATTGCTTTAGTCATTTTTATATAATCATGTATGCATCTAATTATTATTTAATTTCTAATTAATGTGCCAATTCCTCTGCATCTCCCCTTTCTCCTGTCAGTACTCCTTTCAGTGCATTCTTATTTCCAGGTATGGAAACTCTACCTTAGATTTCTATAAATCACCCCTACTTCTAAGTGCCTTCTTTAGATTTTTTTAAAGTATACACACACATAAACATATATAGATGTAGATATACATATATATATATATATATATATAAAATCCCTGATTTCCTGACAGGAAGGAAATGTTTATGGCCCTTTAATGATGTTTTATTTATATCTACCTCTATCTTTTCTTTTCCTAAAGAAAATAAAATCAGATTTTCTTTGACCTTTCCAAAATTTATTGTCTATTTAAAATTGCACTGCAATATTAAACACTGATGAAAATAATAGCTATAATAGCACATTGCAAACTAACAGGGTGCTTAAAGTGTTTTAATAGTATTTCATTGTGTTTCCCAATTAATGGTACTGAGTCTGCAGTAAGTTTAGGACAGTGGAGTTGGTATGGGTCTGGGGCAAGTGTGGTATGAATAGAGTAAAATAATTTTAAAAAACAGGCCCCAGTTCTAATGAGGCAGACAGGCTCAAACACTATGTGATGGCATCCAGAAAAGGGGAACTTTTCTTTTAGACCTTGTCAGCTTAGGGAGAATGAAGGTTAGTTTTCACTGGGGTGGATGACATTAAAGTTTGATCTGGAAGCTTCAAGTGAAGAGGAAAGAGAAAATGTATTCAGGACAGTGGCTAAATGGACCGTGAGCACAGAGGCAAGAAAGTACAAGTTGTCTTTGGAGACACAGACGTGGACTCAGGCCTGACGAATAGAGGTTATAGGATTGTCTTTCAGGTAAACCTAAAAAGTTGCATAAAGGAGAATATAGAAATCCATCATTCCAGTATATTGGCCATTATAGAGTCATAATCAGAGCAGTAATCTGGGAAAATTAATTTATATTAATAAGAGAAAAGACTAGAAGAAGAAAGAGGACCCATGAGGAAGCTTCTGTTATGGATTAGACAAGAAATTATAAAAGTTTAAATGAAGGCAGTGGCAGCTGGAAAGAAAAGGGGATCTCTTAGAGCTGAAAGTGAAAGAATTTAAAAATTGATTGGCGGTAGAGCAACTTAGTTTCCTAGGACTCCTGTAACAAAGTACCACAAACTCATGGCTTCAACAACAGAAATTTATTGTCTCACAGTTTTAGAGACAAGAACTCTAAAATCTCCACCTCCTCCATCTTCACATGACTTTCACCCTAGTGTCTATCTGTATCTCCTTTCCCCTTCTTAGGAGGACACCAGTAATATTGGACTAAGGGCCCACCCTACAATGGTTATGAGCTCATTTTAACTAATTCTATCTATAATGACCCTATTTCCAATTATGGTGACATTCTTAGGTACTGGGATTAAGATTCAACATATATTTTGGGGTGATACAATTAAACCATAACATGGACCCCAGAGTAAAAAATGCTGAAGACAATTCTAAGTCATCAAGGTATGGATGATGGTGGAGGCTTTACCAGAAAGAGAGAAGATGTACAATGACATTCAGCTCTAAACCCACCTTCCTATATTCAGCTTTGTGATACTGGAGCTGGGACTGGGACTCTACAAGTCTCATTTCTCCTTTGCTAGAGGGCTTCCTTTTAGGTTATGCCAATGGGGGGTGATAGAGAAAGGCCAGAAACCCGGAAGAAGAAGAAGATGCACTTCTTTCTGTTTGATCACTGTTCTAGTCAGCATCAACCCACCAATAGCTGTTCACACTGGACATAGCAGTTGTTCACAGTTCCCAGTCATTTTCCACATTTCCAAAACCAGTCTCAAGATTTCACCCTTTAAGATTTCCACTAAAGTTCTAAGTTGCAGCTCTGTAAGGGCTACTCTTCCCCAAGCCTCTAGTTTCTAATAATATCAAATTCTTCCTCCTGATCCCCAATCTTGTGGGTAGCTCTTCCTACAATTATATTTCTGTGTATCCCAGTGTTCCTCATTTCCATTTCAGTGCCCTGATACATATTTAACCAATTCCTACATTAAATGACTTCTGTTAATAATTAATGTGGCTTCTATGCGAATATTCTCGGCGACCTGATTTTGTGATAATCAGGGTAGGCTAAACATTTGCTATACCACGCATTTGTCCCCAGACCTAGTTTTTCTCCCTAGGTCTGGTTTTCAGAATGCTGGTGATAAACTAAGCCTGATTTATTATATGACCATCCTTTATGGGGAAAGAGTGTAACTTTGGGTATCTTTGGTCAACCTTAAGACATATAGCAGGGGGACGGATGTGGCTTGGGTGGTTGGGCGTCCATCTCCCATACGGAAGGACCTGGGTTCAATCCCCGGGACTTCCCAGTGAAAATTAAAAAAAGAAAAATACAGAAGGTGCGTGGGCCACCAGGCCCTGTGCGTGGGCGAGCCACCAGGCCCCGTGCAGGGGTGCACTGCCAGGTCCCATGTGCGGGTGTGCCGACAGGCCCCGTGAGCCACACAGCAAGATGGTGACATAACAGGAGGGTGACACAAGGGAGAGCCAAGACAACAAGTGCCAAAAACCAGGAACTAAGGTGGCACAGGTGGTAGGATGCCTCTGTCCCACATCGGAGATTCTGAGGATCAAATCCCTATGAAGACAGGAGGAGAAGGACAGGAAGAGAGGACAGGAAACAGACACAGAGAATTTCCCAATGAAAGGACACAGAAACAACAAAAACATGGGGTGGGGGGAGGATAAAAATGGATAAAAGTAAATAAATAAAGAAGTAAATCCTTTTAAAAAAATGTATATGGGAGGAAGATACGGACTATGGTTAGTAGTAATACTTGGACAATGCTCTTTCATGATTTGTTAACAAATATTTGACAACATTGCAGGGTGTTTGGGCAGGGGGTGAAGTGTGGGAGCCCTGTATGATGCTATGCATGTTTGTTTTTTAAGTTCACAATGTTTACTGAACACTTATAGTTTATATATGTTCATGTATGAATGATATACTTTAATAAATTGTTTTAAAAAAATAATTAATGTGGCTTCTTTCCTGAGTGGACCTTGAAGGCAACAATTAGAAGGGAAGGAATGAGTCCAATCTCAGGTGTATTTTTGTATTGATTCTAAGTTTCCACTGAGATATCTACATGGAGATGTCTAGGAAGAAGTTAAAAACTCATGACTAGAATTTTGTAAGGGCATATAGACTTGGAAATTATAGTCACAGAAGGGTGGCTGGCACTGAGGGATCATGCAAGTAAAAGAATTCAGGACCAATCATAGAGAGTGGGTGATGGAAGGGAGAGATTAAACAGCCAGTTGGTGAACAATAATGACAAATATCTAAGACTGAGAAGGAGTAAGCCATGGGATTTGGCAATTGGGATAGTATTGGTGGTTGCTAAGAATATATTTTAATTGGGTGGTGGGTGAGAAATTAGGAATATGAGGGATGAGTATGGAAAAGGCCACTATGTTTAGCATAAATTTCCAAGACTAAATATATTTTAAACAGATATTTCAAGAAATTCAATTGCAAACAGATAGGTAATAATTTAGAATGAAACTCTGATGGCAATTTTTATGTGTTCAAGTTGACTCCTCAGCAGTTCAGATATAAGAGATGTTCAGTAAATGTTAAAGAGAGGAGGGTTGCATGTTTTATATTTCAGAGTAGACGAGGTCTTCACATGTTTCTAATCTGAAGGAAGTGTCAAGCAGTGAGAAGATATATGGAGAGGGGATTAGATTCCACCATTTAAAAATCAAGATATTTTACATACAAATACAGATTTCTAACTTTTCTTTTAAAATGGGAAGACTTAGCAAATGGTGATTCCTCGTTCCCCCATCACAATATCTTCCAGAGTTCACAAGCAGCTGTCTCTTTAGACAAATGTTACCTTTTAACTTGCTTCAGTCCTTACCATGCTGTGTGGTCTGCCCAAAGCTGAGGCCCAGAGTCAGGGACCATTTGTCTTCAAGTTCACTCTGCTTCTCTTCCTCTAAGCCATTTTTATTAATTCACTTTATCCCCAACATTCTCTGAATTTGTATTAGATATCATTTCAGATCTTCTTAGTAAGAATCGCATCATGCTAGGGTTAAAACATTAGATTGGGATTAGGATATCTGACACTTTGTAAACTATAAGCAAATAAGTATATTTATTACAAGGGAACTCAAAGACGATTTTTCCAGACCAATATTTTCATTGTGCACATAGCATGTATGTTTCAGGATAAGGATAAGAAATTATATCCATTGAATCATATTTCAAGGCTTGGAATTTCCGCCCCCCAGTCTTCTCTGCACTTGAAGCACTCATTTGCTGACCAGGATGGAGAGTAAAGTCTGTGAACATGAATCTGGAGTCAGCTTCGTCCACTTTGGTCTCCTTATGACTATATACCTTAACTATTGGGGCCATCAATAAAATCCATCACCTTACCAGTGCACAAAGAAGCAAGCATCTTGGTTTTACTGTCTCACTCAGACTTGTGTCTTCCAGTCCTATATAGTCTCAGGACTAGCGTGCTTCCCCATCATGCCACATATAATCTCTGAGTTATTTTGTAAAAGATGTGTTAGATCAATCAGGGGAAAGAAAAGACATCGTCAATAGTAAATACAAAGCAAAACAGGAAAAAGGAATCTACTTCAGTAAAATTAGGCTATTCTTAAAATTAAATCTATTTTTGAATGTACCATGATGTTCTGAGATTGCTAAAAGATCTTATTATTTGTGCCCAGTTATTCTATTTGCCAAGCTAAAGTCCATGAGGAGCTGTGAACCATTATGAATAAAATGCATCAAGACCTATAAGATACCACCAAAGGACTCACTGAGGAACACCATATGCATGGAACAGCATAGCCCAGAAACAAGCTCAGCCCAAGTCTTTACCAAACAACCATTTCTACAAAATGACAATCTCAGTAGCTTAGCCCTGGAAGATCTCCTTTTACCAAAATCCATATAGATCCAAATACCATAAAATGATTGGGACCTGCTTTTCAGTAGATAATACATACTTTAGTTTCATTTGTGAAGGGACCCATGTTGTTTGAAAGAACAAAGAGAGAATAACTTCATTTGAGTTGCTGTTTGAGCCTGAATTTTGAAAAGCTGTGCCTTTTAATTCCACCCTGAGTTTAAAATATGGCCCACCTGGACAGTCTGGTTCTCTCCGGGGAATGTACTAACTCTGAATTTTTTTATGCATCTGAAGTCCACCATATGGAACAACAGTGTCATTAAATTGGGCATTAAAAAGATTTGTTCACTCAGCTACATTTAAACAGATAATAATATTTGGCACTTATATAGTGCCTTTCACCTGTCCATCTCAAAGAAGGAATTTGTAAACAAATATTGCTACAGACCCTATATAAACCAGAGCTAAATTAGCTTTTCCCTCTGTAGAAAACAGCTCCAACATACCACATAGTAAGTCCACACCAAGATAAGAGATGGTGCAAAATCCAAAAACATAAAGCAGTCCAAGAATGTTAAATTGATTTTATCTCAATAAGTAACTACAATCTGTTTACCCTAGACAGGAAAAAAGAGATGCTGCATATACGGCATGTATTTGTTTTCTCTTATCTAGTCTTGGATCCATAAAAACAGAATTTTCATAATAATTATAATACCATTACTTAAATTAACTGTGAACGAAATTGGCCAAAACTTCATAACTACTTCTACTTTAGTAATTCAGTGTTCTGATGATAAGAATTAATAGGATTCCTAGGCAATTTCAATTAGGTTTTCCATAATTATCATCCCATCTGTATGTTTAGTTCTTTAGGTCTGTTTTTCAATAGGTTAGAACTCAGAAGATTGAAGGGATTATTCATTGTTCCTTCCAAACCACTAACATTTCTCTTAATTTTATATATATGAACTTTTATATAAGTATATGTATAGTTATATATGTGTATATATAAAGTTATATATGTGTTTATTATATGTATATATGTATATATATATGTGTGTGTATGTGTATTATTTTCCTCTAACCCCAATCTTTATGATCATATGCTTGCTTTCTCTTTACTTGCCATCCTTACTTTGTGTCTTTATTTGTGTAGCACATACAATTTTAGGGAATAGATTTACAGACCCCCCTCCCCAAAAAAGAAATCTCTGAACTTCAGACTGTTTTTGTTTATCAAACAACATACTGACAAAGATTATAAAGCATAGATATAGATTACAAACATATCCTACATATAGTATACATACATTACTTCACAAGAGTTTGTTAGATGGCATAGGAAAGAGCTTACATTATAAAATTCAGCTACTTGGAGATATAAAATAGGCCAATAATATGAGTAGAAGCTTCCATGTAGGTAATCATTCCACAAGGACAAAATTGAACAACCAATTATAGACTATATCAGGCAACAGGGGAAAAAGTCCTATTGGTATAGTCTAGACAATATAAATTTAACATAAGAATATATTTTATTAACACTCTCTAGATGATCTAATTTCAGGTTATCAATTTTCAGAAAGAAGTTATTTTTCATTAACATAGTTTCCATAGTATTAGAAAAGAGATGTAAAACTCATATGGCTACAGGAATCAGATAGTTAACATAAAGGACCTAAGTATGCAGTTATACAATAACAGAGAAGAGTATATATAGCAATAATTTGTTGGGATGCATTCCCTAACAGAAATTCTTTCTATGAACACACAAACATATTTGTGTTTATATATTTATAGATAAGTTTATATGTAAATGTGTGGCAATAAAATGAATACATACATGTATATCCCATAATTGTTTAATAAGCAAAGTGGGATCCAGTTGAACTGGAAAGACACACATACCCTCTAAAAGGGGCAGCTGTTTCTCAGCCCCCAGGTAATTGTTCTAAGCAAGAATGTAGGCCCAGTGTGGCCAATTATCTGACTTCTTAACAGGAATGCCAAATTTAAATTTTTAAAAGTAAAAGCTTCTAATTTTAAAATATTGGCTCCGATTTTTTTAAACCTCATATGTGTCAAGTAACAACACTTCAGCTAGTCAAATCTTGCTCATTGGCTAGCGGCTTGCAAACTTTGATCTTAAATAAAGCTTGTTTACCATGCCTAGGAAAAGACTGGGGGGAAACCATGCATTAAGATTTAGTTATGGCACCCATAGAATGAAGAGTTATAAAATAAAGTTCAGGGGGATGGATGTGGCTCAAATGGTTGGGCATCTGTCTCCCATATGGAGGGACCCAGTTTCGATCCCTGGGACCTCCCGGTAAAAAATAATAATAATAATAAAGTTCACTAATTAGAAATTTTCGTGAAAAATTGTGTTTCTGTATGAGCACAAAAACAAAGAGCTCTTACAAATCAATAAGAAAAATAAGCAGAGAAATATGTGTATAGAAATGAGTTTATATGCACAAGCAAATATTAGGGTTCCTAATTTAGAAAAGGATGCTTAATCCCTATGTCATGCAACTCAAACTGGAATTTTTTTTAAAGATTAGAAATATAATTTAAATATAAAACAAAGATGAATCATGTATAATATAGAATAAAAAACCATCCTAATCTTTAAGATAAAACAGATTTCTACAAAATTTCATTCTTTGGGCTGCCCAGACTCTCCTTTGCCATTGAGTATAAAAATGATATTAAAGTGGAGAAAGTAAAATTTATACAAGAATCAGGAAAACCAGGTTCTATTTCTAGATCTGATATTAATGGCACTGTCTTGGTCAAAATACAACTGCTCCAATCTTTATATTCCTTTTCAGCTAAAAAACAACAACAACAAATTCTATGTCCTGTGTTACTTTGGCAAGCAGGTAATTTACAATTTTTTTTTTGTACATAGGAAAGATTGCATTGAGGAAATTAAGTTTGAGAGTTGGATGAAGAGACTGAGTCAGTGGTATACTCAGTTAATTTACTTATAAGGACAATTAATGGTAAAATAAAGGTGATTATTAATCTCCCTCCTCTACCCTGTTTTATGAAACAGAAAAACATTCTCCAATATACATTTTTATGCAGCAGCAAGAGACAATGACCAGTGAAACACAGATTTTTTTCAGCCACTTATGTGCCACAAGCAATCTGGTCTCTCAGCAAGACACTTCTGCTACCACTAGCCTGAGAAACATATACATGCTGCCTCTTGGTGGAAAAACTTTTTCTTGTATCCACATATCTATCAAAGTTTTAGTTCTTGATATATGGTGACAGCAAAGACATTTGAGAAATTGCCTGGACCTAGAACCTTATATGTAATGTCAGTTTCTTGAGTTCAATCCTGTTAGCTAAAATTGATATACTACATGAAAAATATTTTGCCCATCAACCAAAACAAGAGACAGAGGGAATATTTTAGACATCTGTCCCTGAGAAGTCATTGTATACCCTGACCTATCTCCAGATCCAGGAACCAGCAAGAATATTTGTGCATTCCCAGATAGGAAGTCTGGACTTCTTATACCTAAGTCCTCACCTAGGAAAACAATGAGAACCTAGGGTTCGTATATACCTAATATGTGCTGTGGAGCAAATTTCCATGCAATTGACTGTAGCAATGAGTTGGATAGCCTCGTGGAGTATCCTGGAGTCCCCAGAATGTGTGGAATTTAGCTGAGAGTAATGCCTTCTGATTAAAGCCAAGAAGACACAGCCATCCACTCTGCAAGTTGATAAGTGAAGATGAAAAGGAAATATGAATGTCTCTGTGAACACCAGCATGGATTGTTGATGACTGTGGTGGATGACATCCACTTCTTCTCTTTCCTCTCTGCTTTGGCCCTTTTGCCACAGCTTCTATATTATAACCCATCACAATGTGTTTAGTTTTCTACGATCCATGCATGAAAGGATTGCACTTGTGCCACTTTTTATAGTTGACTTGAAAACCAGCCTTTCTACTCAAGGAAACAGTGCTTTTTCCAAACAAATATGGGGACCAATATTGTCTCCAAAGTACAGCCTGTGTAGGCCTCCACCCACCCCATTTGTTGATGAAAGGGGTCTTTCTTCTTTAGTGAAATTTTAAAAAGGTACAATCCTATTTTTAAAAATCAGGGTCTTCAAAATTTTTAGAAATTCAGAACTTCAAAATTCTGTTTTCCTTCAAACTATATCCTTTCTACCAATATATTTCTTTGAAGTGTCCAAGTAAATCTCTTTTGAACTCATAATTGTCATGCTCTCACAGGTCCCTGTTTCCTTATTTCAGAACCTGTCAATGTCCTGCCTGCTCTGAGCTACTTTTGTACTCCTCCTAGAAGCATGGGAAACGTTTGGCTGTTTCTCGAACAACACTGAATGTGTAAGAATTCTTGGAAGCTGTATTAGGTCATCTGATCAGAAACTTCATCAGGTTTGTATTGCTTCTGAGCTATGTGGGTGCAGGGAAGTCTGGGAGGCTTGCCACCATTTGGGAAGTGGCATGTAGGTCTCCTCAGCTCTTAGATCCTAGAAAGATTTATAGCATTTCTTTCAAGTATCTTACATCCCCCATTCATATGCCCATCAGCATTAGCAATTGGGTGTGCAGAGTTGAACATTTCTAAATATTTTGAGGTTGAAGTGCATAATAGCAGCTAGCAAATTAAAAAAAAAAAAAAAAAAAAAAAAAAGCAAAAACGAGTAAGTAGAAGCCAAATAAAAATCATGTGGAGTCACAAAATCCAAGAAAAATATAGTTTCAAGATGACCTTTGCTGTTAAGAGGTCAATGAAGATGGTTTCTAAAAAGATGTCTATTGGATTTAACCACATGGAAGTCATTGATGACTTTAATAATAGCTTCAGTGGAGCAATGGGAGCAGAATCTAAGGTAGAGTTGATTGAAGAATAAATGGGATCTGGGTAAAGACTGTGGACTAAACATACACATCTAATTTAGCTCTCAAATAAAACCCCACTAGAACTATGGTAAAGGAATTGTTGGGGAAAGAAAATGGAGAATCAGACATTAGCTTGTAAAATTATGGAAATAGTGTACATTGTTCTAGCAATCCCATTTCTGGTAATCTATATTACAGATAAAATTTAACATGTAAGAAAATTATACATCAATAAGATTATCAATTGTGATATTATTTATAATATCAAAAGATTGGAAGCAATCTGAAATCCAAGATTAAGGGAGTGCTGAATAAACTGTGTTATACCCACCAAGAATATCAATCAGCTTTGAAAAAAATAAAGGAGGTCTCTGTGCGTATTAAGAAAGACCTTCAGACCTTTCAGGTATAAAAGTCAGGGGCAAACAATTTGTGTGAGAAAGTTAATTAGAATGGGGGTTAAAATATGCACATGTATTTGTTGCATTTTACATTTTTAAACCATTGGAAGAATAAGTTAGAAAGTTTATTTGTAGGAGGAGAAAGGAAATGTGATGGATGAGGACTGAATAGAAGTAAGAAATCTCAAACAGTTGTTCATTTTTTGAATCTGATAAAAGAATTATCTATTTTGAAAGTTGTATTTGTAGTGCCTATTCAAAAAATAATTTAAAGAATACAAACCACTGCTGGAAATAGTACCACTCTCACCATTCCAACAACAAAAGCTGAACAAACTTTAAGTTTACAACTTTTCTTGGACCTATCAGAGAGCTGTGGTTACAGGGCAAAAAACTAGCCTGAAATCTAAGGAGAGATGTGCAAATGCAGGGAGCAAGAGGATGTTGAGCACTTGCTTACCCGGGGCAGACACAGACAGAATCAGGTAAGAAAGAATCAACTGGATTCTTAACAAATTGGTGGAGAATAAGTGTAGGCTGACAAGAGACTGTGGAGCCATTTGGGGCCACAGATATAGTGGGAGTTCATACCCACTGGCAGGCTCTTCCTCAGGGACCTTACTAGGTGCTCGAAGAAAGATTGGCAAAAGTCCTGAGAAAGCATCTCCCATGCGGCATGCCTGGGAGATGGGTAAACTGCCACTATGGCAGAGGCTCACAGCCCTACTTAGATCCTTCTTCCCAATCTCTCCCATGGAATACAGCCTTACTGCTAGGAAATTTAGCAAAAAAAAACAATCACCCTTAGGGCACTAGTAAGAATCCATTTCGGCTAGAAGAAGGGAACAAAAACAAACAAACAAATTCTAACCCTGGGGAAGAGGCAGGAGTACATGCTGGGCCCAGAATCATAGCTGGGGGAGGGGTTAGCTCTGAAAAAGTCACACCCCCAAGACCCAGGGATAGAGTGACAACCTAAGAGTGAGGCTTAAGCAAAATAACAGAGAATATCCTTTTCTCCATCACCACAGGCTAACAACAGCACATAACAAATAACAATGGAATACTGTTTGGAGAGACAGAAGACAGAAAAGACTGTGGAAAAAGGACGTCTTTGAGGTACAGTGTAAAAGCAAAATCTAAAGTTCAGAGTCGCAAACCAGCCATCACCCTAAACATGAGTATTGCTGGAAAAATTTGATGCCCATGGTGCACTGAGGGTAACTATAGAAACAACAATTAAAACAACCTACTGTGAAGAGACAAAGCAATTGATACAACTATTCTCAGATATAGAAGACATGTTGGGAATATCAGACAGAATTTACAATAATTATGGCTCCTATATCAAGAACTTTCATGAAAAAGATGGACAATATGCAAGAACAGATGGATAATTTCAGCAGAGATAGAAATTATAAGAAAGAATCAAATGAAAATGCTATAAATGAAATACACAGAGATGAAAAATGCCTTCAACAGATTCATCAAGTAAACTTGACACAACCAATTAAAAAATCAGTGATGTCAGAAGAAAGGTCAAAAGAAGTTCTCCAAAATGGAAAAAAAAAATAGATTTTTTTTTTTTTTTTAAAGAAGAAGAGAGCATCAAAGGCATGTGGAACAATACCAAAATATCAAATAGCCTAATATATGTATAATTGGAATACCAGAAGGAAAAGAGAGGAGGAACAGGGCAGAAGAAACATTTAAAGAAATATCTGACAAATTTCCAAAATTAACATCAGATATGAAACCAGAAATACAAGAAATTCAGAGAATAACAAACATGATAACTAAAAAAAAATTAGTAAAACCTGGGCATATCGTATTCAAACTCCTGAAAACAAAGGGAAAATCCTGAAGGTAGCCAAAGTAAAAAGACATATCACATATGAAGGAACAAGAATAAGAATTGTAGCAGGTTTCTCATTAGAAATTATGCAAGGGAGAAAACAGTCAGCTTTCTTTAAAGTACTAAAAGATTTCTATACCTACTGAAAACATCTTTCAAAGATGAAGGAGAAACACGTTCTTGGACAAACAAAAACTGAGAGAATTCATTTTCAGTAGACGTGCACTACAGGAAATGTTAAAGGAAGATATTCAAAAGAAGGATATGATATAACATTGCAATTACAGACACAGGCCATTATATATCTTGTCATAACTTACAAAATTGTGCAGGAAAGAGATTAAACTATAATGTAAGCTATAATCCACACTTTGTGGCAATGCTATAATGTGTTCATCAATTATAACAAATGTACCACACTAATGAAGGATGTTGTTAATGTGGCAAAGTGTAGGAGGGGTAGAGAGTGGGGCTCAGGGGAATCCCCTACATTTTTTGTGTAGCATTTATGTAATCTATGTTTAAAAATAAAATTTTAAAAAGTAAAAAAAAAAAGGAGGATATGATAGACAGAAACTTAGATCTACACAAAGAAATGAAGATCACTGGAAATAGAATAAAGGTAAAAATGAAACTAATTTTATCATCATTTTAATTTATCTAAATGATAGCAGACTGTCTAAAACAAAAATCATAGCAATGTGTTATATTTTATAACATTTGTGAAAGTATAATGTATGACAATAATAGCACCAAAAAATAGGAAAGAGGAATTGAAGATACAACATTATAAGGTCCTTACACACACTACATGTGAAGTGGCATAATATTATTGAAAATAGAGTCTTATTAATTAAAATGCAATTTGTAAGTGCTAGTGCAACCACTAAAAAATTAAGATGTATAAATAATGAGTCTAGTAGAGATAAAATGAATCCATGAAAATGCTCAATTAATCCAAAAGAAAGCAGGAAAAAAGGAAAAGAAAAATAAAAGGTAGAAATAGATATCAGCTAGCCAGATAGTAAAATTTAATCCAAATATATCAGTAATCACACTGGATATAAATTTTCTAATATGACAATAAAAAGATCAGCTTGTCAGATTGGATTTAAAAAAATCAGGACCCGAATTTATGCCATCTACAACAACCCACTTTAATATAAAGACATAGGTGGGTAAAAAGATGGGGAAGCTTTTAATGATATACCATGGAAATGCCAATCAAAACAATGCTAGAATAGTTATATTAATATCAGACAAAGTTTATTTAAGAACAAGGAATGCTACTAGGGATAAAGAGGGAAAATTTTAGTTGGAAACTGTAACTCTGCTCTCACAATAATTGATATAACAAATAGACAGAAAATCAGCAAGGATAAATAAGAACCAAACACGATCAACAAACTGAATATACTTGGCATTTGTAGAACTCTCTACCCAACAGCAGAACACACATTCTTGTCAAGAGCACAGAGAACATTCACAGAGACAGGCAATAGCCTGGGCCATAAAACAAACCTTAATAAATTTTAGAAAATAGAAATCATGCAAAGTATGTTCTCAGACCATAACAGAATTAAAATAGAAATCAAGAAAATATCTAGAAAATGGCTCCCCAAATATCTGTAAATGAAACAACACATTTCTAAACAGCCAATGGATCAAAAGATAGTCTCAAGGACATTTTAAAATAATTTGAACCTAATGAAAATAAAATTGCAGCATATCAAAATCTGTTAAGATATAACTTAAGTAATGGAAATTTTTAGCATTTTAGCATTAAATGCTTATATTAGGAAAAGAATAAAGATATCAAATTAGTTAAACTTCCACCTTAAAAAAAATTAAGAGAAGAACAAATAAAACCCAAAGGAAGCAGAAGAAAGGAAATAATAATTAGAGCAGGCATCAAGGAAATTGAAAACAGAAAACCGATAGAGAAAAATCAATGAAACAAAAACCTGGTTTTTGAAAAGTTCAATATAATTGTTAAATTTCTAGACAGATAGCCCAAGAAAAAAAAAGTGAAAACACAAATTACAAATATCAGGAATGAAAACGAGTACATCACTGACCCTAAAGTCATTTAAAGAATAATAAGAGAATACCATGAACAACTCTATGCACCTAAATTCTACAACTTAGATGAAATGGACCATATTCCTTGAAAAACATGAACAACTACAACTGACTGAAGGAGAACTAGAAAAGACAAATAGTCCTATATCTATTTTTTAAATGAAATCATAATTACAAACCTCCAAAAAAGAAACTCCAGGGATGAGTTCATTGGTGAACTTCCTTAAATGAAAGCATCCCACCCACCATATCCATGGGATATAAGCCCTCTCTCACTTGGAGGTGGAGTGGACATCACCATCCCAGTCCCCTCAGGATTGGGGGAAGAGCTATGGACTAGAGTGGACTTGATGGTATTCTGTTGTTCACATATGGTGATTCTAGCAATGGAAGAAATTATAACAGTGAGGTGGAGCCGGTGGCCACTGGACACTTTCGGGGCAGGGAGGGGATGTGCAGTTGAAATACAGGGGCTTTATCAGGACTTGGAGGTTGTCCTGAGTGCCGTTGTGGCAACGGATGTAGGCCATTTTAAATCAGCACACACCATTCAGAACTGTGTGGGAGAGAGTGTGGCCTACGATGTGAACTGTGGTCTATGGTTGGTGGCAAGGCCCCAGGATGTTTAAGTCCATTGAGTGTGATGGGCCCACTTGTGGGAGATGTTTGTGTGGGATGTGGTGGGAGGTGTGGGAGGTGGGGAACATGGGAATCCCTGTCGGTTCCGTGTAATATTTAGGTAATCTAAGCACCTCTTAAAAATATATATATATATAATATTTTTGTAAGCAAATGCACATATATGCATATATATTTGTATATCATTTTACAAATATTGGTATGTATTGTGAAAAATTTGATTTTTACCCACAATAAAAAATAAATAAATTTAAAAATAAATAAAATAAAGTACATAAAAACAACAAATGACAACTTATAATTTCATGCAGAAATATGAAGAAGGAATTAAGGGTGAGTTTTTTTTCTTAGCAAACCTTGTAGAATTCATTGACTCTTTACATTATATACATGTATAACTTTAATTAAAATATAAAAATAAAAGAATTATAGGAATTAAGCAGTTGACATACCATGGATAGATGTAAGCAGAAGGAAAATAAAATAGGGTGGTAGCTATAGGGACTTTGGGAGTGAAACAGGAAACAAAAAGTTGAAGACTGGAAATTCGAGAGCATATTTTAATGCTGAAGGCAAGAGTCCTGTAGGAAGAAGAGAAGAGGATGAGATAGGCCACAAGGTCCCAGGATTGTAGGAAGGGATTTGACCTGGAACACAGAACATTATAGGGGGAAAACTTTCTCAATTTTCACCAGCATAAGAAGATGGTATTTGATGGTGGGAAGATAAGGGAAGTTTCTAAATGAAAGCTGCAATATTGTTCCATAAAATATGAGAATATTAGAGAGCTTTTAATAATAAGTCTGGGAATATAAGCTGTATGAGTAAGGAAATAGGACATATGGAGAGAAAAATATCATAATGGACTGATAATGGACTGTTGCAATGAAGGTTCCTGAGAAAATGAGCTAGAGAAACAGGCAATTATGGTCAGAGAGAGGGATGCTCAAATTAGTGCTTTTGGAGGTGGTACCATTTCTCATGGTAATGAGATCAAGCAGAGCACCCTGGGTATTTGTGGCTGGGATGGAATGGAAAACATGATCACTGAAGGTGGTCAAGCTGTTCAATGGGTCATACACAGGAAGGATGACACTGCCTAGGGAAAAAGCTAGAATTGAGTGGTGATGAAGATGATAAAGCCAAATGTAAATGTCCTCAAATGAAGCAATCATTGTTGTGAGGAGGCAGAGTTTGGAGTAACTGAATGGCACAAGCCAGAAAGAGTAGGGAGGGAAGAGCAGGGAACATCTGAAAGTGGAATTAGGGAACAAGAGGAACATTTTCCTCACCTCAGCTCTGGGGCAAATCAAGGTTGCGTAATGGGTTAATTTCCCTTAGTCATATGATGTCAGTGGCTCAAGTGATTCAGGAAGCAAAGGCAATGAACAGTTAAACAAGCCAAGCAGGAGTCCTCTAGGTGCCTGGAAACACAGCTGAATGCAGTTCTTCAGTAAATTGGTCCAGGTTTTTCATCTCCAGAGGACTGCAAGCTCCTCCAATATTTCTATATTGTAGTTTTTGCTCATGAGTTTCTCAGGAAGATGTGGATCAGTTTGCCTCTCCACAACAAGAAAAATCCAAGAAGGCATCAAAATATATCCTATGTGTTTATCATCAGGCAGGATGTTCTACCTGCCACAATCTCAATGGTTCCCAAGGGTTCTGAATTTCCCATGCTATCTTGCTTATTGAGGAATTATCTTCAGTATTTGAGGGGAAGTTTATGTTCCAAATATGTTTAGATTATTTCTTTTTAAAAAGGCAAAAGAAGAGTAATATGTAAATGTCAACTTCTAGTATTATCAGTACTTTTGTGTAATCAAGGAACTCACTGGAAAGGGAAAAAGAACTAAGAATAGGAGCATGTTTGTAAACAAAATATTTGAGTATAATTATAGCAGAAAGTCGGATGAATTTGTGGGAAAGAATTTGTGCATTTATAGGCAAATTAAAGACACTCATTCTCAGGGGACAAACTCATTTTTCCCAAATTCTAGCCATGCAAACCTCCTGGGACACATCAAG
Source organism: Tolypeutes matacus (assembly GCA_026826555.1). NCBI lineage: Eukaryota > Metazoa > Chordata > Mammalia > Cingulata > Chlamyphoridae > Tolypeutes > Tolypeutes matacus. The sequence goes on from JAKSZT010054030.1 coordinate 20,787,234, forward strand.
ACATCACACCTTATATCTGGTTCTCTCAGGAAAAAGAGCACCAGCCCACCAATCCTATGTCATTAGTTCTATCTCCTCCCCCAGAGCCACCCTCTGTTCTCTTTGATGGGTCTACAGCACCAATAGAAATTAGTGGATAATGCCAAAGTACTAAGTTTTGCAGGTACTTGGGTACATAAAATTTTTCACTTTCCGTGCTTTTGTGAAGAATTAAAAATTGTCTGACATGGAAATGGAATTCTGCTTATTTTTTCATGTATGCAAAACCACTTAAGAGAACAAAAATTCCACCTTCCCCAACCCCAGAATTTTCTCTCAAAACCTCACATAAGATTGATGCTCCTGGGCACATAGCCATGTTTATCCTATAGCATTATATGATACCCAGCCCTCGCTAGGCAGCATACCATCTAATCTCAAAGGACACTTGATTCAACCTGAGAAGCATAGCAATTCATCATACTTTAGTGGAAACTGCCTACTACCATATTCAACAACATGGTTAAGATGCCCTAGTATGTTATTATTAAATATCTCAAATTAGTGAGTCAAAAAAATATCCATTCAATATAAATAAAAGCATTTGGCTTTCAAAATGAGGCAGGAATAAAAGTAACCCAAAAAAGTCTTATGCACTGGTTCAGGCAAACATTACCTCAAATATATGTTTTAATGAAATTTATAGGAAAGATATATTTTTTATCATTGCAAATCAAATATGTGGGGGGAGTGGAGATTAGCTAATTGAGAAATGGCTTCATATGGTATATGCATTGCCCTGAGACCAACAGATACTACTATAACAAGGGTCAGAATAGGAACACCAAAAAGATACTGCATTAGAGGCAAAATGAAAGGTAATCTGTGAGTAGATAGATGAGTAACCAAAAACTGTAAAAAGAAGAAAATTGTCCATGCTAATGATAATGGTTTTTCTGCACTATAATTACCGAATGCTTTTCTGCCATTTGTTTTTATTTCCTTTAGATTCCCATCATGCTATTCTCTCTCACAACCTAAAAAATTTCACCTTCCCTAGTGCCATCCTACTGTAAAAATTCCCCATTCTTGCTTACAAAAATACTTTTGGTTCTCTTATATATTTCCTCCCAACTCTTCATTGCATTGCTCTGGATGTAACTGAGCTCAATGTTCGATTTTCCTCCTAAGCATTGCACCTTACCCAGATTATATCTAACCAACTCCTTTCCCAAGAGCTTTCCCTATGGACCCCAAGTGCCTTTACAGCTGAAGCTGTGAAAATTGAAGACTAAGGTAGGCCAGTAGGTTTGGGGGTATGGGGAGTTCTCATCTCTCTTTCTCCACAACAGAGGGTAATTCCTTCATAGCTGCCCCCATTTTCTGGTTTCTACCCCTCTCCTGGTTCCTGAAAACACTACTTGGCTATGCCTTGAACACCTCAGGAACTACTTACAGATGTCCATACAGCTTGCATTATATGAAGAAACTCCACTTGGTTGTGATAATTTAACTGGATAACATTTTCTAAAGATGCTATTTAATATTTTTTATCTAGATTCATGAGAGAGATTGGTCTGTAATTTAACCCTCTTATGTTATTCTTGTCAGGTTTGTGTATCAAGATTTTGCTAGCCTCATTAAAAAGTTGGAAATTGTTTGCCCTGTTCTTATCCTTTCATAGAGTTTATTTAAGATTGGTGTTATTTCTTCTGTAAATGTAAGAAGCAATTTATCAGTGAGGCCATCTAGAATTGAAGATTTCTCCGGGGCAAGGTTTAAATTGCATATTCAATAGTATTAATATATCTAGGACTATTCATATTTTCTTTTTCATCTTGTGTCAAGTTAGATAAGTCATACGTTTTTAGTATAATCAATTCCATATGAATCTTAAATCTCATTGTCATAAAGTTGTTCCATCTTTGAGGTTCTTTTTGATATCTGAAGAATCTGCGGTGATGTCTTCTTTTTCATTCCTGACATTTGTAATTTATTGCTTCTCTCTTTTTTTCTTCATTTAATTTGCTAAGGGTTTATCTATTATATGCTTTTTATCAAAGATCCAGCTTGTGGTTGCCATATGACATTCCCAAAATGCTCATAGAAATATATCCTTCTCCATGTCCAGTATCAGGAAATTACCCAGTATTCACATTCAAAAGGACAAAAGAGGTTTTTTTAACAAGCACTAGAAATGAAACAAATGAAAACCAACAAAACCTTCCTAACACTGAGAATTTATACAAAGAATAGCTGACAGCATTATGGTAAGGAATAAAACTGGACGGAATGCACATTTGAAACTAGAGTGCTGTGATGCAGTAAAGGATGGTATCTAGTAAAAAGTGCTTTCCATGAAGCCAATCATTATATTTTGGTGGAGGTGATGAGGGAAATTTCCCTGGAAGGGCTTAAAAATAGAAATCATTCTAACTAGTCTATCTATGGGGAAGCTGGGCATACTGGATTGAAATAGGTGGCCTCTCAACGTTGTCTCTAGCTTGATTCATTAGTAATACTAGGAACAAAACCTAAAATAAGATGCTGAGACTCTTGGACATTTTTTTAATGCACATACATTTGATTTCTGTAGTGAAACTCTCTTAAGAAATTCAAAATTCTATTAATGGATTATTGCCCTGTTAGATAACAGTATCAAAATACTATAAAAAGCCACTGAACATGCTTAGTAGCAATTGGAACTTTTAGAGCACTTTATATAACCATCACCTATAAAAGCATATATACATATATTTAAGTCACCATATGCCCTTCTGTTAAAAATAAAAACTAGTGTTTAAGAATAGCTATTCCCTGATAAAACTACCCCATTGACTTCTTTGCCAGACAAATGCAGCTTGTAAATTGACACATTTCAGTCCATCTGTATGTACAGCATGTTCCACATCACAATTATAACACAGGCATCTTAACTTTAAATGAGACAAAACAAACATAAAATTAGCACTGGTGGGAACCCCCTGCCACTCAATTCATGTTGGGTTTAACACCTTCTTATTTTATATATCCTTCCATATAAACAGTTTTATATTAGCTCCTGATATGGTGTCTTCCTAGAATTCAATGTTGAGCTTTTTCAAAGCAATAATTAGCAGCTTTAATACAGAAGGGAGCACATATATTTAAAAAATCCTGTAAACCCAGAAAACCCTTTAGGCCCTGCCATTTGTATGTGAAATAACTCAATAAAAATATACTATATTGTTAATCACAAACTCTTCCAGGAATATAATCAATCACAGATGAAATATAAACTATACTTTTATAAACAAAAGAAGAAAAATGAAAACTCCCATTTAAGCCAAGCCCTAGAATTATCACAATGAGCAGATGCATTTATAAAACTAAGCACACTTCATAATAATGATAAAAATATTATAACTGTATATACATCCAATTGAAATATATGCATTGCTTTCAATTTTAGCACAACTGGCAACACATTTATTAAATTAACACTTCATTCATTTCTTTCCAACACTTCCAACAATACCAAAGCCATCTATACATACATATTAACCTTAACAGAGAACAAAGTAAATAATCTTCAAGTACTTTGCACTATTTTGAAAATGCAGAAACATATTTAATTTTCAAAGGATTCCAAGAACACATTCTTCTGTAATCTGGAATGTCCACATAACATAATTATTTCTTTTTATGTAACCTTTTAACTTAGCTAGCTATTTATAACCTCAAGGAAGGTTTTCCTATTCTCCAACTTTCACATACCTTGATCAGATAGTTCTAGTTAATATTTCTAGTACATGTAAATAATTATATCCTTGAGTGCTTTAAAATTACACTAATTCCTACACCATTAAGGAAGGAAAATGTTTCTAGTTTTTGATGCATTATAAGTGGAAGATATTAATTTCTAGATGAAATTATGCATAAGCAGGGGAAAAGCTTTGTACTGAGAAAATATTTAAACATAAAATGTTAAGCATCTCAGGATTTACGGATGATTAAAAGCAAATAGGACAACATGACCATATTCTGTTTGGATTATGGGACCCTCTCCCTTCCATGCAATTTTCTGGTACCCAAGTTAAAAAGCATCTTTCTCTTTTAAATTGTTTAGCTGTCAAGATAGATGGTTTAAACAGTAGCAAACACTCAAAACCAAAGAAATGGCATACTTCTATAAATATGTTTATGTAATGTCATATAAATGAATTATAAACAGTAGAAAAACCTTTTTTATTTTTATTGTTAAACTTTGTCATTTGCACAACCTGCCACTAAGCAACATAATTTCTAAATAAGGTTCAAAACTTGAAGGAAATTAACTCATGCCAAATTAATATATATGTATTACTTAGTAATATAGTACTAATCATACTTTACTACTTTGGGCTAATAGCTTTTAAGATTATACTGAAATGATGGAACTGTCCCATTTTAAGTAGAAATTTTCATACAATGGGCAATTTCAATTCTTTCCAGCTTTGTTCCACTATTAGAAACAGGTTTAGTCAAAGACCTCACGAATTTGCTATGAGTATATTTTAATGTATTTTCTCCATAGAAATAAACCTAGCAGACACTCAGGTTTGCCACACACACACACACACCACCACTAGTCTTGCTTTTATTGGTGTTTTACGTTACAGACTAATGGAGTATCTTACTGTACCCTTAGTATACTTAATTGTATAGTATTTCACTAAATACACTAAGCATTTCATTGCAGGGGGCCGGACTGTCATGACTCTTAACGAAGTTTTACATAGACTGGATATGTGTTTACAGACAGCCAACTCTTTTAGAGTCAGCTTTTCCACTTCTGGGGAATTCTGAGCTATACATCCTTTACTGTTTATGGCTGGGGACACTGTCTCTTAGTAAACTCATACCTGCCCACTATGATAGAATTGCGAAAAGACTAAGGATTCAGGATCTGAGAGAAAGACAATATTCCCAATTCTCCATAGGCCTACTACATTATATGACATTAACTAATACTGGATGTAAACCTCAATTGACATGTCCCGACTGAAATCACTAACGAGGTTCTTTCTCTGGAACATCTCTCTTCTTAGAGGATTTCCATTACCTGGAGATGGCATTATTAGACACAGTAAGGGGGTAAGGCAAAATAAAGTGAAGAGGCTACGGTTACTAAGACATAATCATGGACCATGAGCTTTTTCTAAACGTGGTCTATAATGAATAGTCTTTGGGAGGAATTAAGATGTTCTGTCAGACAGAAAAAACAAGGAAAGAATCCTCCTCTCTCTTGCCACTGTTAGAGATTCCTTAATTCTAAAAAGTTCCACTAGAGAAATACTTCCTCAATCCAATAGGAATGCTTTGTTTTTCATTAATTCTATTTTGTGGAGGTCACTAATCTCTAGAGACATTGACATTTTCTAATTCACCAGTAGGAGAACTATTGTTTTTAAAAATACTGAAGAAAGGGCTCAAAAACAATGTGGGGGTGGGGGGGAAGTAGATTTGCATTACCTCCCACTTCAGCCTTTGTCTTTGAAGTCCTTTCTACAGAGAGTATTAAATGGTGTTTGGCTTTTTTCCTTTTTCTTTTCTTTTCTTTTTTTTTTTCTTTTTTGGAAGGAAGGAGAAGTCAATGAAATTCTTGAAAGGGCTCAGAACAGAGAGGTCACTTTTGAACAAACGGCATGTAAAGCAAGATAAATTTACATTTTTCAGGTCTCATGACAAACAAGGCCAGCTTTGTCTGGGATTCCCTGAGAAGTCATTGAAGGGAAGCATGGGACTGCCCCACTGGTCATGATGGGGTAAAAACCAAAGAAACATGAGCTGAACAGAGTTTATGTGTAACCATAGGTTGATCATCCCTGACTTCCCACAAAAGCCTTTCATTTCCATTTGGAAGGAACATATGATAACCTAGACAGGCCAGTCCTCAGTCACCAAGCAAAACATCAACTCTTGACATTTGCCTAATTATCTTTTCTCATCATTAGTCATTTCTTGAAGTCTGTGGGCTTCATCCAGATGCCAGGTATTTCCGAAATTAATCATGTCATTGAAAGCGGCATCTTCTCATGTAAATGGACTTTATTATCTGGATTAGAAAGCACCCACTTTGATCAGCGAAAGCTCATTTGTAGGGAAAGTGTCTGAAATCTGACATGTTGCCTTCCCAAGAAAGATTCTTAGTGTTGATCTCCCTGCTAGCACCAAGCATTAGTCACTATGAACTTGGGAGTGTGTGAGTGTTTGTGTGAAAGAGTGTGTGTGTGTGCAGCTAAGAGTCCTGGGCTGGCTGCATGCTAATTTGCCCCATTGTTTCAGGGTGACTGCCTTTCCAGTATTTAAGAACAAAGCCTTTTTGCATAAGCTTCTGTGTACAATTATTTTATGTTTACTTCGAGGGTCATCATCCCATCTTTACTGCAACTATATTAGGGGGCACCAGGGCTTCTTTGTCTCCTTGTAAAGCTGTAGATTACAGGCAGGATTTAGCATGTTAGACAGGTCACTCCTCTTTCATTTAAAGCCATTTTACAAATGTCCAGGGATCCTGGATTGGATCAACACATGGTCTTTCTCAGTCTCTCTCTAAATTCAGAGATGGGAGGAAGAAAATGCTTCTGAAAGTTAAGTGCCCTCAAACTCAATTGTTAAGTGGACAGACAATGTTTGGTCTACAAATAAGGAATAGAAAGCAAAAAATTCTAGAAATATAACCAAAACTTCAAGAGAACCTCTAGGAGGGTTGTACACTCAGATTCATAGCCCTCACTGAGAAGTGTTATCTAATTAGCAAGTAGGTGTGCCTGATTATGAGCCATCATCTCCTATAACACACCCCCAGTGCAATACACCACCTACCTCCTTTGTGCATAGTGAGAAATAGGGAAGGTTCTTTCTGCATCTCAGACTCACTTTTCTTTTATTCTGAGTTTTAACAACAGGGTGTTAATGATGGGGTATTTTTCCTCAGGGAGGAGTACAGAAGAGTAATATTAATTACTTACAATCCTCCTTTCTACTTGGAAATAAAATTAATGTTGTGACATAAACTGACAAAAACCAGGAGATTAAAAGTTAAGGATGAAACTCCTTCATGATGTTTTCCCTTTTTTGGTCATTGTGAAATGAATATAGTGAGGATAATTTGCTAGCGGAAATACCTAATCACGGGGTTCATCAGGAAAGATAAAAATTTTTTAAATCTCTTTTAGCTGTCTTCAATACCAACTGAGAGCTGGTTTTGCATGTACCCAACTTTATTTTATTTTATTCACATAATTTTCCTAAACCTGAAGGCTTTCCTGAACCAAAGGAAAACAAAAACGTCCTCTTCATATCCTTCAAAAAGGCTAAGTAATACTTTTCTCAGTCTTCAAAACAAACTGACATATACTCAAGGAAATCAAGAATGTCCTGAATCAGAACTGATAGAGAGCACAGATTATCTGGAATTTGGAAATGCAGTTTTGGAAAACCTCACTGATGAAAGTCCTCAACCCCTCCATTCTTTGTGTAGTGTTTGAAGACTAGCCAAAAGGGGGAAAAGGGAGTTTAAACTCAAGGAATGAAGCTCTAGGCTCTAGGCCAACAACTCTGAACATTTATTCTCTCCCCACCCCCAATCCTCATGCTAAGAAGAGTATTTCTGGTGAAGAACTTCCAAAAGGGACTTTTATTTCTCAAAGTTTTCCTGAAAACCAAAATGAGTGTGAACCTTACCTTCCTCTTTATACTTGCTTTCATTTATGTTAATTTTGGGATCCTTTTATCTTTGGAGATCTCTGTTAAAAACACAAAGACTACCTAGGGATTCCCTATATTTATATGATTTGTGTTTGGATATATCATTTCTATTCTATCTTACTTTGCCACAACACCCTCCTGAGCTGCTAGCTATTTGGACATCACTTGCCAGGAAGTTGTTACATTCCAAACAGAACTGTTAATCATAATAACTAGATTATAAGCTTCTTGAAGGCAGGCTTCTCAAATACAAGAACCATTCTTATGAAGTCAAAAGCCAGGCCACATGGTCTGACAAATGATATCTTTCTGATGTATGAATTTCTTCATATAAGAAGCAGTACAGAATATTTGTAATAGGCACTATTAATTAACAATTTAGTGCCTGTTTGATTCCTGTTTGTTCACATTCATGAATTTACAAAGTACAAATAGGGAAGCAGGTTTCAGGGAGAAAGACAATGGATGCAAGTAGGGATAATTATGACCTTCATGGGCCCTAGGGACACTTGCTTTCATGGATTCCTTCCTCTTAAAAAATATTAAAGATTATATTTTATGACTGTGTTGGTATAAAGAATATATCCATAGCACACATAAAAATATTTTCTTTGACCTAAAAGTTTACTTTGTGTTCTGATTTTTAAAGAAACAAAAGCATTTTCATGGCCCCTGAAAATATTGTGGGCTCTTGACACTAATACTAATAAATAAGTCGGCCTAAACGGTGAATGAAATATTTGGGAAATCTCTTCATGAAAAAATTACATTCCTTAGAATCATGCACTTAAATAATTAAAATAACCTGACAATAAGCAATTAGTCAAACTTTAGGAGCTCTCTTATTGAAGATTTTATTCTTGACTGTTTTAAAGAGGTATATGTCAGAGTGACACCATCAACATGGCAACGTAAGATATCCCCTGAAAAAAGCCTCCCAAGGGATTCAGCAAAGAAAAAGACAAATCCCACTTGCTTAGAACTCTGAAGGATGGTAGAGACTGGAGAAAAGCTCCACAAATACTGAATCAAAGAAAAAGAAAAATATCAGGTAGGAAACTTCCATCCCAGACACATTGGTCTATTCCCCTCCCCCTCACTCAGTTCTGTGCAGATTGGGAGTTACTCAGAGGCAGCAGCCCGGGTCCTCCAACCACAGACATAGGCTATAGAGCCACTCACAGCAGCAAGTTAGAACCCTGCACATACCCAAGTATAGGGACCCAAGTCCGCTGAGACCCAGGGTGGAACACAAGACTCTGAGGAGTGCTGCATACAAAAGGTCCCCCAGGGTTGCAGAGGAAGAGACTGGTACAATTGCTAGCAAGTGATGCACTATCATCCAATTACGACAGTCTGGGACACCTAAATGCAAACTGCATGTTTCGAGAGGGACCCATTTTTCTGGACTGACCCTATATAGAGAAGAAACCAGAAGCAGAAAAATTTCACAGATTAAAAAAAAAAAAAAAAATTGGGGGGTTTTAAACTTAACTGCTGTTAGACAGGAGGATCCCAGAACTGAAAAGTGTAAGAAAAAGGGGGAACTAAGTGAGGGGGAGAATTTAAATGAATCATAGGAGCTGGGGAGAAAATTCTCCACAAAATAAAAATACCAGATCAAGATTCCCAGAGAAAGAACATAAGAAAGGAAGCTTTCTCCTGGAGGTGAAACAATTGCACAAAAAGTGAATTCTTAAAAATTGTATCACATATCCAGGGCAAGAATCAGATGAGGAAGAACTGAGAAAATCTGATCAATTAAACACAGGATATTCTAAAGGCCTATAATAAATTGGACCAAGTGTCAAAGAAGAACCTTAACACAAAGCCAGTCAACAATAAAACCCTAGGCAGGAGGGAAATACTGGTCTTTAGAGTTAGCTAATCAAGATAAGCAGGCCTAAACATCAGAAAAATCACAAACCATACTAAGAGGAAGATATGCCTCAGTCAAGGGAGCAAATTAAAACTAAAGAAAAGACATAAAATTTGGAACAACTAGTCAAAGAAGGTCAGACAAATTTCCTAAATCAATGCAAGGACATGAAGGAAAATATTAATAAAGAGTTAAGTGGTATTTAGAAGACAATGTGTGAGCATAAAGCAGAATTTGAAAGTATAAAAAGAAGCATAATAAGATTCCCATACATCACCCCACTACCAACACCTTACATTGTTGTGACACATTTGTTACAGATGATGAAATAACATTGTCTCAATATTGCTGTTATCTATAGTCCATAGCTTATATTTGGTGTATTTTTCCCACAAACCTATATGGTATGCATGATTAGTCTTTAAATTTTTGGGAAAAAAAGAATAACAGTACTTATGGGAAGAAATAGTAGAGATTAAAAATACACTAGAGACATACAACAGAAGATTTGAATAGGCAGAAAAAAGAATCAGCAAACTAGAAGACAGGACAATCAAAATTATACACTCAGAAGAAAAGACAGAGAAAAGAATAGAATTAAATGATAACTGTCTCAGTGATTTGAGTGATAGCATGGCATGAAGCATGCAAACATATGTGTCATGGGTGTCTCAGAAGGAGAAGAGAAGTGAGAAGAGACAGAATGAATATTTGAGGAAATAATAGCCAAAAATTTCCCAACTCTTATGAAAAACATTAGACATATGTTCAAGAAGTACAAAGTACTCCAAACAGAATAAATCTTAATAGTTCTACTCCAAGACATATACTAATCAGAATGTTAAATGCCAAAATAGAGAATTCTGAAAGCAGCAAGAGAAAAGTGATTCATCACATACAAAGTATCCTCAATAAGACTGAGTGCTGATTTCTCATCAGAAACCATAGAGGCAAGAATGCAGTGGTATGATATATTTAAGCTACTGAGAAAGAAAAACTGCCAGCCCAAAATTCTTTATCCAGCAAAATTGACCTTCAAAAATGAGGGAGAATTTAAAATGTATACAGATAAACAGAAACTGAGAGAGTCTGTCAACAGAAGACATGACTTACAAGGATTGCTAAAGGGAGTTCTGCAGGTTGAAATGAAAAGACAGCAGAAAATGGCTTGCAGAGTGTGAAGAAATGAAGACTATCAGTAAGGGTAATTAAAAGGGTAAATGCAAAACCCAATATACAGGGGGCAGATGTGGCTCAAATGGTTGGGCTGACAGGTGTGCTGTCAGGTCCCATAAGCAGGCGAGCTCCCAGGCCCTGCATTCAGGGTGTGCCATGCCCCACCGAGCCATGCAGCAAGATGATGATGTAACAGGAGAGTGGCACAAGGGAGAGCCAAGATGAGACACACTGAAAAACCAGGAACTGAGGTGGCACGGGTGGCAGAACGCCTCTCTACCACATCAGAGGTTCACAGGATCAAATCCCAGTGAAGACAGGAGGAAAAAGGATAAAAGAGAGGGAAGGAAACAGACACAGAGAAATGCCCAGCGAATGGACACAAAACAGCAAAAACGGAGGTGGGGGGGGAATAAAATGGATAAAAGTAAATAAATAAATAAATCTTAAAAAAAAAAATCCAATATACAACTCTACTTAGAGTCAGAATACAATTGAACAAGAAAAAGGCATATTTCTGGATAATGGACATGCAAAATATAAAGTGGTAAAGTGGGACGAAAACAACATAAGTAGGGGAAGCAGAGGGATATAGGAGCAAAGAACATGTATGCCATTGAAGCAAAGTTGGTATCTTTTCAAATTAGTAATATATAGATGTAGCTTGTGTAATATAATCCCCAAGGAAACCACAAGAAAATATTTTTAAAATATACAGAAAGAGAGATGAGAAAGGGATTGAAAGATCAGCCATAAAGAAAAGGAGATATCAATAAAGAAAAAGAGAGACAAAAATGATTTGACATTGTATGAGTCAGGGTTCTCCAGGATAGACCACATGTGAGGTCAAAAATTTTTTTCATATTTTAAAAGATTGAATTATACAAAACATCTCTGATCATAAAGGAATGAGGCTGGAAATCAATAACAGAGGGAGAACTCAAAAATCCACAAATATATGGAAGTTAAATAACACACTTTTAAACAATCAGTGGATCAAAGAAGAAATTGCAATGGAAATCAATAAATATCTTGAGACAAGTGAAAACAAGAACACAACATATCAAAACTAATGGGATGCAACAAAGGCAGTGCTGAGAAGGGTATTTATAGTCCTAAATGCTTACATTGAAAAACAAAAAAGAACTAAACTCAAAGACTTAACTGTACATCTGGAGGAACTAGAAAAAGAACAGCAAACTAACCCCACAAACAGAAGGAAAGAAAGGTTAGAACAGAAATAAATGAAATTGAGAATTTAAAAAAATAGAAAAAATTAACAAAACCAAACATTGGCACTTTGAGAAGATCAATAAAGTTGACAACACTTATCTAGACTGATAAAGAAAAAAGAGAGATGAAAAAAAAATAAAATCAGAAATGAGTAAGAGACATTACTACTGACCCCACAGAAATAAAAAGGATCATAAGAGGATACTATGAACAACTGTATGCCAACAAATTAGAGAAACTAGATGAAATGGACAAATTCCTAGAAACATATGAACAACATACACTGACTCTAGAAGAAAGAGATGTCCTCAATAGACCAATCACAGGTAAAGAGATTGAATCAGTCCTCAAAAACCTCCCAACATAGAAAATCCTAGGACCAGATCAATTCACAGGTGAATTCTTCCAATCATTGCAAGAAGAATTAATATCAATCTTGGTCAAACTTTTGAAAAAAACTGAATGAGGGGAACACTCCCTAACTCATCTATGAGGCCAACTTCACCCTAATACCAAAGCCAGATAATATAAAGATACTACAAGAAAAGAAAATTAAGGTCCAATTTCTCTTATGAATGTAGATGCTAACATCCTTAAGAAAATATTTGCAAATCGAACCCAACAAGACATTAAAAGAATTATACATCGTGATCAAATGGATTTTATTCCAGGTATGCAAGGGTGGCTCAACATAAGAAAATCAGTTAGTGTAATATGCAACATTAACAAAATGAAGGGGGAAACCACATGATCATCTCTATTGACACAGAAAAGGCATTTGACAATATCCAACATCCTTTATAGATAAAAACACTTAGAAAATAGGGATAGAAGAAAACTTCCTCAATATAATTAAGGGCATATATGAAAACCTCACAGCAAACATCATTCTCAAATGGTGAAAGACTGAAAGCTTTCCCTCTAATATCTGGTAGGAGAAAAGGATACCCACTGTCACAACTGTTATTCAACATTGTACTGGAAGTTCTACCCAGAGCAGTTAGGCAAGAAAAAGAAATAAAAAGCATCCATATTGGAAAAGAAGAAGTAAAATGTTCACTATTTGCAGATGACATAATCCCATATATACAAAGTCCCAAAAAACTGCAAATAAGCTATTAGAGTTAAAAAATGAATTCATCAAAGTCGTGGGTACAAGATCAACATGCAAAAATCAGTAGTGTTTCCACACACTAGTAACAAGCAATCTGAGGAGGAAATCAAGAAAAAAATTCTATTTACATCAGCAACTAACAGAATCAAATATATAGATTTATTTAAATTATGGAGTAAATTTAACTGAGGATGTAAGGGCTTGTACACAGAAATCTGCAAAGCATTGCTAAAAGAAATCAAAGAAGATCTAAATAAATGAAAGGGCATTCTGTGCTCATGGATTGGAAGACTAAATATTAGTATGATGTCAATTATAACAAAAATGAGTTAGAGATTCAATCCAATCCCATTCAAAATTCCAACAGCCTACTTTGCAGAAATGGAAAAGCCAATTATCAAATTTATTTGGAAATGTAAGGGGCTTGAATAGTCAAAAACATCTTAAAAAGGAAGAATGAAGTTGAAGGACTCACACGTATTGCTTTAAAGCATATTTCAAAGCTACAGTGGTCAAAACAGAGAGGTAACTGGCACAAGGATAAATATATTGACCCAGGGAATCAATTTAAGAGTTCAGAAATATACCCTCCATCTATGGCCAATTGATTTTTTTTTTTTTTAATGAGGCACTGAGAACTGAACCCAGGACCTCCCAAGTGGGAAGCAGGCACTCAACCACTTGAGCCACATCCGCTTCCCACCGATTGATTTTTGACAAGGCTGCCAAGTCCACAATTGGAAAATAACAGTCTCTTCAACAAATGGTGCTGGAAGACCTGGATATCTACATGCAAAAGAATGAAAGAGGGAGGGACCTCTATCTCACACCATTTACAAAAATTAACTGAAAATGGATCAAATGCCTAAATATAAGAACCAGGACTATGAAACTTATAGAGGGAAATGTAGGGTAGCATCTTCAGGATCTTGTGTTGGCAATGGTTTCTTAGACTTTACATCCAAAGCAACAAAAGAAAAAATTAGATAAATGGGACCTCCTCAAAATTAAAAACTTTGTGCATCAAAAAACTTTGTCCTGAAAGTGAAAAGACAACCTACTCAATGGTAGAAAATATTTGGAAACCACACATCCAATAAGGTTTCAATATCCAGCATATATAAAGAAATCATACAACTCAACAATTAGAAGGCAAACAACCCAATTAAAAATGGGGAAAAGACTTGAACAGACATTTCTTCAAAGAGGATATACAGATAGCTAAAAAGCACATGAAAAGATGTTCAACATCACTAGCTATTAGGGAAATGTAAAAACAAAACCACAATGAGGGGAGCAGATGTGACTCAACTAGTTGAGTGCCTGCCTCCCACATGGGAGGTCCTGGGTTCAGTTCCTGGTGCCTCCTAAAGAAAAAACAAACAATGAGCAGACAACAAGCAGATGAACAAAACAAAAACAAGCAAAAACAATGAGCAGACGAGAAAAAACAAACCACAATGAGATATCATTTCACACTAGAATGGCCACTAATAAAATAATTAAAAAAAAAAAAAAAAACTACAAGTATTTGAGAGACTATGGAGTAATAGAAACATTCATTGCTGGTGGGATTGAAAAATGGTGCCGCCACTGTCGAAGACAGTTTGGCAGTTCCTTAGGAAACTAAGTATAGAATTACCATACAACTCGGCAATCCCACTGCTAGATATATACCCACAAGAACTGAAAGCAGGAACTTGAGCAGATATTTGTCCACCAATGTTCATAGGGGCATTATTCACAATTGCCGAATGATGGAAGCAACCCAAATGTCCATCAATTGATGAATGGATAAACAAAATATGATATATACATACTATGGAAAATTATTCAGCCATAAAAAGGAATCTGATGTGTGCTACAGCATGGATGAACCTTGAAGACATTATGATGAGTGAAATCAGCCAAACACAAAAGGGCAAATATTGTATGATCTCACTTATATGAACTAATTATAATAAGCAAACTCAAAGAGTTAGAATCCAGAATATAGATTGGGGGTAGAAAATGGGAAGCCAATGCTTAATTTGTACATAATTTCTATTTATTTTGATTGCAAAGGTTTGGAAATGGATGGTGGTGATGCCAGCACAATGTTGTGAGTGTAACAGCACTGAATTGTACATGTGAATATGGTTAAAAGAGGAAACTAGGTCGTCTGTGTTACTAGAATAAAAATTAAAAGATAAAACATGAGAATCAAAAGCACTGTGAGCTGTATTGTAGACGACGGACTATAGTATAAGGATGTTTTTTCATGAATTATAACAAATGTATGACACTTATACAAGGTATTAATAATAGGGTGGTATATGGGAGAAATACACCTAATGTAAACTATGGACAAAAGTTCATACTATTATTTTAATACTCTTTCATAAATTGTAACAAAGGTACCCACTAATGCAAAGTGCCAACAATAGGGTAGTAAATAGGAACAATGCATTTTTACATGATATTTCTGTAAACTTACAACTTCTCTAATTTTAAAAAATAAATAAATAATAATAGGACATATTTCACAGGCCTGTATATTGGATGTTTTAAATGAGGTAATCCATGTAAATTGCTTCACACAGTGCCTGGAACATAGAATCTCTCAATAAATGCTGGCTACTCTTGTTTAAAAATAATACAATTATTTTAAAAAGTGCTATCATCAATTGCAACAAACGTTCCACACCAATGCCAGGTATTGGTGGTGGGGTATTCTATGGGAATTCTGTATTTTATGCATGATGATCATTCTGTAAACTTGCAACTTCTCTAATAAAAAAAATTTTAAGAGATATATGCCTTTGTGATAGCAAAAGTCACCTCAGAAGATATGTCAGTGTAATTTTATAGACTACAGTAATCATTCTCATTCAATAGCCTACAGCTTTAAGTTTAATTTTTGGATGCCAAGGTGACATTTTTTTGTTCTTTCTCATTTTCATGGCACCTCTTTGTAAAGATTCCCTTTCCAACGACCCAATTATGCATTGGTCATCACATGTGGGAAACAAAAGTATAAAATGGGGGATGTAAAACTTAAACCTTGATATTCTATGGCAAGCCAATGCTGGGGTACTGACAACCAGTCTAGTATCTAACTGATATTCCTAAAATCTCATTCAGAAAGTTCTCAAACACCATTCATTGTCAATTTTCTCTTTCTTAAGATTTTCCCGACTTAGTACCACTGAAGGGAGAAAATAAAGAATGAACGAAGAATGGGAATATACATTGTAGTTCAATAACATTTTGAATACTATATCAGTTGTTCTCTTCAAAATATTCTGCAAAGTTAAATCATTGCATTGTCAAATCAATTACTCATCGAATTGGACTACCAATATTATTTTGTTTAGATGTTCAAACTATTACATTGTTTGACTGAACTCAACTGGTGCTATGCTTTTTATTTCTGAAAATTATAAATTATCATAAATTGTCCTTTTCCAATAAAGGAACGCTTCATTACTTTTCCTTGAGATATTTCTCGTGGTTAAAAGCTACTCCCTGACTACATAAGTCCATCCACTCACAAACACAAATTTCCTTTTACTTATTAAAAGAAGCAAAAGCCTTCAAGTGTCATATAATTCTTGCATATTTAGCCAAGATCAGGAAATTCCACTGACTGCTTCTGGCCTGACAGCTTAAAACGTCAAATTCTGTTACCCCACATGAGATAAGGGTTGTTGGTTTGATTTTATTGCAGTTATTTTCCTTTCTTTGATTAAAGTGGGTTTTTCCCCCAGTTATTAGGCAGTGTCTACAAGTGAGTGCCACTCTTTCCCCTTCAGCCCTTTACGTTAGCCATGCACCATATTATCAGCACAATGTCCCCAGTGAATCAGCTATGACTCCAAGACAACTGAAGTTGAACCACAAATCTTATTGCCTAGAATGGCAAGCATTCAGACCTTGTTATACAGGAGCTACTGCTTAGAGAGCAAAAGAATGAGAGCAAATAGATCAGGCCTGGTTCATGCTGAATGCGGCTTCCCAAGAATACACTGACATTTACAAAAGGCCGAATGGGCAAGATTCAAGTTGGAAAAACTATAAACATATTTAGTTCGTCATTTGTAGATTTTCATATCTTTGCTTTGCTTTATGTAGAAATGGATTCCACCTAAGTAGCTTAAAATAATAAAATATGGGATGAGGGGCTAGCAAGACTAACTTGAACAGAATATATTAAAGCACATATGTACAAAAATCCTCAAAACTATTGCCTATATTGGAAAGGGAAAATTTATAAAAGAGAAGCAGACATACAAGAAGAAATTGTTTATTTGTTTGTTTGCCTTTATAAAACCCATTTGGGAGAAACATTCGTATATATACATCAGTTATCTGGCTTATCCCAGTTACACTGATGCTAGAGATGTCCTTTCATAGAAATTAATGTGTGTAATAAAGTTTTACATTTTTCATATGTTTTGAAGTATAAGAGCTATATTTCTTTTGACTGCATAATTACTTTTTGTACACAAGAAAAATGAGGTGCTTAGCCCTAAGTAAATAACCTCAAAACAAAACGAGAATAATAGTTACATTCTTTTCATCTTCAAGGCTGTATACAATAAATATTTTCAGAAACTTTTTAAGTTATGTTATTGTGACAGTTTGCAAAAAAAAAAAAAAACTTTTATTGAATCAGAACTAAGTTCAGACAAAAATATTGATATTTTGCTCTGCATTTTGTTGAGAGTATAGACTGATTACGACTACCAGTTTTTTCAGTACATGTTAATTTCAAAAGTTTCTCCTCTTTACCCATGGAGGATCTCTTTTACCCAAAATAAGTATTTAGATTTAGATTCAAGACATTTTAAGTAGTTTATTTTTCTGGATAGGTGCTTTCAATAATTCCTAAATCCTTGCAGAAGACCTGCTATCAACAACATTATATATTATATCGATTACAGTCCCTTTTCTTTGAATAACCTAAATCTTGAAGGCTGAAACATTCTGCTTTTTTCTAAACAATGGGACTACTTTAAAAAAAAAAAAAAAAAACACAGAAACTATCTCTATCATTCACACCTTGAAGATCCAATTTGGGTCTTTAAAAATATTCCTGTGGAGGGTATAAAATCTCAAATTAGGGTGGGGGTGAGACAGCACAATGAATGCTAACAGACTTATTAAAAGATCCCTTAACTCATTCTAATAGCTGTCTCCACTATCATTACCAGAATGTCTGCTGTTTTCTTTTCCCTCTCCAGCAGCACTTATTGTGACCTTGACTTTTTTTTCAAAGTATTATTGAATTTGGTAAAGAAGTTCTACGTTTTGCCAAGCTTGAGTAAACCAGGAAAACACTGATATTTTAAGTTGCTCGTGGTCAACTCTATATAAACACAGCATTAATGCTATATATTTTCCCTAATCTTTTTAAAAATAACCTTATTTCAAATTCAAAAAAAATGAAACAACAGAAAATGTCAGCTCAACTAGTTATGGAAGCAGCACTCCTAAAAAGCTCCGTCTAAGCACATTTATCTCATCCAATTCCAACTAAATCAATTGATCCTTCCAGTGTTCAGAAAGCTACAGAGATGAACACAAATTAGTTAAATGACATAGTTAAGGTTTCCTTATGAAAAAAAAATGAAGAAGAGAAAAAAATGCTCAATCATATTCATCTCACAAAACCAAACCAACCCCATATTCTTTTTCTTTGACTTTTAGCATTAATATAGTACCAACTTTGCTCTTGCTACAAAAACGTTACAATGATGTTAACTATAAATTACCGTAGTTATATTTTCCCATGTATCACCACATTCTTAACACCTTGTAGTAGAACATTCCTGTATTTATATTATTAACCACAATCCTTATCTACTGCCAAAATCATTGTTAAACATTACCTACATTATCCTCCAGCTGTCCTCTAACAAACAGTAATCTCCCTAGCCTACTCGTCTCAGCCACAATCACATCCATAAATCAACAGTGTTTGTTATATTCATTATAATGTGTTACCATCAAGTCTAACCATTCCCACATATTTACATTTGACCTTATTAAACATTCTACATACATCCAGCATCATCTCCCCCTTCTCATCCCACATTCTATCTCCCATCAACCTATACTTCATAGTACAATGCCTCAAGCCTATTCCTTTTATTGTTTATGTCAGGAAGACCATACAATATTCATCTTTTTGTGTCTGGCGCATTTCACACAACATAATATCCTCAAGGTTCCTCCATGTTGTCATGTGCTTCCCCAACTGACATCTTCTTGCAGCTGAATAATATTCCATCTTGTGAATATACCACATCTTGTTTATCCATTCATCAGTTGATGGACACTTAGGTTGCTTCTGTTTTTCAGCATTTATGAATAATGCTGCTATGGATATTGGGTGAAAATATATGTTCACATCCTTGCTTTCCATTCTTCTGAATATGTTCCTAGTAGTGGGATTGCCAGATCATATGGCAGTTTTATATTTAGCTTTCTGAAATTGTATTCCACAAAATACAATTGTATTCCACAAAGGCTGCATCATTTTACACTCCCACCAACAGTGAAGAACTCTTCCTGTTTCTCCACATCCTCTCCAGCACTTGCAATTTTCTGTTTTTTAATAATGGCCATTCTGTATGGTGTGAGATGATATTTCATTGTAGTTTTGATCTGCATTCCCATAATAACTAGTGATGTTGAATATCTTTCATGTGTCTTTTGGCCATTTGATTTCCACTTTGGAAAAATGTCTATTCAATTATTTTGCCCATTTTTTAATTGGGTTGCTATCATTTTTTTTTTAAGTTCTCTGATCTCTTTATATAACATGGAAGTCAATCCCTTATCAGAAATATGGTTTCTGAAGATTTTTTCCCATGATTTGCCTGTCTTTTCACCTTTTTAACAAAATTGCTTAAAATATAAAAGTGGTTAATTTTGAGGCAGTCCCATTCATCTATTTATCTTTTGTTGTTTGTGCTTGGGGTGTAAGGTCCAAGAAACCACCAACAACCACAAGATCTTGAAGATGTTTCCCTATATTTTCTTCTAGGAGTTTTGTGGTTCTAGTTTTTATATTTTATATTTAGGTCTTTGATCCATTTTGAATTAATTTTTGTATAAGGTGTGAGATAAGGGTACTCTTTCTTTGAGATATGGATATCCAAGACATGTTTTCCAAGCGCCATTTGTTGAATACACTATTCTGACCCAGTTGAGTGAGTCTGACAGCTTTGTCAAAAATCACTTGACCATAGATGTGAGGGTCTATTTCTGAACTCTCAATTCTATACCACTGGTCAATCTGTCTGTCTTTATGCTAGTACCATGCTGTTTTAACCATGGTAGCTAGATAATATGCTTTAAAGTCTGGACGTGAGAGTCCTCCAATGTCATTCTTCTTTTTAAAGACATTTTTGGCTATTTGGGTATGCTTCCCCTTCCAGATAGATTTGATGATTGGCTTTTCCAATTCTGTGAAGAAGACTATTGGAATTTTTATCAGGATTGCATTAAATCTATAGATGAGTTTGGGTAGAATTGACATCTTAATGATATTTAGTCTTCCAACCCATGAACACGGAATATCCTTCTATTTATTTAGAACATCTTTGATTTCTTTTAGCAATGTTTTATAGTTTTCTGAATACAGGTCCTTTATCTCCTTGGTTAAAGTTATTCCTAAATATTTGATTCTTTTAGTAGCTATTACAACTGAAATTTTTTCTGACTTCCTCTTCAGATTGCTTATTAGTAGTATTAGAGATGCTATTAATTTTTGTGTATTGATCTTGTATCCCGCCACTTTGCTGACATAGTCTACAGGTTCTAATAGTTTTGTTGTAGATTTTTTGGGATTTTCTAAGTATAGGATCATATCATCAACAGATGGCAAAATTTCTACTTCTTCCTTTCCTATTTGGGTGCATTTTATTTCTTTTTCTTGACTAATTGCTCTAGATAGAAGTTCTAGCACCATATTGAATAACAGGGGAGAGAGTGGGCATCCTTGTCTTGTTCCCAATCTCAGTGGGAAAGCTTTCAGTCTTTCTCCATTGAGTACAATATTAGCTGTGGGTTTTTTATATATATGCACTTTATCATTTTGAAAAAGTTTCCTACTATTCCTATCTTTCAGAGTATTTTTATCTAGAAAGGATGTTGTATTTTGTCAAATGCCTTTTCTGCATCTATTGAAATGATCATGTGATTTTTTCTTCTTCAATTTACTAATGTGGTGTATTATACTTATTGATTTTCTTATGTTGAACCACCCTTGTAAACCTAGTATGAAGCACATTTTATAGTGATGTATAAATTTTTAATGTGTTTTTGGATTCGGTTAGCAAGTATTTTGTTGAGGATTTTTGCATCTATATCCATTAAAGAAATTTGGTCTGTAATTTTTTTTCACAATACCTTTATTTGGCTTTGGTATATGGTTATGGTATATGGCAGTGGGATTTTAGCTTCATAGAATGCATTTGGTAGCATTCCTTCCTGTTCAATTTTTTGGAAGAGTTTTAGCAAGATTGGTATTAAATCTTCTTTAAATAATTGTAGAATTCTCCTGTCAAGCCATCTGATCCTGGAGTTTTCACTTTGAGGAGGTTTTTGATGACGGTTTCAATTTCTTTAATTGTGACTAGTTTGTTGAGATTTTTTATTTCTTCTAGAGTCAGTGTGGCTTGTTCATGTGTTTCCAGTACTTTGTCCATTTCATCAATGCTGTCTAGTTTGTTGGCATACAGTTATTCATAGAATCCTCTTATAATCTTTTTTATTTCTGCTGGGTCAGTGGTAATGTCACCCTTCTCATTTCTGATTTTATTTATTTGCATATCCTCCTTTTTTCTTTGTTAATCTAAGAGTTTATTGAATTTGTTGATCTTCTTGAATAACTAACTTTCAGTTCTGTTGATTTTCTCTATTGTTTTTGTGTTCTCCATTTCATTCATTTCTGCTCTAATCTTTATTACTTCTTTCCTTCTGCTTGCTTTGGGATTGGTTTGCTGTTTTTTTCTAGGTCCTCCAGGTATGCAGTTTAGGTCTTTTATTTTAGCTCTTTCTTCTTTTTTAATATAAGCATTATATCACTACACCCCACATTTTTCCTCTCAGCACTGCCTTTACTGTATCTCATTCATTTTGATATACTGTCTTATCATTTTCATTTGTGTTGCGGTATTTACTGATTTCTCTTGCATTTCTTCTTTGACCCACTGATTATTTAAAAGTGTATTGTTTAATCTCCATATATTTGTGAATTTTCTGTTTCTACCTGTTATTACTTTCCAACTTTATTCCATCATGATCAGAAAAACTGTTTTGTATAATTTCACTGTTTTTACATTTACTGAGATCTGACTTACATACCAGCACATGGTCTATCCTGGAGAAAGATCAATGAGTACTTGAAAAGAATGTACATCCTGCTGTTTTGGTGTATAATGCTCTATAAATGTCTATTAGGTCTAGTTCATTTATCATATTATTCAAGCTCTCAGTTTCCTTATTTATCCTCTGTCCAGATGTTCTATCTAATGCTGAGAGTGGAGTGTTGAAGTATCCAACTGTTATTGTAGAGATGTCTATTTCTCTCTTCAGTTTTGCCAGTGTGTGTCTCATGTATATTGGAGCACCTATGTTAGGTGCATGCATATTTATTATTGTTATATCTTCTTGTTTAATTTTCCCTTTTATTAATATATAGTAACTTTCTTCATCTCTTATAACAGTTTTGCATTGAAAATCTATTTTATCCAATATTAGTATCACTACACCCACTTTTTTTTTTCCAAGTAGCATGGAATATCTTTTTTCCAAACTTTCACTTTCAGTTTGATTGTGTTCTTGCATCTAAGGTGAATGTCTTGTCGACAACAAATAGATGTCTCTCTTTTTTTAAATATCTATTCTATCAGTCTATGTCATTTAATTGGGGAGTTCAATCCATTAACATTCAGTGTTACTACTATAAAGGTGTTACTTCATCCATTTTATCCCTTGGCTTTCAGTTGTCATATCTCACTGTTGTCTGTCTTTTAACCCTTTTAGTTTCTCTTATATTTTTCATTTCTGTACACTTCTCCAGGATTTTTGCCCTTGTCTTTTCCTTTCAGGCTGTAACACAACCTTTAATATCTCTTGTAGATTCAATCTCTTGGTAACATACTCTCAGTCTTTGTTAGTCTGTAAAAATTTTAAACTTATCTTCATTTATGAAGAATAGTTTTGCCAGATAAAGCATTCTTGGCTAGCAATTTTTCTCTTTCAGTACCTTAAATATATCACTGCCTTCTTGACTCCATAGATTCTGATGAGAGATCAGCACTTACCCTTATTGAGGCTCTCTTATAAATAGTGCATTGCTTTTCTCTTGCTGCTCTCAAAATCTTCTTTATCATTGGCCTTTGACATTCTGAAAAGTAGATATCTCAGACTAGGTCTATTTGGATTTATTCTGTTTGGGGTTCATTGCCCTTCTTGAATATTGATATTCATGTCTTTCATAAAGGTTGAAAATTTTTCAATCAGCACTTCCTCAAATATTCTTTCTATCCCTTTTCTGTTCTCATCTCCTCTTGGACACCTATATTGCACATGCTTGTGCATTTCATGTTGTCATTCAATTCCCTGAGACCCTGTTTAATTTTTTGCATTCTTTTCGCTATCTGTTCTCTTATCTTTTCAAGTTCAAATGTTCTGTTTTCAAATTCACTTATTTGTTCTTCTAACACTTCGAATCTGCTGTTATATACCTCTAACATATTTTTAATCTCATCCGTTGTGTCTTTCATTCCCATAAGCTCTCTTACTTTTTTTGCAGGCTTTCAAATTGTTCTTTATGCTCACACAGTGTCATCTTAATATCCTTTATCTTTTTAGTCATATTTTCCTTCATCTTCTTGAATCGATTAAGGAGGTTTGTGTGAACATCATTTATCAGTTGTCTTAAAGCCTGTGCCCATCTTGACTCTTGTTTTGTTCCTTTGGCTCGGCCATATCTTCATGTTTCTTCGTATGGGTTGTTATCTTTTGTTGATACCTAAGCATCTGTTTATGTTGGTGATTTTTGCTCTGTTGAACAATTACTCTCTCTTGCCTAGGGGTTTTATTTCACAGCTTTTCTTTCATTTTCAGTTTAATTTTTTCTATAACTTTAATATTGTACTGTTTAAGCAGTCAAAACAGGGGCAGAGAGTCACTAACAGGAGCCAACAAGGTCTACTGTGCCTGGGAAAGAATCAGGAGAGACCAGCCTGTCTTCCTTCACTTTTTCTGGTTGGCCAACAAATGGCGCACCTTGGCAAACCCTTCCATGGAGAGAAATCCTTCAATTTTCCCTTTGACTTCTCTGCTCCATCCCCAGTCCCTCCCAAACAATGCATGCGGCACTCTTCTGATCTACAGAGGTCCCCAAAGAGGCTCTCTCAGATGACTTCTATGCCTTCTCCCCTATTTTGCAAGAGAGCTGTGCCCTGCCTGAGCTACTTGACACCATCTTGGATCTCTAGCATTTTCCCTATTCTTGAGTAACAGTGACTCTAGGTCAGGTTTTGCCTAAAAATGCTTAGAAAAATAAAACTATATGTTGGGCGTTTTCCTCTCTGGTTCATAAATCAAAATCTGTGGGAATATTGCTGTGTGTGTGTAAAGACATAAAACAAGAGCAGGTGCTACACATCCACATATTAATAATAGATCTATCTCTGAATTAGAATTTTGAGTGATTTTATTTTTTCTTATAATTTCTTGTGGTTTAAATTTTTCTACACTAAAGAATTGTAATTTTTATAATAAGGAAAGTTATTAATGTTTTTTTAAGATTTGGTGCTAATAGTCTAGCATAATTTGCAAAATGACTAAAAAGGCATTTTTAAATCTGTACAAAATAGAAAATATTATCTTTTATGTAGAAATTGTATCTGCCTTTGGGATAGTGGGAACAGATGGGTTTATCTGTTCAAAGTTAAAAAGTAAAGATGAAAGGTCAATAGGAGTATGCCTTCGAGAAGATGGAAAAGCAACAGCCGATATAAATAACCAGAAACAAACAGAAAACGTATTGAGAGCAATGAAGCTAGTGTGAGGAATAATAGTGAGGATATTTCATTTGTTCAGGCTTGATTGTTTGTTCATTTATTTGTTTGTTTGAAGAACCTACCCATAAGGATTTACAGTACAATACCAACAGCAATACCAAGGGGAGTGGAGAGACTAAGAGAGTGAGATGACTCCAAGGGCACTGTGGATTTCCAGGAGAAAGGACATTCATGCTCTGTGGTGATGACACAAAACCTTAAAATCAGCTGTTATTCCTAGAGAGATTCCTTCTCCACAGGACTGTGACTTTGAATATAACATTTCAAAAAGAGAAACTGATTCAGTCTCTTTTCTTTGTTAGTTGGTATGTACCATTGATGCACAAACTTCCGATCTTTAGGTGGTCTGTAGACTGGTCATGTTTTATTCCACCTATATTTGCTAAAACCCTTCATTGGGGATTATGGTTCTTGGACTCTAAATTCTGCTAGAAGGTGTCACACAAACTCTCCTGCCCACTTCTTCTCACACACTTATTTTTAAATATTTAAACCTTTTAGATTTAAAATGTTTCATTGGCTTCCCATGACTATAAGAATAAATCTCAAATTCCCTATCTCTTTCCTACCATGCCTTTCACCACTCCCCAACACAAACCCCTCTGCATAAAGCACCCCTTTCTCACAGTTTATAACTACCCCACATTCATTCCAATCTCTTATTTTTGCTTATCTTGCCAGAGATACTTTTTGTAGATCAATCTACTACCTACTCTTAAAGACTCCAATAAGAACCCCAAAAGTCCACACCACACTGACTAATCCCTTCCCCAAACCCTGCCAGACTTGTGGTTAAACTCCCTATATTAACCTCCCAACACCCAGGCTTTCATTGCACATGTCTCATCTCTGTCTAGTACTGGATCTAGTTTCTTGCTAGACTATCATCACCAGTATAGGTCTAAGACCAGTGTGGACGCTCTACTTGGGTACTACATTATTTGAATTACTTGTGCAGCTTCTTGCCTCCTTCTCAAGCTCAAATCCTGCAGCCATGTAAGAGACCCAAAGCATTGTTCCAGAAATGTGCCCTAAGCACTCATATCTGGTTGATCTTTCCTTCCAGGCTACAACCCGGCAAGCCCGGAGCTTTTAAGGGAATTAAGCTCAACCTGCCAAAATCTTCTCTGCCACTTCTCTCCTCTTCACACCCCTATTCCCTCACCATGTCCCTCTTCCCCTGTTCCAATTGAGAGTTGAGTCAGTTCAGCTAGAATGGTTTCCTTATGTCCTATAGTGATTTAAAACAACATGGTAATTCCTTCTCATAATGAAGGTAATGCTCTTATTTCTTTTTGTAAGAGAAAAAAAAAAAAGAAATAAGTTTCACACTTTGGGTTTGTTTAGCTGGATGGAATGCTAAGACAGAGCCCTAAGATAGAGGACAGAGTTTTAAATGACAACTTGTCTATTTATAGATGAGTTACTGGACTTGCTGCGCTTGCTGCCCCAGAACTGTGGGATGCTGACTTGCCAACCTGATATTTATTTACACAAGCCACTAAATGTAACAGATTTTGAAATATGCTTATAAATAGTTAGAAAATATTGTTCTAAGTATCTGAAGCTTCTTTACAGGGTATCAGTTTATTTATTTTGAAACACCACCTCTTTTTTATTGAGAAGCAAGGTAAATAGTTGAGCAGAGATGCATGCAGCATGGAACATAATTAAGACTGTGGGGGAGAAAGAAAAAGATATGGCTATTAGGTGCCTGGCAATCAGTCCTCCCCCACAGGGAAAGCTTTTTTAATATGCAAATGAGAATATTGGTTCTAGATGTGCATTTGAACTCTCTGTACTTGGTTGCCTCCATTTTATGTTTTAGTGGAACAGTCACTTGTCCAGGATCAGCAGGCCCTCCAGAGCAAAACATAGAAGGCTAAGTGATAGATACCAAAAGTAGCCACAAACTCTTCCTTTAAGGAGATCTATGTTTTTGGAACTGGACATTGCAGTCTCTCCTTTAAGAGGTGGTCTATTTCTCCATCCATTGGATCTGGGCTGCCACTATAACTTGTTTTGGCCAATGGAATATGGCAGAGGTTCATCATATCAGTTTTGAGTGTATGCCCCCAAAGGCCATGAACCTTCTGCTCTTGCTCTTGATGTTGCACATCTGCCATGTGTACAGCCTGGGCTGGCCTGCTGGATGATGAGAGACCACAACCTAATCATGCCATCATCACAGCCAGCCTAAAGTGCAATCATATGAAATCATGAGCTAAATGAATAATTGCTGCTTTAAGCCACGAAGTTTTGGGGCAGTTATTTCAGCAGCAAAAGCTAACTGGCACAGGCTTTCAATGGTTCTGGGGCATTCAACCATCCTGAATAGCATTGTGAGTTATAATCAATAACCAATGTCTTAGTCATGTGACCAGAGAGCAACCTTGTTTCTACATGAAACAAGCAATTCATTTATTTGTCCTAAGTTTACTGAACACCTAGTCTAATTCAGGTACTGTTTGTTCAAGGTGCTGGGAATATAATAAAGAATAAGACAGACCAAGTTCCTGCCCCCTGAGTTTACATTCTAGTGACTCAAAGAGGCAATAACAAGTAAATAGGTAAATATATAACATGAGATAGCAAAAAGGACTATTAGAAATAAAAACAAAGCAAGGAAAGAGGATAAAGAGTAACAGGGGAGATGATTTTCATTGGGTATTGAGAGAAGGCCTCACTGAAAAGGAGATATTTGTGCAGAAAGTAAAGTACAGGAGTGATCTAAGGAAATAGTACTTACTGTTTGAGGGGGCACTTTAAATTAAAATTAAATTTGTGTGACCACTGTGAAGATCTCAGTCCAGGATTCTCTCTACGCTTCTTTGAAGCAGCTTGATAATCTTGCCTTGCACTCAAATCTATGTCATTATCAAGCATCCACATTTTAAGTTTAATGGTTAGTCACTTAAGTTACTGAAAAAGATTGCTTGTATGTTGAGGAATTTTCTAATATTGATTTGTTAATGGTAGGTAAAATCATATTTCCATATTTATACATATGTATTACTCTCATGAAACAGAAGTTATTTCTCAGTAATATTTTATAAGATTTTTAAAAATATGTGTAATTAACATTCTCTTCCTTTAACCCCTCAGAAATGCCACTATGGTAAGGCAGCATTTGTTGTTGTAGTTTTGTTTCTATTTTTGTTTGTTTGTTTTAATAAAGGATATTATATAAACTGTTTTAGATGTTATGTGATTATGTTTTGTTGTCCAGGGAGAAAAAGAAATCTAGTGAAACCTTGAGACAAAATTTTAGAACACATACTCTGTGTTTAATTCTTAAACAACAATATTGAATATTTCAATTTGTTTCTTTGCAGAATTCTAAAGGAATCTGGCACACACCATAGAAAAGGGCAAGTAACTTGACTTTCAACAAAGATGAACACACCCATTTAATAATCTATGAGATCCATGTACATTAACTTAAATTAATCTCAATAGGAATTCATGTAATAGTTTAATAAAAGGGGAGATGCAAGGACTCATTTAGCCATGTGGTTGAGCATAGAGCAATGTGGCAAAGACTTTTTGCTGTACACTAAAATCTAATTGTTCTTCTTGGCACGAAGATACACTATATTTACCAGTCTACCTCTCACTGAGGTATGGCCCTGTGAGTTCTAGCCAATAATGTGCGCAAAGTATTCAGTGCCATGGCTAGGTTTGCCCCCTAAAAGCCTACATGCAATCATCTGTGCTCTTTGCCTTTATTTGGTTAGATGTTGGTACCCAGGGTAACCCTGGAAGGCTGCATTGCACACAGGACAGCCTCCATCTGCCTGGGACCCTGAAAACCTGCAAGAGGGGTCTATGACTTCTATTATGTTAGGGAGAATGGAAAAAGGTTTTTAGAGGAAGGGACATGTCAGCTGAAAGAGAGCTTATCTACACTGGATTTTTTTAAAAAAAACTAGAACTATAAACAGAATGCAGTTCTTCTCCTGAGAATTATGTGGATCTTTCTTTTTAACAAATGACCATCATGGTCAAGAGACAGAGAAGATGTGGTTGAGTAGCCAGGGCTTAAGACCTGGATACAAAACCCTGGGTCCCCTATTGCTTGTTACTAAACTATGGGCAAGTTACTCCCCTTGTTTGAGCCCAGCTTCCCCTCCTGTATAACAGGGATGTTGATACCTGCATTGGAGGCACAGCACATATATACATCTAGTCCAGGATCTGGTGAATCATAAGTCTTCAATAATTGTTAGTTCCTTTTCCTTTCTCTTAGCAATTGCCACAATAACTCCCTTAATATTCCTGAGGCTATTGCTTCATCTTTCTTATGAGGAAAACGATGCCTTACCTTACAAACTCACAGGACTCTTTTGATAATCAAAGAGTCATGCATATTATGGCACTTTAAAAAAAGGATAAATTATGAAACGAAGGCGAGGCAAGAATATTAGCATCAGCAGAATTATTATTATCATTACAAATACTCAAGGTTGCACCTGATTCGTCTTCATGAAGTTTAACACTAAATCATAAAAGTCTTACATGAAAATCCAGCCTGATTTAATTTCTGAAACAAGCTGGTCATTTACTTGTTTTAACTTTTTTTTTTTCAAAGTGTTTAGTCTCCAAGAATCTAAAAGACTTGTCAAAAGAGCTTTTCAGTTACCTTTCCTGAATTTCATAAGCCTGAGCTATAGGTGGCTACAAGCAAAAAGATTACAGTTACCCCACCCCCACAAAGTAGAGTCATTTAGTCTTATGTTCACAAATGCCAATGCTTTGTTCACCTTCTACTCCTGGCCAACAATTCTCAAGACCAAGAGTATTGGAATGGACATTCAACTGGAAGACAGGAAGTGACTACCGAAGTTGTCAGTGTTTCTACTCCACTGCCCTCATTTTGGGGGTTCATACCCAAGGCTTCCCATTCTCCAGATTGCCCCACTCAATATTCTAACCATGCCAGGATAAACTGAGAGACTGGGTATTTCTATTGCAAGTTCTTTTTAAAAAAAAAAATCTTTGTCCCACCACTTGATAACTTCCACACAATTCCTTGGACCTGCCAAATTAGGGCTTTGACCAGAATGTTAACGCTAAAGGAGCTATAACACAATCAGCAAATGTGTTCCCATTCTCTGCAGTCTTTTCTGCTATTTCAAATGAAAGGGCCTTGCATTGTCAAATGATACTATGTATCTGGTATAAGTATTTGTTACTAAACTGTAGACATTGTTTTGCCTTTCTTGAAAAAAGAAAGAAACCATCCTCACTGCCCAATCTTGCATACTCAACAGTTTCCTTTTATGGCGTCATTCATTACCATCCTCGCAATAATACTGTGCACTGTAATGCCTCCCTCATCTGAGGTTTCTCTTCCTCTTTCTCTAGTTTGCTTTTCACTGTAGCTGCTGAGCAGCATAAATCAATACAACGCGCCATAAACACCACAAGTGCTAACCCAGCCAATTGGCTCTCTTTAATTGGTTTCAGCTAAAAACCTGTAAACCTATTTGAAGTGAAAAGGCAGACAAATCAAAGGCAAGATGAATGACCTGAAAGCCCTTGCTAAGCCTGGGGTTGCAAGTTCCAATGTGGTATTTTTCATCTCTGTCATTTTTGTTTTGGTTTGGTTTTTTCCCATTTCTCTCCAGATCTTTTTTACTTCCCAGGTATTATGTTTCAGCATCCTCCACATTTATAATTATCAAAAGGAAAGTTTAAATACTCCAGAGGTGAGATGGTACATTTTAGCAATTATGTTATGGTGGAGCAACTTGAATAGAATAAATATCCCCCACAATTTAGTGTAATATTGACAGTTTTTTTGTGGTTACTTTATTTACAAGTAAACTGAAGCCCTGAGGAATTGTCTCTCAGATGTCACATACAATGACAGATTTGTTGTACATTTTTATCACATGCTGAGTGTAAAAAATTAATGGCTGTGGTTTGTTTCAAAATTCATTTACTTTTTGATCTTCATTGCTGTGCAAAGAGCCTATAGTTCAGATATTATCCATTTGTTTATCTGCAGTGACAACAGTACCTCAGTACCGCTCAGTTCCCAAAAGGCTGATCATTCGGCTGAGTTCAACTGAGATGATTGGACAAAGTCACTTCACCTGAGGGATATCGAGATCAAAATTCTATGGAAATAGCCTCTCCACTAAACTGGTCCTTTCTTCTCCTTGCCTTAGGTCAGGGTTCTTAACCAGGGGTCCAGGTCCATGGAAAGATTTCAGGACTTCCACAAGCTTGAATTGAAAAAAAATCAACTTATTATTTTTTCTGACCTCTAACTGAAATCTAGCATTTCCTTCACTTATGAATGTATGCAATAAATAAATTACAGTAGTATTCATTTCACCTGAAAGGCAAAGGGGGTCTGTGGAACAAAAAAGGTTAAGAACCCCTACCTTAGGTAGATGCTCTAGTCAAGCAAATTACCGATTCATGATCAGAGCCACTGAGCCAAGGACCCTTTTCTAGAAGGTTCCAAATCTTGTCAAGCATGCAGTGGTATTTGATAAGGAGAGTACATGTGTTCACCCAGTGACAATTAAAAATGTGTTTCAAAGTGACCACAGAGAAATCTCCTTGGTAGAGATCAACACTCACAGAAGGGTTTGCCAAATTTTAAGACATATGCATGCACTTGCATGCATGCACACACACGAACACAATACTGGAGGAAAGGAGCTTTCAGTGGGCATGTATTTCAGAAGTGTAAGTACTCACAAGGCTGCCATATCTTAGGCAGGGCCATATTTTAGACAGATGCCATTCCTAAATTAGCATTTCAATAACAATCATTTCATCACACTTTTGAAACCACGTTTATCTTTCATTTTATTTAAATAGGGGCTACAGCCAAGTTTTGTAAGAAGCTAGCTGCTAAGGCAGCCCCAAACTCAATTCATAAGTTTTATACCCAATCCAGTGAGCATGAATGCAGTCACCTGGCATGTTCATTCAGATGTGTCTTTAGTGTTATTTTATGGTTCTCATTAGAAGTCCCCCAAAAGCTTATGAATGCAATTTTCAGGTATCACTGTAAGGTTAACTTTCTAGCCAAACCCTTAGGGTTGAGGCTAATGGTACAAAGTCTGTCATTCCCAGAGTTTAGCTACATCCAGAAAGAAGACACCTACTAGGATACTGTTAAACCCAGCCAGCCATTAGGGCTTTTATGAGGTTCTCAGAATGTGATGCACAGAACATTTCATAACAACATGTTGAAGGTCAAGGCAAACAAATGGCAGCACCAAGCCCAATGCTACTGGTTTGTATTCAAGTTATCTTTACAGTCTCTCCCCCTCAATTTTTGCCTCCTATGACAGCACACTATTCATCCCTCCTCAACTCTCTGCTTAGGTTACATGGGGATAACTTCATTTATTGGAGGCACTCAGAAGTATCTCCACACTGAGTTTCCCCATTTTAGGGTGCCTGCAAGGAGCTATTTTCAAACCTATGGATCTTCAAATAACACATAATACTGGTGTGTTATTTGTTATAAAGTTTTCTCTAGAATATGTAATTGCTGCTCTATAGATGGGGGTGGGGAAGATATAGAAGAAGCTGGAGGATATGATGCCTAGCAATAAAAAAAAATTTTTTAACTTAGAAAATATTTTATTTTGCAGCCCATTTTACAAATTTACCAGGAAAATATATATATCTCACATCATCAAACCTGTTTCAATGAGTTGAGCTATTTAAAGTACATTGCAAGAAGACTGTCAGGGATTTTCCACAGATGAGCTCACCTGGATGTTCAGAGGGCTATCGATTTTCTTCTATTTGTTCATAAACACCCAGAAATAACTAGGTCTTCTAAGCATAGGAATTTCCTTTCTAACGTTTTCTTCCCCCTAACATCTCTACTTCCACCAAGTCTGAAAAAAACTGAAAACTCAGCTTTGGCAAATCCCCACCTAATTGCAGACTCGTTAGAAGGAGATGTTGAAAGTGGAATTCTTCTGACCTGCCAGTCCACTTTTGCTTTTTCTCTCTTCTTTCCATGGCTTATTTCATGTTTAATCTTTAAAGTAAAGATAAATATCTACAGGAAATTCAAATATAGCTGGACCTTTCCATGAAAATAATTTTCATTTAGTTAATATCCTAAATATTAATGTCCATTGAAAAAGACTAAATGCAAGGTTGTGGAAGGTGGAATAACTGACAATTTCTAGCCATAATTAAGGTATGGCTACACCAGAGTCATTGTGATGCTACATTAGCCTACTAAGTGATAGAATGCATTGATGATATGAATTTGGGGCTTACTAAGAATGTAATAGTGTCACCTTTCTTGCTAACGGAACAATTGATGTTCACTCTTCTTGTAACTGCCCTGAATCAAAATGAACCTGTGATGGTACAGTCAGAAAATATTTCAAGAAGCTTGAAAATCCACTGATATTTCGCAGCTTCCAAAAAGATGACAGGAAATAACTATTTATTTCAATCACTAATGCATTATAGCCAAGTAGCACTATCAGAGTTCTAGTAAGTTCCCCTGCTCCACCTCCTCCTCTGCCGCTGCCTCCTCCTCCTCCTTTCTCTCTTCTTCCTCCTCCTCTCCCTATTCCTCCTTCTTTAACCACACGGATCATTTGGGGAAAATTAATTCATCCAGCTATCCTTCCAATTTCATCACCCTGTTCATTTCAGCTCCTTAGATCTGGATGTTGCCAAAGAGAAATTGACCCAGCCGCCTTCTCCTTCAGTACAAGTGGCAATTCTGATCTAAATGCCTCCAACACAGTACAGAATACCCAGCACTATTTATGAATCTTTGTGTTTTGTGGCCTTCATGGATAGACTTCCCATGTCTCCTACCAATGTTTTGCTTGTCATGAAATGGCACATGAAAGGGAAGATGAGATGTCATGGTATTATTCCAGGTATCTGTCCTTTCCTTGTCTTTTTGAATGTCAACCAAAAGCTTTTTTTTTTTTTTTTTTTTTTTTTAATAAGAACAGTGCAGCAACAGCAAAATTGGCTAAAATTCTGGACAGCATTCCCTAATGGCTTCCAAAATAAATGCATCAACATTCTTATTTAGCACCATCTGCAAGAAAAGTCTATGGTCAGCGTTCAGGCTCAATAATGTAAAAATGAAAATTATTAGTTGGGAAATAGGTTTCAGGATCAGGTCTACAGAGTATAACTATAAACGACAGAAAAATTCCTCTTGGAGATAGTCTTCAGAACACTTTACAAGCATGTTATATTTGGTATTCATGTATGAGCTTCATTCCCTTTTGAGCCACACTCATTTTTCTAAATCAAATAGCTTTCAAAAACAAACACCTTTGTGAATTATGGAAATATATTCTTTATCAGCTTTTCCTTACCAGGGTTCCTGGAGAGAGAATTAAGCCGCACAGAAAATGACTTCAGTGGTTCTCTTCTCAATTCTATCAAGAAAGGTTCTTAGCTAGCGCCATTTGAGATGCAGAGGAAATAAATTAATTCATCACATGCAATGGTGGTCTTGGGCTTTAGGACTTAATTCTCTAGCAAATCTTGAGAAGGGTTACTGGATTTTCCAAAGAGCCTAGATATGTTATCACAAACCAAAGCAAGTAATGTTAAAAACCCATTTGTCCCCAAATATTTCTAGCATGTCAATCGCTATGATGGCAATGATCTTGACCACCACTAATAGTAAGAAAACTAAGAATGCCTTCCATGTGCTGAGTGTTAACTAAGTACTAGTCACTGTTCTGAGTATTTAAAATCCATGTGCTCATTTAAACAACACAATAGCAGTATGAATAGTATTGCTATTCCATTGGACAACCGAGGAAATGATAGAACAATTAACTGGTAAACATCATGTTTGAACCCAGAAACTGATTCTTAACTGATAGCAGAGAAAAGAAATCAATTATCCTGAGAAAGATGCCAGGAGTGATAGAGTTATGGAGTTGACAGAAAGGAGGGGCTTGATCCACCTGTGGGAACAAGCAGGAGGGAGAAGGTCAAGTCAGAAGTCAGGATGGTTCGGGGCCACAGCCAAAGAGGTCAAGGCACAAAAGTTTCTTTTTTTTAAATGTCAGGAAGAAGACTATAACCCCAAAGCCAGAAATCAATGGCAATCAGACTAGCCACTGGGGTGCACTGAGGAGGCTATCATATACCATGGCCCTAGGGCAATAGCTCAAGTCAAAACCAAAAGGGCATTTTAAAATAGTAAGTTCCAATTGTTTCCTTTCAAAGAAACAATAAAGATTTGAACAACCTCCTTCCCTCATTTCCTTCCACTGTGTACCTCAGCCTCCTTTTGAGTCCCAAGGGATAGTGTCTCTAATATGACTATTCAAACACAGTGTATGAAGAAAGCAGGGGCATGTTAGCCAAAAAAAAAAAAAAAAAAAGGAAGTATTACCATTTTGACTTAAAACTGACTGACTTCCTGGAGTTGAAAGCAATTTTCATATAAAAATGGCTCCATAATTAATGGTTTCCCTTCATGTCTGACCAAATCTCTTGTCTCAGTTTATTTTTTCATCCCTGGACAGAGAAGATTCTGATTCCAAGAATTTTTTTAAAAAAATTATAGAAATCAACAGGTTTCTATAAAGAATCAAACATTTGGCTACTCTGAAAGTCAAAATCAAATGGTCTTGATGGAGACACTGATATTGAAATGCTTCCTCTTTCCTGTTTCATAAAATTCTTTTCATGGTAAATTGTTTTGAACTGAGAAACTCAGGTAGCACTTAGTTAAAATTTCTCTTCTCAGCGTTGGATTTATTGGTGTTGGATATCACTGGCATGGTATTATTTTCTTGTACAGCATTTTATTGAACTTAAGACTTCATAAATTATAAGATGCACCATTATTTTGTGTACCATTAAGGAAAAAAAGAGCTGCCAGTAAAATATAAACAACCACCAACTATAAGAGGCATCCCAGTTTTAGAGATGTTTAAATGGGGGGGGGGGAGATAGTGTGTCTCAGAAACAATAGAATATGGCTACTCCTTGGCCTTTATTGCAACTGCCCAGCAGCCCATATACCAGTGTGGGAGTTTGGGAGCTAGTTTATTAAATCATATATCTGCCTACTACTTACTAGGACAGCCCTGCCAAGAGACCCAACACCATCACTGCTTTTTCTTAGATTTGAATTAGGCCCTTGGCCCCTGATCTACAGCTCTTGGCCTTCCCCAGAGAACTTAGCACAGGACTAGGCACAGAGAAAGCATTCAGTCATTGGCTCGTTCAGTTTACTGAGTGCCTTTAAATACAGACTTAAAGCAGCCATGTTCTCTGCACTCCCTCTCGATGCCCCTCATGAGATGGGCAGGGTAGGGATGATTACCTACATTTTATAGAACAGAGATGTAGTAAGATTAAGTAGGTTAGCTTGCCCAAGCAAATGGTGGTGCTGTTAGGAAAGCCCACAATTTCTGACTCCCAGAGCAATACTTTTTCTTTTTTTCTGTCAACTCACTCTGTTTCCAGAATAAAATGTCAAGTCTAGAGCCTCCGCCTGGTGTTTTCCACCACTTGGAGACAAGTGAACACCCGAAGTTAGACTGCCAGACCCTGTTCCTCACAGCCACTTTCTCCGGTATTCCTGCTCTCAGAGCTTCTGCTGACCTTTCCCTCCTCCATAACGGAGCTTGTCCTATCTCAAGCCAGGTGGCAAAGGGAGTCACAGCCCTGGGTTTAGGATTTGTACTCCCCATTAAAATATTTTCTGAAATATATATTTAAAAATAGTTATGAGAAAAATGAATCTCAAATCCTAGCATACATGATTCCTTCTGGTTGAGGTGCAGTAGTGATGGCAAAACCACAAAAGGTTATGATTCCATGACCCCAATGTTTGTCTCTCCAGAAGGGGAAAATTTTTTTTAAACACATTATCTTTTCACTGTTCTTTCCTTGCCATAAAAGGGGACTTTGATAGCAGAAATTGCAGCATTACAAAGATTTAGGGAAGAGAAATATTTTCAAAGGGAAATTCTAGATTAATTCAGATTTCTTTTACCACCTCCCTTTCTTTTTTCATAAAATGAAGAAAACAATTTATCTTTCCCTAAGAGGGGTATTAGGCAGGATGGTGGATGTCATGGGTGCCTCACTGTTAGGATACACTCTCTTTTCCATTAAATAATAAAATATGCTGTAGACTCTCACATGTCCTCACACCCATGGCACATTAAACTGGGCTTATCAAGCACCACCCATGTGGAAAAATGTAAATATATTTTCACCTGGCACATACATATTTCCCCTGCAGCAAGCAGAACCCTTGCTTCCTTATGGACTCACACTCATCCTTCCCAAAACACATTGGGGGGAGGGGGCAGGAGTAAAGGGAAGGAGAATGGGAGGAAGTGGGGAGAGAGAAAGAGAGAAGGAAAGGGAAGGGAAGGGAGGGAGAGGTAAAGAGGAAGGGACAGAGAGGGAAACAGAAAAGGAGGGAAGAAGGGAGGAGCAATATTGAAGACAAGAAGAAAAAGAGACTGGTGAGTAAATCTGCAAAGAACTCAGCACAAAAAAAGTTGTGTAGAAACCTAAGATGGTTTTATTTTGCTTAGTTTTGCTTTCTTTTTACTTGTAAGGTAAATTTTTAAGTGATTTTATAGTTGTTGCAGGCTAGGTTTGCGGTCGCTTTCTGTCTATTATATAAGAATCATCAATTGTTTTCTATCTACATTTCATTTTTCTTCCATTTCAGTACAAAAGCAGTAAGCCTTATGCTTATGAAGGACCTGTTGGGGCTGGCTTATCTGTTGAAGCCAAGGAGAGATACAAATCACAAATTCCATTGCGAAACCCACTAATTGTCAGATTTTTGTGGAAGACTTTAATTAAATCCCTAAGGAAAAGAACACCGACATGTAGAAAAAGAAAAATCAGTCATTTAAAAATTCTCTTAAGAGCTTAAGAGATACAGAAGAACACACTTTTAAGTGTTTTGTTTTGTTTTTTTTCAGGCAAGGATAGGAAAATATCAAGAGCAGAGAAATGTTGGGCTAGATGATAATATTCTAAGCATATGAAAGGTAGCATCCATAAAAACTTTATGAGATGTGCTAAATTTATTCCAGACAAAAACCTTCATCGACTGACTGCATATTAGATTGTCTTTATTGTCTTTCTTTCTTTATAGATCTGTCACTGGAAGATTCCTCATGCTCAGCCAATCATGGAAGATTCCTTTAAAACCCCAGAAAAGAAAGAAAGAGATTGGTACATCAACCTAATCCATGTAGATGACAACCCCTCCTCCATTTCTATTGATAACAGTTGTGGGGGGTGGGTGGGAACGAATGTCTTTTTCGAGACACTCTTGCCCAGAACAAATGGCA
The DNA here is from genome assembly GCA_026826555.1 of Tolypeutes matacus. NCBI lineage: Eukaryota > Metazoa > Chordata > Mammalia > Cingulata > Chlamyphoridae > Tolypeutes > Tolypeutes matacus. The sequence continues at coordinate 20,825,754 of JAKSZT010054030.1, forward strand.
AATTCTCCAAACATAAAACACATTTTTCAAAAAGAAAAAGCACTAAATGTGAAACACCAAACGCTCACAAGATTCAAAAGAGAAGAGGATTCTTCTGACAGATGCACAGTAGCTTTCTCACAGATGCAAATATCAAGAGGCATCAAAATTGTATTCAACATAATTTAGATGCCCAAAGATAAGTAAGGTCAACTCTCAAGTTTTATGTTTGTGTCCTGACAACACTAGTCATAGAACCAGTTCCTCCATCCAAACCCATGCTCCATTCAGACATGAGGAATTACACTCCTCTCTTACCTTTTTCCCTACAGGGCATTTCAAGACTGGCTGAGGATGTGTGAAGGGAGAGCTGATACAAAGCAACATCCTGGGGGCCACAGCCCCCCTCCCTGCTGCCTTATCTAAAAGTAGGACAGAGTTCTGGAAAATTTTCCCATGCTGCCTGACTTCTCCACAATGGTACTGTACTGAGTTGAATAGTGTCTCCCCAACATTCATGTCCACCCAGAACCTCAGAATGCAGCCTTATTTAGAATAGCATTTTCACAGACGTAATTAGTTAAGAAGAGGTCAGCCTGGATAGGGAGGGCCCTAAACCCAATGACTAGTGTTTTTATAAGAAGAGAAAACAGACACACAGAGACACAGACAGAGAAAATGTCACGTGATGCTGAAGGCAGAGATTGGAGTGATGTAGCTGCAAGCCAAAGAATGCCAAGGATTGCTGGCAACCGCCAGAAACTATGAGAGAGGCATGGAACAGATATTCCCTCAGAACTTCTAGAAGGAACCAACCTTGCTGACAGTTTGATTTCAGACTTCTGGCCTCCAGAACTCTAAGAGAATTTCTGTTGCTATAATCCACCCAGTTTCTGGTACTTTGTTATGGCAGCCCTGGGAAAGTAATACAGTAACAATGGCACTTCTTGCAAAACTCCACATGATCCAGATCTTCTCCACTGTCCCATCCCTGAAGATGAGTTTCCTCAGAGGTTATAAAGCAAACAGGTCTCCACAAGCGGACAGGCCTACCTTCTAGCCCCACCACACCTCATCTGCATAGAGCCCATTCTTCCCTCCTTCTCTCCTGCTTAAGGAAGAGCACTGCCTCCTAGTGCTGGGGGCTAATGCTTCCACTTAAGATTCTGCCTCTACAGGGAACTTGCAACAGTTCCATCCCTCCCCTGTGCATTGAGACTTTCCCTTTCTACTAACCCTTTCCCTGTATATATAGACCTACAGATCCCTCCCATAGTAACAATTTTAAAAAGAAGTCCCTTGAAATTGTATTTCTGAAGATATCTGTCACCCTACTCACCTACTCCCTTTACAGTTTCTTGGAAAGTGGTCTGTGTCCATTCCCTCCTCTACTAACAGATTTCTTGCCAGAGTCAGCAATGGCCTCAAGATACCAAATTCATCGAACTCTTCAGTTTCCTTCTTTCCCAGCAGTCTTCTCTTTGGGGTTTGATACTTTGCCCTTCCCTCCTTGGTAAAACTCTCTCCTTTGAATTGCATGATGCCTTCTCTCCAATTTCTCCTATATCTCTAGCTACTTGTGAGAAAATCTTCTACTCCAGCTCTTCATCCATCCACACATGCACAGGCTTGTCACACTCCATTTTCTTCATTCATTTGCTCTTTGTCCTCATCCTTTCCCGGCTCTCTCCTCTATGCTGGGCACTCCCAACTATCAACATAATGATAATTCTTTGTCTTTAATTTTACCACCCCACACCAATCTCTATGACATCTTGGTTTATGCCAGAAATAATTTACGAAAGGAACAAGATTCCATTTCACTTTAAAGCTTAGGATGCACATAATCCTTGGAGAAGCAAATTCTTTCTGAAGATATCAATTTGATAGGAGAGGGAGAGAAAGAGAAGCAAGTCATACATCCTCTATGCCTCACATTTTCATTAAGTACAAATGGGAAAATAATAATTTTCCTCCCTACATTGGCCATCAGGGAGATGAATGTGCCCTGAAATTTTAAAAACTGTAGTAATACTACTAATGGGCATAAGTGCAACTGCTTTTTTTTTTCTGGGAAAGCTTTCATACCTTTCAAACCTTACACTCTTTTCTGAGACATAGAGTAACAATTTTGATTAAAATACCTCTCAAAACTTTCCCCAGCATCTCACTTTGAACACCAGGTGAGTCTTTTCTGTCTAACCCTGAATTCACTAGCAAACTGACTTTCAGGAGAAATGCTAAGGAGTATATGGAGGCACAGAAGGGGCAGGAAAATGGAAGTTCCTGTATAAGTAAGGGTTCAAAATCAATTTCATCTGCAGCAAGAACACTGGAGTAGGATATCCATAGTGTTAACACAAGAAAGAACACCTTTTCCCTAAGGTTATTCACAGTTCCATTTAATGTCATGCATCAATAAGTTATATTTTTGTATGCTTACAAAATGAATGCTTGCATATCTTTTCAGAATCTGGAAAGAAAACTAAGGTGCTTAAGCATAAATTCGGAGGGTAGAACTGTCATCAGATCACTTCCTTGCTCAAGAACCTAAATAACTATTGCATACTGGCTAACGTAGTTGACCAAATATTTCTGGTTCATCCTTTGCACTCTTAAAGTTAGGTATGTCTGTGACACTTGCTTTGGCCAAGGAAATGTGTCTGAAAGTGAAATGGGGCTTTGTGGGCAGAAGTCGTAAATGCTTTGAATCATATATATTTCCATAATTCAGTAAGCTCACCCATGTGTCTTCTGCTATGGCTATCAGCAATGCCACAGAAGAACTGCTCTTCAGCCTGGGTCCTGGGGTCAGGATAATGTAGAGAAACTTCCCCCAGCCAACCTGCATATACCATGGAAAAACTGATATTATTTTTTTTCCCCAACATACCCAAGCCTATAATGACCAGTACACTCCCATCAAATCTAACATCCTAAATCTTCTGACTTCTAAATAGAGACTGTTTTAATTTTTGCCTTAAAGTGGCCATCGGTCTTTTATTACCTGAAAGGAGGCAAGAAATGCCATAAGACTGTCTGAGTTTTAATCCAGTGGCAGGAGAAAAAAAACTATCTCCATTGAGCAGGTTTAAAGAGATGGGTGAGACAAAAATAAAATTGCTTTTATGATTCTGTTCCCTTAGTCCTGTTTGTTCTTGTAATATGCTCTTATCCTGCACACCTAGCTCTTTGTGTGGTTGTGAGCTTTTTTAGAAGGAGGCTACCACTAGCACCATGTATGTTTTCACAAAATATTTGTTGACTTTAAAGATCAAAGCAATGGATAAATATGTCTTATCAGTTTCATTAGGAACCAAGATGTGGTTTTACTTGTCTTTTCTGAGAAGAAAGAAGCAGAACAGATTTCAGCTACTTTACACATACACACACACGTACACATACATACCCTGTAGTCTTTTGGCAAGGAGGCAACGCAATTACTAGAATCCCACGTGTGGAACCATTTTGGTTTTCATGCAGACAATCTCCAATTTCAAATTAAAGGCTCCACTGGGTCTTCTCTCTAGTTTTCAACTCTAATACAGGGTCTAAATAAGAATTTCTGTGGTAGGAGAGTAAAAGAAAGTTCAAAATGGGGACAAGATATTTTATGCAAATATGCTAACTGTAATTTCATTTGTGAAGGAGCAATCTAGTTGAGATATCTCAACATTTTTCAACTATTTGAGGAATGAACAAAGAAAGGAACATTGGATGTCTCAAATGCCAAATATAAAGAAAACTACACATCTGCAATTAATTTAGTTAAAGAGAAATAATAGGCTACTTAAGCACTCACAAAACAAATAATTTAAGAGAAAAAGTCAATATATGGTTCAAAAATGTCACAAAGAAAAAAAAAAGGAAAAAACACATACACAGTGTCACGTTAATAATGCATGCACATATATGTATACAATGCATATATGTATACAATAATGTGTGTGCACATATGTATATATGTGTATATACACACGTATATGTATGTTTTATGTAACTATAAATTCATTCTATATGATGCCTCTTTGTCCAAAAAAAGGAAGAGAAATCAGCTAAGGAAATAAGGCCTTACTTCAAAAATGTCAATTTGCATCTCTAATTATGAATGCAGTCATGCCCTATTCTATTTTTGTACATTTGTTTGGTGTCTGTTGCCAGTAAACTGCAACCACTCAAGCACAGTACAATGTTCTTATACTTGCCACATTAGATCATAAGAAATAAACCCAAATGATTCTTGTGTTAGATGGCAATCTACAAATATATCTCCAGTGTCAAGAAAACAAGAGGAGGTGTGGCCCGCTGGGCTGCCTGAAGTTGGAGAACTCCTCCAGGAGACTACATCGGTGGCACCTGCTGTGGACGAAGCAGGGTTTGCGCTCTAATTAGAGAAATCAAAGCTGAAGGAAAAGAGGAAAATGATCCTGGATAAATTGGGATACTAATTGGGGAAGTGGGGCCAAGGAGCAGATTTATTTGTTTTGTGAATTAACAGCAAAACCTCTTGGGTTCCAGCTGATGAAGTGACACTAGATCACAGGGTTACAGAAGAATGAGTCAGAGAGACTGAAGAGTGAATTTGGAATATTCACACTTCTGTTAAAAAGACCTTAAGTGTGCCTTCCTTGTATTGAAGCCTCAAAGGAAACTGTCTCAAAATGAACTTGACCAGGCTCCCTGCTGAATCATAATCTTCTAAAAGCTGATAACCTGATCTCTGCAGGGTACGAAATGAACTTCAAAGTGGACATTTCCCAGGAGTAAGGATTTAGAGGTTAAAAAATAATTAATTAATTTAATTTTAAAATGTTAAAAAGTCTTGCTCCAGGAGGAAACTATGTTTCTTTAGTTTGTCATTTACTAAAAGCAATTAACATCTTAACCATGGATTGAGAATAGGAGGTCAGGAAACTAATAATGTCAGCCATATTTACTCATGTATTAATTCATTCATGTTCTCATTTTTAATGCATTGAGCAGCTGTATCATGGTACATGTTACACCTAGGTGGTGTGCTGAGCCTGTAGGGTGGGGAATAGAAATATATATGGAGCAGTTATTCAGAGAAAACACCATGTTAAGTGACTTGTGTGCATTACCTTATTCAATTCTCCCAACACCACTAAAAGATAGGTTCTTTCATTATCTCCACTTTACACATGAAGAAACCAAGTCTTAGAGAGGATAAAAACCTCACCCAAAGTCAAGTAGATATTAAGTGGTGGAGCCAAGAGCATAGCCCATTTAGGCTGACTCTGAAGTCCATGCTTTCAATCACACCACTCTGAAATTATGAGATCTTGGGTTGCAATGAGACAAGAGTGGTGGCAGTAAAATGAAGAAGGGGTCACACTCCTGTGACAGATTGGTATGAGAAAGGAAGACTAAGTCCCCAAATATGCCATAACTGTCATGCCTCCCTGCTATTGTGCAGACTGATTTCTCTACTGGAATACCATTTCTTCTTTCTTCATCCCAACCCCTGTTCCATCTTCTAAGTAGGCACTCCATTATTTTTATCCCTATGCCATCTCCTCCTATGAGACTTCTCACCTTGTATCTATAATGCTTCTGTTATAATATGTTGTATTCTAAATTGAGCTTTGCATATGTCTTTGCCATTAGATCAAGAGTATCTCAAGGGCAGAATGGATATATAGTTTATTCTTTAATTGCTCAAGCTCTTGGCATAATGTTAACACATAACAGGCATCTATAAAATAAATGAATTAATAAATGGCCATATGAATATGAAAATTGGATAACAAGTCATTGTTACAACAAGAAAACAAATTTGAATAAATGAAAGTACCATAAGAAGATAAGGCCAAAAAATAGAGTTTGGGATAAGTTCACATAGGTTATTCATAAGTGCCAAGTGAAGGTGCTTAAACCTTTTGCCCTATGGACAAAAGGGACCCTGTGAAGGTTTTAGGCCAAGGGAAGGACATGCGGTTCTGAATAATGAGTTTAGACAGGTCTTGGCCACAGTGTAATTTGGAAGCAGGGAACCAGTAAAGAGTGCTCATATAAAGGACAGACCAGAATCTCATTGGAAATAGACTTTACTTGGCTTTACCCCTCCCTTGAGATTTGTACATAATGAGCATGTGCTTGGATGTCACTCAAATACTAGACACATTCACTTGAATAATAATATGTGTAGATAGATAGATAACTAGTACAAGATAACCAATTTTATTTTTTATATGTATTACCTCATTTGACTTTCACAATAACCCTATGAGTGAGGCCATGTTATCCTCATTCTGTAGATGAGAGAACTTAAGGAAAAAGAGCTTAATTGACTGGCCCATGGTAACAAAACTAGTAAATGGTGAAGGCTCCAGAGTTCAGGACCTCTACCATTATATCATATTGTAACTTGGATGCATCATGGGCATCTTAAACTTAATATTCCCAAAAGAAAACTCTTGATTTCTCCCACATCCCAAACCAACTCCTTCCCAGCCTTTCCCCATCTGAGTAAATGTCAACATAATCCAGCAATTGCAGAAGAAAACAAAATTTGAGCCACCGTTCTTTTTTTTTTTTGCATTTACATTTGGTGTATTTTTCCCCCAACCCTCTCTATTATTTTTTTTTTTTATTATTATGGGTAAAAATCAAAATTCTCACAATACATACAAACATTTGTAAAATGATATATAAATATATATGCATATATGTGTATTTGCTTACAAAAATGTTATTTTTTTATATATATATATACATATATTTTAAGAGGTGCTTAGATTACCTAAAATATTATACGGAACCCACTCGGATTCCCATGTTGCCCACCTCCCACACCTCCCACCACATCCAACACAAACATCTCCCATAGTGTGGCCCACCAACCTCAATGAACTTACACCTCCTGGAGCCTTGCCACCAACCATAGACCACAGTTCACACTGTAGACCACACTCTCTCCCACTCAGTTCTGAGTGGTGTGTGCTGATTTAAAATGGCCTACATCCATTGCCACAACAGTACTCAGGACAACCTCCAACTCCCAAAGAAGCCCCTGTATTTCAACTGCTCATCCCCTCCCTACCCAAAAACTGTCAAGTGGCCACTGGCTCTACCTCATTGTTATAATTTCTTGCATTGCAAGAATCACCATATGTGAGCAAGAGAATACCATCAAGTCCACTCTAGTCCATAGTTCTTCCCCCAATCCAGAGGCGACTGGGATGGTGATGTCCACTCCAACTCCAAGTGAAAGAGGGCTTATATCCCATGGATATGGTGGGTGGGATGATCCTGCCTGCAGATGCAGGCCCTCTCCATTCCCTGGGATGGCCATTTCCCATCGTTGTCTCCTCACCAGGTGACTTGGATGAGTCCATTGAGCTGTAGGGTAGGAGTTGCAGCTCCACCTAAATTTCATGCACACCTGGCACATAGGTAGGCGGGAGTGAGCCACCGTTCTTTATTACCTTCACTCCTCTTCTTAATCACCAGCAAGCTCTGTCATTAGATCAAAAGTATCTCAAGGGCTATCCCCAAATATGTATCCCCAAAATGTATCCCCAATAGGCCCAATCTTCACCATCTCCATTTTCTCCACTCAGGTCTAAAGCACCATCATTGCTCAACAACCTTCAGACTGATATCCTTGTTTTATACCCTGTACAATAGTAGCCAAAGCAATCTTCCACAAATCGAAATGTCATATTACCATTTCCTTAAAACCCTCCAGTGGCATCTCTCACTTCTATGCACTTGCTCTTCTCTCTCCCTGGAATGTACTTTATATAACTGGCTCCTTAACAGTCTAGTGTCAGCTACTGTCACCACTCAGAGAAGCCCTCCATAATTACCTTGTCTAAAGAAGCCACTCTTCCAGGTACTTGTTCTCAGATCATACTGTCTTATTTTCTTTATAATTTCTATCTCTTCCTGACAGCATTTTCCTTATATGTCTCTTTATTTTCATCTGTTTGGGTTTCCATCTAGAATAAATTCCATGACTCCAGTGACCTTTCTATTTTTTTTTTTCCTTACCTTTTTACATATAGTGACTAGAACAGTGCCTGACATGTAATAGGTCCTCAGTAAATGTTTGTTGACTGAATGAAATAAACACTGACCCCACTCCTCATTCTCTGTGTAACCTAATTTACACAAAGGATAAGTGATTTGACTACCTTAAATCTACCCTGTAAAGTGGTCATGAGGCCTACATGATATGAATTATGTGAAGCACATAACACCCTACCTTGCACATGACAAGAGTTCATTTCCATCCCTTTCTCAAATACACAGAGTGGATATCAATGTGTTATAACATATTCTTTTATTCCACCACTTGCTTCTGTTACTGATAAGCATGCCTTCTGCTCAACCAATTCTCCCTATATAAGATACACCATTATTCTTTCTATGTTTTCTGAAAGAGCACTGGGGAAAGAGGTGCTCCTGGGGTGGGGTCATGTAATCACAAAAGCAGATTTTGCTAGTCAAAAGTGTCCAATAAATATGGGAAGTTGCCTCCTAAATGTCTTTGGAAGTCTATGGTTTAGTTCACAATATCTTAACAGATTAAGTTAATGCAAATAGCAGATGTATTTTGTAGCAACAAGACAAATGTTGAGCAGAATTAAAGTTATTCATGTGTAGTCACACTGGGAATATTTGCATGATATTTTGCTAATTGCTCCAAAATCTGACTTGTAGTGAATAAACAAATGGGAAAAAAAATAAACCAGCAAAAATTAGCCCCGGGCCTCTCTGGTTTCTCTTCAAAGCTCCTAATATCTTACTTCAACTACTGAACTTTTTGCTCTGAAAGTCCAAGGGCATTTCCCAGTTTTCCAAGAACTCTTTTTGGACCCATTTTCCTTGTGGAGACACTCCTGGTATTTCCTTGGTAATAAGATTTCTTCCAAGAGCAGTTGATATTTTTTTCTCCTTGAGTCCAAGTACCCTCCTCAGACTTCAAATATGTCTGCTTAGGTTTTCTAACTAAAGGATCATACTGATAGAGTGCACTACTTGAAAACAGTCTGCATTAGTCAAGTTTTCTTAAAATATTTCTGATTATTTTTTGTCAATATAGACTATAAAATTTTATGAACACACATCTTAGCAATTAAAAACTTCAGTATATCTGGGTGTGCTTGTGTGTTATTTGTTGTATATAAATATATATATTAAACTAACCAGCAAATATATCATATCCATTATAAAGCAAACACAATAATAGAAAATTTTAAATTATGAGCCAAATATATTAGCTAGAAGTGTCAATGCTTATTTCCCTTACCTGTGATGGATTGTCTTGTCCTCCCTCTTTTGAAGACCACTGCCTGAATAACTGTGAAGGGGATGAATCTAATTCTGTGAAACAGAAAAAGAAAAAAAATCATTAAGGAAGGGAAAACATGGTGACTGAAGATGAAAGATGTAGATTACAACAAAATAAAAGAGTTTGTGTTTAAATGCACATTATAAATTTAAGGTCATCATAATAAAAACCTGCCATTTAATTGGAAGTGAGAATATTATTCTAAAAGAATGGAGGTCAACATGCTCTCTCCATGTTAATAGAATGCAGGAAAGAATAAGTAGAAAACTCTCATTCCTAGTGGCAGTAGTCCTTGTTCCTCTTCTACTTCTTTCTTTTCCTTCAGGAAGGGATATTTCACCAGCATTGTTTAATCATCATAAAAGATGGAGATCCAGATGTGAAGACAAAGGTTCCTGGTGAACTTAACTGTACATAACCCAAAGACCTTGAGAAAATGAGCTTTTCTCCCAGGGCCTCGGGTTTCTCTTCCCACAAGGAAGTAGTAATACCTGCCTCGTCTATCACTCGGGGTTCCCATGAGACCTATCATGGCTTAGATAGAAACACATTTTGAAGCACATAATGTGTGGCCCCCGCCATGGCAGCTATTTCATGTGCTGAATCACTAACTTGCCAATCAGGCCCCTAGGTCAAATCAGACAGCCACTCTGATCCTCCTTGGTTTCTATATCTATAAAATAAAATAAGCCTATTCTGACTATTTCGGAAGGATTTTCTAAGAATAAAATGGGAGTATGTACAAAGAAATACTTTATAAATAATATAAAGCACACTATTATAAAGGTATAAGGTTTTCTAGTTAGTGGATTAAGAAAGAAATGTGGCTTTCTAATTCATTAATTTATTATATAAAAGTAAATATCAGTCTTCAGCTTTCAGAGACCAGAAAAGAAAGTTCAGTGTCCCTCAGCTGATAGTATATAACTCCAGATTCAATTCAGAAACATTAACAAGAAGCAAAGCATATGAGCAGGAAAGCTCAGTGCCCAAAAGTACTTTCAGCTATGAGGGGATAAACTTGCACTTAAATTAAAACATTTCCATGTTGTTAAACCTAACATTTTAGAGAGAATGCTAAATCTATGAAGAAAAATTCATTTAGAGAAAAGTCATTGTCTATGAGTTCTATTATCTGGGATCCCCCTTCCCTTCAGCTCACGTCTATCTCACTTGCTTTTATTTCTGAGGTTTTTGTTTTAAGATTTCAGGACAAAGAAGGGTTGAAAACAAGGAGCTTTGAAAACAGATCCCTGAGACTTCCTCTGTGAGACTTCCAGGGGAGGCCATGCCTTCAAGAGGAGGGCACCTTGGGTCTTTAGAGATCACACGCGATCAGAATGTCAACCAAGGGCTCACAGGTTGGGCTCGGCTCCCCCAAACCCTAAAGCAACTTAGAGGGGCTCTCCCACTTAGAGAAGACCAGCCACGAAAAAGTGTTCCTACTTTGCAGGTCCAGGTATATATGTTCAGTGCCTACTCAGTTTTATTTCAAACTAAGAAAGGGTCCAGAGCTTTGATGCTAAGTATTCAGATTGGAACCTTAACTTTGTAACTGAAAACTCTGTGTTAGGGGGCCAGCTATGGAAATTCTCCAAGCCTTCATTTCCTCAACTATAGAATGAGGATAACAACACCTGCCTCCTGGGATTTTTGTAAAGATTAAATTCAATGAGATAACATCTAAATTCCAATCACATTAACAACATTCAGTCGGTTAATTCTACCTTTCCATTTTGCATAGAATTGAGTACACTCTGTAGACAAAGAGCTGGTGACTGAGTGCTATTCTGATGGCAAAGATGAAGCTAGTAAGGCTTTAGACCAGAGGTCCACAACTCTCTGGCTGCACAGTTCAATCCCCGGGGAGGAAGGGAGAGCTTTAAATATTCTGATACCTTGGCTGTTTTGCAGCCCAATTAAATCAGCCTCTCTGAGGTGGGACCCAGACATCAATATACTTTAAAGCTCCCTAGATGATTCTAATGTGCAACCAAGGTTGGGAACCCCTATTTTATTTCCAAAGTACAGAAAGGAGCCCTCAGCTCACTAACCCTGAAGATAGAAGTGAAGAGGAGTGGTTGATTCCAGAGTGTTTCATTTATTGCAATTACACATTTAAAAACCAAAAATTCCTTTTACAAATGCATTCCTTTACATGCAAGTGGTGAACACCTGAATGGCCTGTTTTCAGTAACCATATTTTGGTAATAAACCTATCCATGCTGAGTCCAACTGTGGACACCAAGACAGTATTGCTTTATAAGACTTCACTGAAAGTAAGTGAGGGTGTGAGTAGGAACACTTTCTTGCCTTCCTTTCCTCCCCACCTCCGCTTTCTAACACTGCCCCACAAATACACCTAGAAATCTAGACGGTAGAATGTGTTAACTAAGCCAAATATGCAACACCTAAACTGATATTTCAGAAACCAAGTCATCAAATCCAGCACAAATGCAACTTAGTTTTCTTTCTAAAAAAAAAAATAAAGCCCAAAATAGTATTCTTGCAAGAAGCATAAATTGTATTGCTTGAAGTAATAGCAATCTCTTTAGAAATATCCCTTAGGACTCACTTCAGACTATTTTCTTAAGTGCTATATTTTTAAAAGCTCTGTTGCATACCTCCCTCTTTGACATACAGAACTGAACATTCTAAATTCTGAGCACTTAGTAATACAAGGTTGGCTAAAGGTGTACGCCTAGAAAAAAGAGCCCCTTTATCAGTCACCACTGCTATGTGGCTTCCTAGGGAAGAAATTATTCACTAATCCACTGGCTACAATTTAGAATTTTTCTTGTTGTTACAGTTTCTGGCACATTGATTATTGCTCAAAAATATCTACTCCTGGCCTGCATCTCCCTAGATATATATTTCCCTTCCTCTTGACTCTGGACCCAGTCATGTGACTTACTTTGTCAATGAGATATTAGGAGATATGCAAAGAAAACCTTAAAATTTAGTGCAGAGATGACCTTGTGCCTCTTATATGAACATGAGAGGAGCTTGAGCCTTGCATAAATGATGACCACATGTAAAACAGACCTGAACCCAAACTTCAATGAGGAACTGGGACTAGCTAGGCCTGCAACCATAAATAGAGCTTCCCAGCCAAACCCAGCCAGTATTATCCAACTCCAAGACAACTCACAATTGTGTGAGTAAGAATAAATGACTTTCATTTTAAGCTGCTCTATGTTTGGGATGGTTTGTTATACAGCAATAACTGACTGATACATACTGCAAGATCCAGTACTGAATAAACAAAAACTCAGAGAAAAATTGGTGTGGAAATCCACCTTTCAAGGCCAATTTAAAAATATTTGAAGTCAGTTGCTAGGGCAAAAGATTCATTTCATGCTACAAAATAATGTTTCTACAGCCATCATTTAATGTCTATAGTTGGTATATGAAAGTAAAGCATATAATTATTTGCTCTGAATAACTACTTTCAATTCTGCAAAATTCTTATCTTTGAAGATGAATTGAAATGTTGGCTACTGATTTACTGCTGTGTAAATATCAATTCTGCTATTGGTTCAAAAATAATAATCATTATAGCTATCATTCACAGAGTATTTACTATATGTACTTTACTAATATTATTTCAAAATATTACACTAAGGCAATTACTGTTATTTATTCCCACTTTACAGATGAGAATACTGAAGATTATTTTATCACTTGCTCAAGGGTACCAAGTTAGATAGCAGCAGAGCTGGAATTCAATCCCAAGTCTGTTTGGCTCCAGAGATAAACTCTCACTAGTACCACTCAGAATTAAGACAAATGTGTAAGAATCATTGTGCAGTAAGAATAAGGTCATTAATGTGATTCTTCTCCAATGAAGGAAATATCATAACATAAATCTCTGACAAAATGTGGTTCTTCTGGTTCCCTCTCTACCAACCATCTTGAGTTAATGCCTCAGATATAAATATTTGATGCAATTGAACAAATATTTCTTTGGCCCAAGTAGGTACCAGGCTCAGAGATACAGTTGAGGGTAGGACACAGTTCTTCCTTTTAAGGAGCTTTCAGTCTAGTAAATAATTGATATTGAAAAGAATCTAACCAAAATCCTAGTGTGAGCTCTGTCATGTTCTAAACGCAGGGCAAACAGATGTTCTGACTAATGATTGCTGGGGTGGGAAGAGGGTGAGAGTTGAGGAGTTAGTTACATTTACTCACTGAGAATGCTCATTCCTTTCTGAAGGCAGCCAGCAGCCAAGAAAGATGACAAATGCTAAATTAAAGGGGAGATCAAGCTGTGCATGACTGCTGATCAGAGCAAGAGCTGAAAGATAACGGCTGTACAAAAGCTGAGTTCCAATCCAGGGTGTATATACCAGAGGAGCAGCACGACACAGGCCTCGTGACTCAGATGGAAGTGTCCTTGGTCAACAAATGATATATAAACATATACTTTAAGTATCATGACTCTATTAAACATTCTAAATCTATCTCCTATATAAAAGGATTAATAGTTTATTAAATCAAGGTGTTTCTGCCTAAGTGAAAAAAAAGAGTTGTAATACAGCTTTGTTATGATGCTACTAGCCAATTAAGTCATATTTTCTCCTTACCCAAGACTTTAGAAATCACAACAGATCCAAACATAAATAAATAAAAATACAAATAAAAGTGTTCTGATCCTGTTTCATATATAATTATTATCAGAGTATATTGATGTAATCCTGCACAGAAATTCCCACCATAGTTACAAAATACCATTTATTATCAACTTCTGTATCTCTCTTTGCAGGAGAAAGTCAAATGTGCACTAAAATTCATTTTATATATAATTCTAATTTCAAATGTGACATCATCCCAGCAATATAACTTACTACCTTATGTAAGTTTTTACCTGATCTGAACTTCAGGTTTTTAACTGTAAAATAGGAATAAGGAACCTACTGATAGGCTTATTATGAGGGTCAGAAATAAAACACATAATACACTTTGCAAGACAGAGAAGAAATTCAATAAATGTTTGCTATCATTATTATTGTTGAAATTGCTCATATTTAAAATATTCCTCATATATCTGAATTATTTTTGTCATCTGTGTTCATAAGATAATGACTCCTTCTAAACATAAAAGTTAGAGCAAAATGAATCTCATTACATCTCACCTCCTTTGGGTTTCAAAATGGTGCTGCCCTTACCTCTTTTGCTATCTGTATAAGTAACTTGGAGTTCAGAACATTTGCCCCTCCTACTTCTCAGGCTCCTTGTGTCCGGGCAGGAAATGAGACAATCTACATTAAACTTGCTCAGATTTAGGATTTCCAATTTATTTAAAATTGGTACCAGCCTCAGGCCCAAAGAAATCCTAGCAGCCAACCATTCCCCTGGGTTATGAGAGCAGCCTCCAACATTTTGGTGGGTAGTCCTCTCCCAGTAGTTCACAATTAGATAGGATGGTGGTGTGAATGTTCTCGTGAACACTCAGGCCAGCAATACCAATGGTCAGAGCTGACACTAGAGTTGAGGCTTACTCCTTCCCTGAACCAAGTCATTATCATCCTCACCTCTTAGCACAACTTAATTTATCTTAGCTATTAGCTTAGCCTAGAAAACGTCAGCCAAAAGGAACATCAGTGTATTAGATAAGTAATTCAAAAATATTTTTCAGGATGGATTATGTCAAAAAATACTTTTTTTGTCCTTTCAAATTCCTCTTGGTCTTCTTTGGAAACCAGCTATTCCTCTCAGTCTTTCTACCAAAGAAAGAGCCTAGTGAGTCATGATGTTTGGAATCTGTTGTTTTCATATCCAGGAGCCAAGACCCCTTTCTTCTAATAACAACAGCCAGATTTCCTTTTGGGTAATCACCTCCTCCCCAACTATGCATAGTCTTTGTGGGGCCATCACTCAAGGTGCCATATCCTCCAGCACCTGGCTCTTCCATTCTTCTCATGATGGGTAGTTCAGATTTTCCAGTTTTTTGGTATTATGACCAGAACTGCTAAGAATATTCCCTTTTGGCTTAAGGTACCTTAAGTGGATTTCTGTTGCTTGCAACCACAATATACTAACTGATCTATATGGGCATACAGGAAATCTAATATCATGTATCACTATTTATACATACATGTCATTGTTGCTTATTATGTACAAATTATTAGAAAATTATAGTCTAGTGCACTGTTCTGCTTTCACAAAGAAAAACGACTGCACTCATCTTAGTTTCTGGTCATCTATCATCTACCAGTTGGGCTTAATTGGAAAAGACTGTAATTAATTGACTGTTCTTCTCCTTCTAATGATAGCTGAATAGGTAGTTAGCTTGCTAGTTAAAAAGAAAACCCAGGATGACACAAATTGCTAATAAATATTTACAATGTGCTCAAACTCATTATTAATCATGGAGATGCAAATCAGGACCACAATGAAATCCCATTTTATATACTGATTGGCATAAATTAAGGGGTCTTATCAAGGATTGAAAGATGTCCATCAATGAGTAAAATGTATACCGATGGTAGGAAAACAAATTGGTACAACCACTTTGGAAACAAATGTATCATTATGTTGTAAAGTTAAATATTCAAGTAAACTACAACCTGGGGTAATACTCCAGAGAAACTTTTGTCCTTGCAACCCAGGAGACATGAACAAGAATATTAATAGTTATTCTCTTCACAGCAGCAAAAACCTGCAAACAACTCCAATTTCTATCAACAGGAGAATAGATGAAGAAACTGTACTTTGGTCATAAAATGGAAAATTATGGAGCATGAAAAATAAACAGACTAAACTTCACAAAACAACACGGTTGAATCTTAGAAATAGAATATTGAATAAAAATATCAAGTCCATGCAGACTACACAAGGTATACCTTTTTATAAAGATCAAAAAACTAAAAATCAAGCAACATAAGATGTGCATCTATGGAATATATGTATGTATGTGTATGAGATGCATGTGTGTGTGTGTGTGTGTGTACGAGAGAGAGAGAGAATGTGTGTGTGTGTGTGATAAGTGAGTTTTTAATAAAGCAAGCAACATTAAGTGCAAAATTCATCTCTAGACTGGGGGGAGGCAGGGGCATGGGATAATTGGTTTTAAAACTGGGTGGTGAGTTCACAGCTGTTCATTTTATTATTCTGCTTCATTACTTACATGTATGTTACATATAGTCTCACATTTGAAGAGTGTAATAAAGAAAGACAAGCCAGAAATGATAGCTTCATTCCAGGATATGACAAGAAGAGATTAGTACACAGATTTCACAAGGAACACTGTAGATATCTGGGGTCTAAAATGAGTTACCACTCATCTAATAACTTCTCTTGTTCTGACTCTTTTTTAAAATCTAACTCCTTGTATGTCTTTCATGGGCCACTTCCTATTAAGAGCAATCTCCAGCATTTTACCACTTAACTAATTCTATAAACTAAGATAAGTGAAGTGAGAAGGTAACTGGCCTCGTATGATTTTGCCAGTCACACATGTTTAAAGCATGCATTTTCTTCATAACAGAAAAGGCCATTTCTATCAGAACCATGAAGTTAATGAATTTCCTTCCTTTCCAATCTCCCAACCCCTACACTAACCAACCCCTATGGGAAAAAAGCTTTTATCTTGTCAGAGCTCCATGCTTTGGAGATAATGCAGCAATATTTTATTATTGCTCCTAATATGTGCATGTGACTATAGATGGAACAATAGGCAAAGAACATTTCTTTGTCCTTTGCAGGCACAAACATATGTTGACCAGTTTAAGTGACTTCTTTCCTCCAGCAGCAGCCTTCTCAAAGGTCCGGAGGTATCTAGGCCTAACAGAAGACCTATGGAGGAGGTTTTTCCCCTACTAAACAGAGGAGAAACGAAAAATAATTCTGTCTAAGGCTGCTGCAACTAAAACGATTCAAGTACATGATTTGCAAAAGTGTGGGAAGAGCTTTAGTCAAGCTGAGTTTAAGAAGGTGACAAATTGTTAACAATTATAATGCCTGGGCTTAAATTGAGTCCAGAAATGGATTAAGTGGTCTGACACACACACAAAATGTGTTTTTTCTGGCTAAATCTTTGTCTCAGCTACTCCTCCACTCACATCAACTGAACCTCGTGCAATAAAAACTTGGGCTGGAGCACTAATCCATATTTATATTATCCTGTTATGTTATGTTATGTTATGTTATGTTATGTTATGTTATGTTATG
>JAKSZT010054030.1:20843233-20875236 GCA_026826555.1 Tolypeutes matacus
TGTTATGTTATGTTATGTTATGTTATGTTATGTTATGTTATGTTATGTTATGTTATGTTATGTTATGCTATGTTATGCTGAAAGCAACCCAGTTTGCTAATAGCTTGCTGTTCTCTAGTTGCATTTCCCCCAGGCCTAATACCATTCAAATCCTTCTTGGACTTGCTTTCTCCAAGGGATGCAGATTCAGAGCTGGACTGCTTTTCACAAACTCATTTCTAAAGTATACCTTCAAATGCTTTCTTCCTTGGGAATAAAATAAATAGGGAACAACAATAACAACAACACAACGTGCACAGACAATACAGAGTGCATGTTGTATCCCAGAGGCATACTGACATAAAATCACCAACTCAACCATTGTGGCAAACATGCAAGACTCTTTGGAAAATAATTGACTGCTTGTCCATAGAGCCCACTCTCACTACAGAGAATTCAAACCATTTTAAAAAGCAGTTAAGAAGCCATTCCAGAGATTCTGAATCAGTCATGAAGGGCTAGGTCATGCTGCAACAACAAAAGAAACCCCATATCTCAGTGGCTTAAAACACAAACATTTATTTCTTGCTCTTGTTACATACAAATCTTGTGCAGATTGACGTAGGAAGATTTGCAGAGTCCCCACTATATGGAGTGTTGCTGAGAAAAAGAGGTAATAGCAGTGGTGATTCGCATGTAGGTCCTTAAAGCTCCCAAAAAGTGATACTCAAAACTTCCTCTCACATTTCAGTGGTCAGGGCAATGGCCACACCTAAAATCACAGAAATGAGGAAATATCCTACCAAATGCCTGTAAATAAAAAAACTTGAAAATTAAAGGACAACACTAAGAGCACCCCATATTTTGAAAGGAATTTGAAATTGAGCTTTTAAAAAGCCCCCTGAAGTATAATCATCCCAAGATAGAAGGCAAGCATGATTTTCAAACAGGCTGACTTCTAATGCTTACTAAAACACACCTTTCGTGCTAATGAAAATGTATGGGCAGATGGAGAAACTCATTAAATCAGAACCCAAGTCTTGAGCTGACATTCTGAATGGATGGCTACCATATCCAGACTTCCAAAGGTACTCAAAACAATTTAATGATATGAACTCAAAAATACTGGTAATTTTAGAATTTTGGCTAGCAGGTTTTTCATTTCTAATCTGCATTCTAAAGCAAACATTTTCAAAGGAAATTTTATCTTCTGAATTAACATATACCAAAAAACCTCAAGCTGTGGGTACAGAGCAAAATTATTCATTATTTTTAAGGGACCAAGAAGAGAAAATGTTGTAATTGAGAACTTTAAAAGATGACTATGAAAAGTCAAAATGCTATAAATGTTCTCTATATTCCAGAAATACCTGAACTTTCCATTTTTACTAAATTACATCTAATATGAGCACATTCGGTCTTTTCTTTGCTTCCTCATACTATGGTATCCCAATCAAACTGTTGCAATATCAACTAAATCTTTATCCAGTACCATTATCTCATTCCAAAACTCATTTTAGAGCAATATAGTCCTTAATGAGATCTATGTACAAAGAATATGAGCAGTGATATACCAGGAAAGCTGTTTCCCCAGAAAAGGAAAATATGTTTAATATATTCTAGCATCACCTTCACATTCCACTTTCCAGAAAACTTGAGGAGTGGGTATCTCTGCTATGAACATCATCTTTCCCCCTTCCTTCTTTCTTTTACAAAATACTTGGCTTTCCAGGAGTGAAATGAGAAGACTAAGGCCCATGAAGTATCATTATAATCTCCCCTTGGCATTGAAAGTAGCCAGTAGGTAGAGAGAAGAAGCAGTAAGCTCCCAACAGTGAAAACTCCCTCCAGCATTAGCACTAAACAAATGCCCTTGCTCTAGAGCAGAGATATGCAACATTTTCCTATAAAGATTCAGATAGTAAGTATTTTAGGCTTTGCAGGCTATAAGGTCACTGTCTCAGTGACACAATTCTGCTATTTCAGCATGAAAACAGCCGTATGTCTATGTAAACAAATGAACAGGACTGTGTTTCAATAAAACATTATTTTACAAAAACAGGAGGCCTATTTAGCCCAAGAACAATAGTTTGCTGATCCCTACTCTAGGAAAGAAATACAACCTAGTCCTTGAACCTTAGATATGCTTCTCAATCTTCCTGGATGCCCTATTATATCCACACTACTATCACACACACATACACTTTTTTTTTTTTTCAGTCAAAACTGCACCTTGTTTCTCCATTCAAATACTTCTCTCCTTTCAAAATCATGATTTCTGTTGAGTCCTGTAGGTGAAATTTCAGGGAAGAGAAAAAAATTTCCTTTTATTGTCTAGAAACTGATGCATATTTACCTGTAAATCCCATCAATCAACATCATTTATTACCTAGTAATGTGTGGAATGCTGTGTACTAGGTCCTGAAGCAGTAAAAAAGGAAGTAGCAAACAGCCTTTGCCTCAAGCAGCTAAAACGTTTTTCGAAAGTGTCAGGAGAAGAAGTAACTTTGCATTTATTTGATATAAGCATGAATATGTGTATAAAAACAGATGAAAGAAGACTAATGACAAATAGGTATTTGGGGATAGAAAGGTAGCCTGTGCTAGCTTAGAACTCAGAGCAGTAGTAAAGTCCAAAGGCAGGACATGTTATTAAAACACCTGGAGGGAATGGAGTTGCATGGAGAAGCAGCACAGACTTTTGAAGAAAGAGGAGGACAATGCTCCTTCCAACTGTATTATTCAATTTGTCTGACTTCCTTTTTTTATTCAAACTTTATTTAAAATTCAAAAAGTAAAATAGACAAAAGTCAGATCAACAATTTACGGAAGCATACTCCATAAGTGCTCTGTTCAGGCACTTTTATCTCATCTAATCCTAAAAACAAACTCAATTGTTCCTCCAGTGTTCAGAAAGATACACAGATGAAGACAGATTAATTAAATGACAAAATCAAGGTCTCTTTGTTAATGAAGAAGAGAAAAAAATGCTTAATCATATACATATCTCACAAAACCAAACCCTATATTCATTTTTTACCTTTAGCATTAATATAGTACCTTCTTGCTTTTGCTACAAAAACATTACAAAATGGTTGTTAACTATAGTCTATGAGTTACATTAGTTATATTTGTCCCATGTATCACCATATTCTTAACACCTTGTAGTAGAAGAACATTCCTGTATTTATAATATTAACCACAATCCTCATCTACCACCAAAATCACTGTTATACATTCCCTATATTATCTGCCAGCTGTCCTCCAACTAACATTAACCTCCCTAGACTACTCATTTCAGCCAAAATAACATCCCTAAATCAACAGTGTTTGTCACACTCATTATAATGTGCTACCATCAACTCCATCCATTACCACATATTTACAATTGACCTTATTAAACATTCTCCATACATCCAGCATCAGCTCCCCCTTCTCAACCTACATTCTGTCTCCCACCAACCTATACTCCATAGTCCAACTCCATAAATCTACTCATTATATTTAGTTCATATCATTGAGACCATACAATTTGTGTCCTTTTGTGTCTGGCTTATTTAACTCAACATAATGAGTGACAATTATTCCTTTTGATAATAGGCAAAAGTCAACTTCAAGCTCCTTCATCCACTCTATCCCCAACTTCCCACTACCCCTCCCCCTTCCATCCCAATTCCAAAGAGGAGAAAAACAGATGTGGATCCAAACCAATAATACTATTGTATCCCAGCTTAAAGCAGAGGGTAGGAGTGGAGGGCAAGAACGGAGATAACTTTTTTATTTCAAGCACTGAGTAGAATATCCCAAAAATAGTTTAGTAATACTCCTAATAGGTTAGGAGAGCATTTCTCAAACCAATGCTCTCAAACCTCTTACAGGTCACTGCTCTGTAAGACTTTTACAGTAATGCCATTAAAATGGTAGTCTAGGGGATTCTGGGCTTAATTTACAGGCTGCTATGACAAATACCACACAGTGGGATGGTTTAAGCACATAGTTTCAGTGTCTGGAAGGCATACTTCCTCCTGAAGTCAGTAGTATTCTGGCTAGCTGGTAATCCTAGAGTTCCTTGACTTTTCCATCACATGGCAATGTTCTCTCCTTTTTCTTCCAGGTTCCTGCTGACTTCCAGCTTCTCCCTGTGGCCTTCTCTATGTCTGAATTTCTTCTGTTTATAAAGGACTCTAATAATCAGATTGAGACCCACTCTCATTCAATTGGGCTACACCTTAATTAAAATAACAGCTTCGGGGAGCAGA
Organism: Tolypeutes matacus; assembly: GCA_026826555.1. NCBI lineage: Eukaryota > Metazoa > Chordata > Mammalia > Cingulata > Chlamyphoridae > Tolypeutes > Tolypeutes matacus. The sequence goes on from JAKSZT010054030.1 coordinate 20,847,472, forward strand.
TGTGTCTCAAACCGTTGAGCACCCACCTCTCATATGGGAGGTCCTGGGTTCGGTTCCGGTGCCTCCTCAAAAAACAAAAACAAACAAGGAAAAAAAAAAAAAAAAAAAAACCAACTCGGAGAATCCAATGTGGCTCCATGATTGAGCAGCTGAGCGCTGGCTTATCTTTAAGAGACCCTATTTACAGTGGTTTCACACTCACAGAAAGGCAGTTTAAAGTTAAGAACATGTGTTTTGGGGAGTGCATAATTCATCCTACCACACTAGGTAACAAAGTATTCCCAAAAAACTCAAAACTCAAAACATAATACGTAAAATGATTCACAGAAAAATATGAAATCCCATACAAAATTATTATAAGAAAAAAGAGAATAAGGAACAGAATATTATTCCTATGGAAAATAAAATCATGCCAGAAAGACATGTGCAAAAAACATATCAAAACTGTAACTTACTATTCCAGAATGAGTTATAAAACATTAAGGAAATGATATAAATCATAAAAGAAAAACATAACAAAAATAAGAAAAACTCAGAAATAAGTTTGCAGAAGTCAAGAAAGAATTAGAATTTTTTTTTTTTAAATCCTAAAGACTAAACTACACTTAAGAATAATGCTTTAAGAAAAGTAAGTTAAAGGGAGGAAAGTTTTAAAAATCAAAATAAAATGAGAAAATGACAATTACTGAAAATAGACAGGGAATATTCAACATACAAATAAAAGAAGTCTCTGAAGAAGAAAAGCAAAGCAAGAGAACAGAACAAATATTAAATACTCAAGATATTAAAAATTCAAGAAAACTTTCCTGAAAATTTGTTTTAAAAAATATCTATGAAACTCAGTATTGAACCACTAGTGTGAACCCAGAATGACTCAGAATGACAACATTCGGACATATTTATTTGACTTTAACAAAAAAGGAAAAAAAAAGTTGATTGTGCATCTAGACAAAAAGAGTATTTGATTAACAAGGGAAAAGAAATTATGTTATCATCATCCTATTCAACAGTAATGCTCTATGCCAGAAAAAAATAGAGTAATATTTTTTAAGTAACCAAGAAAAGGAAACCGTGAACCAAGGATTTCGTATTCAGCAAAATTCACCTTCAAGTATACAAAGCATAGACAAATGGTTAATAACTCAGGGACTATTGTTACCAGGACCCTTTCCTAAAATATATACTAGATAATAAGTCTCAAACAATCAAAATTACTATGTTTGCTGATAGGCATTAACTGTATACTTAATTGGAGAACTAAGACTAAATGAGGTTTAAAAAGAGATATTAGAGTACATAGCTATATTATCTGACAAGACAGATAAAATACAACCATTTTTTTAAATGAGGGTAGAATGGGGATAACAAATACAAAACAATAAATAGATAAGTAATCATAATTTGTGATGGTAATATTAATATTGGTATTCTAAAACTATGGTATGTATTTGTAGATAAAGCAAATGAGTAATTATGGGATTTTCTGATTCTTTGACTCACTATGTCCTTGACAAACAATTTTCTCAGAGAAGAAAGAAGATAATCATGAAATGTGGAAGAGGTTAATCAGAATCCTACTAGTCTTAAATTGAAGTGGAAATATCAGTAGGAATTCCTAAGATATATTATCTTTACTCCATATTACACATACAGGAAATCTATTGGCTTTGTTGTTATTTCTTATTGCTATGTACAAATACATGTTTTTTTGCTAAATTTGTTTGTTTTGAAAAAGAAGTGAACAATAGTAATATAGTAATAATATTAGTAGTAGCATTAATAATAATAATAATAAATTCTAGATCTGTTGAATGAAAAGGCCAACACAAAATGTACAGTCCAGTACCAATGAGTGCCCTAGAATGCAGATTATATTCTTAAAATACCATTTCCCACTAAAAGAAGCCAGTGCATCTTGGAGAAGTAGCTGATTCCAAGAATGGGGCAGGAAATATAGAAAATGAAGTCAGAATTTCTTGTTATACCAAAAGACAAGAAATCTCTCAAAGATTACTAGGTACATGTCAAATGAGTCAGGACACAATTGGAAGAAACTCCCATTGGCCAAACTTGCAATGATTTGAGGCTCAATATTAGAATTCCAATAGTGTTAAACCCATCAAATATATTTCAGTGAATGAGCTCAAAAAGATATTTGTCCAATAAATATATTCCATGCTACAAAAATTGGGGAAAGGCTAAGTTAAACAGATTTCTTTTCTGTGGGACTTCTCAGACATATTAAAGTATGTTGTAAATCTTTGAGAAGATCTACCAAATTTCATCAATTCTAAGACATACTTTTCTTCACATTTTAAAAATCTGTGAAATTGAGCTTACAATCAATGGCATGACAGTTTACGTAACAGTGTTTTTCCTTCTTTAATAGTACATAAAGTAAAGATGCATCTTATAATAAAAGATTTCTTAGATTCTATAAAATACAATAGCATGCTTCCCTCTCCCATTCATCTGCCACCAAATTTTTCTCATACCACACATATTAATGGCTCTCAGAACTATGTTCTGAATAATACCAGCTCAAGAAATTTAATATTTGAATAATTTACAGATCCCACATTTGCTTTCAAAATCTCTCCGAATTCCTCTAACAGATATCATTTCTCCACTTGAAAAAAAAACACATTTGCATTTGCCTTTAGTATTGGCTTTTTGTTGAGTTTTGTTGGTATGTGTAACATAGAGGTCTGTGCTGATTTGTTTGCTTGCTTATTTGTTGGGAAGGCGGTATCAATAATAAGCCAGTCTAATTCTATACTAGTTAGAGGAAATAGGACTCCCTGTTATTTGTTTGGTCTTACATTCCCTTTGGCCAAATTTTATGCTCCAGCTCTAGGGAATAACAGTCCCAGAGTATTGTGTTTACTGTCTAAATTTGACCTCAAACATAAAAAACTTACCTTCTACACTCTTCAGCCAAGGACACACAGCTAGAAACACTTCTGGTTGTTTATCTAGGACAGCTCTCACTGCTTTTCCCAACCCACTGTGGGCAAAGGCCATATCCTACACATCTATTTTAATTCACTGGGGTCTTAGCAGTTAAAGGTGGTCAATATTTACTGGCTAATTGTCATTGAGATCACTCTTTAAAGAGGCTTATTGAAAATGTAGACTGGCTATAACTTCTTTCTTTTAAAAATTTCTGTTAATGTTATGTTGCTTTAGAGTGTAAAAGACCTTGGCTAATAAATTCTTGAATAGGGCCTGGTCATTTGGTCCAACATATGACTCCCATCACAAGGCCAGTCTGACGATGCTAGAGAAAAAACATCTTTATGGAGAGGATATTAAGTTCAGATTTTGTGAATTCATGACACAAGGAGAAAGCCATTTCAAATATAAGCCTAACAGATACAAAAGTAGGATAATAAAACAAAACAGTAACATCTGACACAAGGCCATAACTGTAAAATCATAACAAGTAGAGTTCATAGGAGAGCTGATCCCTACCACCTCTACACCTACTCACCAAACTCATTAGCTGCTGGCAGCAGCATGCACAATCGTGCCAGTGACAGGGTCACTGTGGAAACAATTGAAGCTTTTTATTTTTGAAAGTCATTTAAGAAGAAGTCTTTTCCCAAACCACAGAACCAAGTCAGACAATACCTACCCAGCATGGAGGATGGACAATTGTCACTGGTTTATGTTCCAGGAACTGGGTAAAACAGGAAATTAATTTAATTCCAAGATATTCTGGAGATTGGAGGAAGCAAGGATGAAAATCTCAATCTCTCTATCTCTGTCTCTTTGTCTCTTTCTGTCATCAAGCAGCTCTAATTCTAACCCCTTGGCAGATACAAACTGCTCCAGAGGAACTTTTTTTCCATGTCCCTCTTTCCCTATGCTTCCCCTCCTCTCATCTCCCTCCTCTAATTCTCTCCAAACTAGAAAAGCAGAGGAAGGCATGATGGTAAAAGCTTAAGAGAAATGGACAGAGTTGGTGAAAACACAATTATTCTGGTTCCTTTTTTCTTCTTACTTTAGTGACTATTCCAAGAAAAACATACAGGTTGAATATAATAAAGAAAATGTGAAACTAAGAAAAGATACCAGCGTAAGGTAAGTTCAATTTCCAATGCCAATTTTCCATCAGAACTCAGAAGTGGGCCAATATAAAAAAGCCAAAGGCATCAAGATACCAGTTTGCCTGAGCATACAGCTCCCTCCATGTGGCTTCACAACGTCTTCCAGAAATCATCCTGGGTGTGCTAAGCCTAGGGTGGCCTGGGCATACTCATGGGTGATGGCCCCACAGATGAAGTACAGTGAGGAAGGGGCTGGCAGGGGAGTCATGTGTGAGTAAGTGGTCCTGCCTATTATAGCCAAAATGCTCCTCAAGTCAATAGAATCACAAAAGGAGACTTCCTAGTAAGTAGTGACACTACTCAAATTTTTATGACTCAAGCACTGAACAAAGGAAATAGACGTTGGCCTCCCACTGGAGAAAGGTCCTGTTGGCCCTTGCAAGTGCAAGAATCCTAGGGGAATAGCCAGAGTGGCTGGGGGTGGGATGAGAGGAGAGAAGTGAAGAATGGAAGGTACAGATTGAGAGGGGAACAACCAGAGTCTTAGGACTACACTATTTATCAACTGTTCATAAGTAATTCAATATTTTAAAAATTAGTAAATTCTTCCAGTGTATACCAGCTAAGGATCAGCCATAATTATATGGAAAGTAGACAAGAAGAACAGCTGGGCTTCTTTGGACACAGGAACTGGAAAGATGAGGAACACAGTCTCTGTTATCTTGGCCTCATATTTTCTTCCCCAGGGGTCACATGTTCTCTCATCTTTTCTTCAGTCTACTCTCTGAGGAACAGCATTTTCTGCTTTTATGTGTCTGGGATGGAAAATAGCTGATTCACAATGGTGGCCTCAGCCAACAACTTTTCCTGTCCTCCTACTTCAGGAATTAAAATGGCCACATAAGAATCCCTGAGTCACAATAACAAACAACCAGGCAGGAGAATCTATAGACCTGTCTGGGGCAAGGTGTCTACCTGTGATCCCAGGAGCAGTGGTCAGGAGGGATGGGATTTTGTAGATTGAAGCAGCTCTACTCAGAGAAGGGTCAAATTTTTGTGCGGAAGTCATAAAAGGAGTGTACCCCAAGGTGGGAGAACTTGCACAGGCCTCAGAGACTGCCCCACCCACTCAGTCACACAGCATCCTCAACAGAGGCCTCCCAGATCCTGGTACAGATAAGCTTATGTGTGCCATAGGACAAACAGTTAAATCTGATTTATTCAAACACCAGAGTTTTGCTTATTTTTTTCCAACTTGTTTTTTTTTTTTTTTTTAAGAGAAGTTTTAGATTTACGGAAAAATTACGTGGAAAGTACAGAGAGTTCCCATATAACATCATACATACACACAGTGTATATTAATAACATATTACATTAATGTGGTGCGTTTGCTATAATTTATGAACCAATATTGAAGCATTGTTACTAACCAAAGTCTATAGTTTATAGGGTTTGACAAATGTATAGTATCATGTACCTGTCATTACAGTATCATACAGAACAGGTTCACTGCCCTAAAAATACCCTGTGTTTCACTTATTCATCCCTCCCCTCCCCTCTGAGTCTCTGGTAACCACTATCTTTGTATCAATGTTACAAGTTACTCCCTTAGTACAAGATAGTAACTACAATAACAATAAATCTGCTTTGGTCCATGGCTACACTCCCCCCTTACGTTTGTTCATTCCTCAGTTTTGAGGGATTTGGGATGATGTCCGCTCTGCTTCAGGCTGAGAGGGAACTTAGATATTATGGGGCAGAGGGAAGGAATTGTTTGCTTGCAGTTGTAGATACTCTTTGTTTTGGGGATGGGCCTTGTCCATCATCACGGTTTGGTTAAAATACTTCAGCATAGTTAGTATGAAATTTTGAGTGACATGATTGCTTTAAACCTCAACACCAGGCAAGCAGTTGCTCTAATCCAGTGTTGTCCAAAAGGACTTTCCATGATGATGGAAATGTTCTATATTTGTGTTGCCCAATACAGTAGCCACTAACCATGTGTGACTATTGACAAAATGAAATGTGGCTGCTGCCACTGAGGAACTAAATATTTTACTTCAATTTTAATTAATTTGGAGTTATATAGTAGGGCCTTCTAAAGCCCATAGCCTAGGAGAGGTTCTAAGGGGACAATTCACCTCCTTTAATGCCCAGCCTAAACAACACATGCTCTAGGATCTCAGACAAATGATAAGCTCACTCTCTCTCTCATTCTCTCTTTCTACATCCCTCCTTCAAGATGAATACCACCTACCTTATAATGTTAACAATTTTCATATTTTCAGTTGCTCTCCCATCACTGCCTTTCATAAATGCTGTGTTATAACCAGTTTCATTTTCCCATTGGAACCAGATATTCTTGTTCCCACCCTTCCACTTCCCCCAAAACAAGTCTATGTCCGCTCTTCAGTTGCCCTTGTCTATCCAGATCCTGTCTCTCCAGCCCCGCCACTGGCAGTGGTAGTCAGGTGGCTCAAGCCATGGCTGGCAGTTTCTCAGTGGTCCCTGCCATTCCACAGAAGACAATTCTTCCTCAGGAAGGACTCTCAGCATCACAGGATGTTCAGCAACCCCTGACTCCTGCCCTCTAAATGAAAGCAGCTTTCCCTAGTCACTGTGAAAAACCATACCCACATTCCCAAATTAGCCCTGGGATACAGTATCAACTGGAGGAGAACTGTGGCCTAGACAATGGCTGGAATTATCTCTTCCACTCCCAGCCTCAAGTCTGAAACTCACCTCACCTTCAGTGGCTTCAAGGGACTCCTTAATTCCTAAACCTCAGTCACAAATTTCCCATCCTTCCCCTATCGCCTTCCACATGTGTGCTCATCCAGGCAGTCCTTTTGCCAAGTGGGTGCTCCTTCCCAGGCTTTCCAGTAGACTCCTGGCTTATCCCAGCTCTCTGGTGGGTGCCTTCCCTTTAACAGGTGAGACCTCCTGATTATAAGCAGAGGGGCTCTGCCTCTGCATGGTCCTTCAGAGGAGGGCAGGTCAAACCAGGTGAGTGCTAGGAAATCAAGCCTCTTTCCCATGTGCTAGGGAATATTCAGATGTTTACCACCCCTTACTTCTCCAGTTTGTAACACAATAGCTCAAGAGAGCCACATACCATTACAAATCAAGCTAACAAAGTCACAAAATATGTTATCTCCTCCTACTTTGATGACTATCTTCATAATGACTAGAAAGACAGGTTACTAATTTAGAATTCTTGGCCTCCTTAGATTTTCACACAGATCCAGGGCAGCATGGAGAGAGCCAGCCCCTGGCTTCTGCCTCCACCTACTACCCATCTGACCCATTGTCTTCCCAACCCTTTATCTGTCTTGTACCTTGAAGGATTCTACCCACATGCAGGTGGAAGCCCCAGCCCACAGGCCACCCCTCAGACCTAGATATTCACTGAAGCAGTAAGGTGTCTACACCCACACAGCCCTGGAAGTGGCCCAGGGTCAATGGAGTAGGGAGTTCCAGAGTCCCAGGTACCCAGAAAATGGTTTAGAAGGAAGGATATAGACTCTATGAGGGCACATACACATGGTGCATGGGAAGGGCACAACAGAGGATAGCCAAATTGGGACACTCTAAATGTGGGACTTAGGACATACAGCCCTGGTTTAAGGGGGATGATACAGTTCAACCCTCTTTAATGTTTGACCTAAGCACTCTTTTCTATAGGAAGTCCTCTAGGCATCACAGACAGAAGTGAATAAGCGCACTGGCTCACTCTCTCTTTCACCCCTTCAAGAAGAACACCACCTTACAATGTTAGTAATTTTGATACATGTATGTGTGACTACACTTACTAGAGCTGGCTTGTGGGTGCCTTGACTGTAAAACAATGTCCAATACTTTCTTGTACCCTTCCCATTACCAAATATGGTGCAAAACACATTAACAGGCATAAAAAAATGTAGTTTTATGACTGTTCAAAAACTGCCTAGTATATTTGTGCTTATAATGTGTAGAAACTGTATCATATGCATGCATATAAAGATGAATACAAATACTTTGCATCCCATTTATTCTGGTTTGGTTATTATAAATACCATTATTTCCCTGGAATCAACTCCCTGCTGGACCTGTGCCCAATATACCACGTGACTATGGTTGTCTTTTTTTCCCATGAAGATTCACACATAGATATCTGTACTTTAAAAGCACTTGAAATTGGGTGATTTCCATCTTGCAAGAGTCCCAAATTCATGAGTATATGTACCAATAAGAGAGCTCACAATGTTTATATTTTCTGGTTTCACAGCATAGTATATTGGTTTCAATGAGTAATTTTTTGTTTTCACCAAATTGGTCTTTTATTTAAAGCTTCTTTATATATATAAAAAAAAAAACTCCAGAGAACTGTTTGTGGGAACAGAAGTGTACCAGAAAATTCAACATTATAAATTAAGAAAAACATGCCATCATACCAATAGGAAAAGCACATATTTCTTTGTTAAATCTCTGACTGAAAGGCAAGAAATAAAGTAAAATTCTTTGAGGTAAAACTCTGCATTGTGAACATCAGAATCCAATTCCCTATCACCAACATTTTCGGTTTTCTTATTCTAGCTGGTACAGAATCTCAAGGCACTGGGGCAATTTTCCCTTCACAAAGTAGAATTAGCTATCGATTCTCCTCCTCCCTCCCCTCACTAACCATCTTCCAGTGGCTATACATGATAACCATTTATATTTACATTAAAAATGATTTGGCCTATGTACACTGCTTTGTTTGACAGGAAAGATGGATGTTCACTTATAATTAAGTTTCAGTATAAATGACATCATTCAGGAGGATAAGAGTTCCCTTATTCCCTCTCTGCTGGTTTTCTCATCTGATACTGTGGGTGATATACAGACTCAGATTATTTTTCTAGGTTTTCTCATCAATGGACAGTCTTGTAGAAATCCAGTTACCTCTGAAAACCTGTAGGAAGTTTTTTCTATCTAATTTATTTGATATCTCTTGGTGCTTTGCTTTGAGGCAGGGAGGAGAGGGTGGAAAACCTCACTACTCAAAATATGATCTGTGGAACAGCAGCATAGGCATAACCTGGTACCTTGTTAGAAATGCAGGATCTTGGGTACCCTCAGAACTGTGGAATCAGAATCTGCATTTTAAGAAGATCCCCAGGTGGTTGGGTTTCCTATGTAGTGCAGTAAGAGCATTCCTGGTATAAGAGACATGAATTTGTACAATGGGCATATTTTTGGATAAGATGCATTGCTTCTTTCTTCTGCCATATACATACTGATTTTAGGGCTATGTTTTCAAACTTTCATATATTTCTTTTTTAACAGTAGTAGAAGTATAGTTATTTTTTGTCTATTGTTTTTTTCACATTACTCCATTTGTAGAACTTAATCTTCCCAACCAAGTTATAAGGCAGAAACCATACCAAAATATATTGTGCCACTTTCATTGTGTGCTGAACACATTTATTACATTTTATTAGATATTAAGGAAAGGATGTTAAGGAGATATATAAGAAATCACCCCCTCCCCCGCCAACAATAAGCATTTGTTTGTTTTCTATTTACTTGATTAATGTCCTTTATTTTTACTAGACTGTAAACTCCAGAAGGGCAGATCATGTTGCTCAATGTTGTACCCACAGCTTCTTCCACAGTTCCTAGTACACAGTGGATGTTCAATAAGTGTTTGTTTAATAGATGAATGACTCTATAGTATGATAGGAAAATAAGATAGTTATACAAATACCTAAAAGTCTGGCATGAGTAATAAGTACCAATCAAGCGCTTTCAGACTTTCCTCTACTTCTATAACACTGATCTACCTAAGAAAGAAATGAACTAATCCTTCCCAAATTCTTCCAAAAAATATACGAGGAGGGAGCAGTTTTCAACTCATTCTATGAGGTTAGTTTTTCCCTGATACCAAAACCAGGCAATAATATCACAAGAAAAGAAAACAATAGACCAATATTCCTTATTTATAATGCAAAAATCTTCAACAAAATGCCAGCAAACCAAATCCAGCAACATGTAAAAAGGATTATACACCATGACAAAGTGGGATTTATTCTAGGAATGCAAGAGTGGTTCAACATATGAAAATTAATCAATGTGATATGCCATATTAATCAAATAAAGGGACTTCTGGGAAGATGGCACCAAAGTAGGTAGGCAGGGCTCAACTCTCTCACAAAAAACAATGGAGGAAGGGCAAGAAGCTATCCAAGGGAGCTGTTTTGGGGATCTGCAGACCAGGAGAGCTCTGCACATCATCCAGAAGGGAGAAGGACAGAGAGACAAAGGGGCCAAACGAAAACTGTGAGTTACTTGCCCCTGTTGCTGGGAACAGCACATATACCCACCCTCAAGACAAATAGACTCGGTAAAACCCCTGGCTCACTGCAGCCAGCTGAGTGAGGAAAGATCGTTCTCTTCCCTGGGAGGAAGAGGGGTCTGGCAGAGGGTGGAGAATGGGTTCTCTTCAGTGAGTTTGGCCAGATGAGCCCCTTTTGAATCTCAAAAAAAAAAAAAAACCCAGCCAGCACAGAAGTGGCTCCAGGGAGAGGGGATGGGGGATGAGATCAAGCAGAGTGTCATGCCCAACCACCCTGGGAGAGAGAGGGATTAGGTCAGCTAGGGGATAGGCGGATCCGGGTGCCTAACCAGTCTGGGAGAGAAGGAAGCCAGGAGAGAGAGCCTGCAAACTGTTAGAAGCCCAACTAGCCTGCGGGAAAGTGCACAGAAAGAGCCAGATCAGCTTTTAGAACCCCATCTAACCTGTAGAGTAGCTGTAGCTCAGTGTAGGAACACCTACCTGGCATATACTAGGTCCCTGGTTCAATTCCTCGTACCTCCTAAGAGAAGGGATCCAGAGTGATCCACTGGGTTGTCAGGTACCCAGCCATCACCTTATAACAGGGAATTTATAGACTGAGATTTTTTTTGTTTTAGGTTTTTCAATCTGTTATTTTTTATTATTATTATTCTTTATTTTAGTCATTAAAACTGGATACCTTACCTGTGGAGGGCAGGCTGCATGGTGATTGATGTGCACCAGCAGCCTGAGATGGTTCCTAGTGGCCTAAGAGGGAAGCCTGCTTTTCCTAGGGTTTTTTTTGTTTGTTTGTTTGTCATTTTTCTCTTTCTTTGTTTCCTTTATTTTCTTTTCTGTATTTTTTCTCCTTAGTTTATTTCTTTTTTTTTTCCTTTCATTTTTCCCTCTTCCACTGCTTTTCTTTCATTCCACCTTTTCTTGTATGGTCTTCGTTTTTCTTTTCTCTTCTTTTCTTTCTTTCTTCATCTCTTCTCATCTTTCTGGTCTTTTATTTTATTTCATTTTTTATTGCTTCATTTTTTTATCCCACTTTTTTAAAATTCTTATTCTTTAGTAATTTTTTTTATGATTTTTTACTTTTACTAGTTATTTATTTTTCTGATTCTTTTATGGGTCTTTTTCTATCATTTATTATTATTATTCTTTTTCTCTTTTTCATTCTTCCTTTTCTATGGTCTTAATATTTTTTCAAGGGAACACAAACAACTATAAGGATATTGTATAAGTGGAATCAAGAGTCAAAAGGAACCTTAACACAAAACAAAATAAAACACTAGAATAGAAAGAGAAGCTAACCATCTGAATAAGCCTATCAAGTTAAACAAATGCCTAGACAGAAGCAAAAAAATTACAAGCTACTCTAAGAAACAGAAAGACATGGTTCAATCTAATGAACACACAGAAAAACAGGAGGAGATGAAGAATGTGGAACAACTAATCAAGGATGTCCAAACAAATATCATGAATCAACTTAATGAAATGAAGGAAGAGATAAAGGCTATTAAGAAGACACTGAAGGAACATACTGAAGAAATCATAAACATACAAAAGAACACTGGAAGCACAAAACAGCAGATTTGAGCAGGCAGAGGAAAGAATTCATGACATCGAAGATAGTACATCTGAAATCAGACAAGTAGACATATAGATAAAAAGAAAAAATTCAGCAGGGACTCAGGGAATTGAATGACAACATGAAACACATAAATATACACATTATAGGCATCCCAGAGGGAGAAAAGAAGGAAAAGGGGGCAGAAGGAATGCTGGAGAAAATAATGGAAATTATTTTCCATTATTGTTAAAAATTTCCCAACTTTTTTGAGAGATATGGATGTACATGTCCAAGAAGCACAGCACACTCCAAACAGTAAAATTCCTAATAGGCCTACCCCAAGACATATACTTATCAAATTGTCAAACACTGAAGACAAAAAGAGAATACTGAAAGCAGCAAGAGAACAGAGATCCATCACATACAAGGGAAGTTCAATAAGATTAAGCACTGATTTCTCATCTGAAACCATGGGGACAAGAAGGCAATGGTATGAAACAGCTAAGGTGCTAAAAGAAGAAAAAAACTGTCAGCCAAAAATTTTGTATCCAGCAAAGCTGGCATACAAAAATGAGAGAGAGTTCAAAATATTTACAGTTAAACAAAAATTAAGAGAATTTGTCAACAAGAAACATGCCCTTCAAGAAATACTAATGGGGGTTCTACAGATTGAAAGGAAAAAAACAGAAGAAAGAGGGTTGGAGGAGAGTGTAGAAAGGAAGGCTATTAGTAAGAATAACTAAAAAGATAAAAAAGAGAAATAAAAACAAAATATGACATATATAAACTTAAAGAAAATATTGCTAATATAGGTACTGCCTTGACAGTAATAACCTTGAATGAAAATGGATTAAACTCTCCAATCAAAAGACACAGATTGGCAGAATGGATAAGGAAATATGACCCATCTATATGCTGTCTACAAGAAACTCACCTTAAACACAGGGATGCAGGGAGGTTGCAAGTGAACGGTTGGAAAACGATTTTACATGCAAACAATAAACAAAAAAGGATAGGAGTAGCTATACTAATATCGGACAAAATAGACTTTAAATGCAGAACTGTTGTATTAAACAAAGAAAGACACTATATAGTAATAAAAGGGATACTCTATCAAGAAGAAAGAACAACCATAAACATTTATGCACCTATCCAGGGTGCCCCAAAATATGTGAGGCAATCATTGGAAAAACTAAGTGGAGAAATAGATGCCTCTACAATTATAGTGGGGGACTGCAATAAACCACTATCACCATTAGATAAAACATCATGACAGAGTGTCAATAAAGAAACAGAGACCTTGAGTAATACATTAGAGGATCTAGACCTAATAGGCATATACAGAACATTACAACAAAATACAGCGGGATATACATTCCTCTCATGTGCACATAGATCATTCTCCAGCATAGAGCACATGCTAGGTCACAGAACAACTCTCAACAAATTCAGAAAGACTGAAATTATACAAAGTAATTTCTCTGATCACAAATAAATAAGGGGCAGAGAACCAGAATAGGCACAAAGATATGGAAGTTAAGCAACACACTATTAGACAATCAGTGGGTCATGGAGGAAATTGCAAAAGAAATCAGTAACTACATTGAAATGAATGAAAATGAGAGCACAACATATCAAAACCTATGGGATGGGAGTGGATGTGGCTCAAGCGGTTGAGCATCTGCTTCCCACATGGGAAGTCCCAGGTTCGGTGCCCAGTGCCTCCTGAAAAACAAACAAATAAACAAAAAACAATTCAGGAAGCCAAGTGGCTCAGTTGTCTGACTTCTTTCACTTAGCATAATGTTTTCAAGGTTCATCCATGTTGTAGCATGTATTAGTATTTCATTACTTTTTATGACCAAATAACAGTACATTGTATGGCTATACCAGATTTTCTTTATTAATTCATTAATTGATAGATATTAGTGTTGTTTCCACTTTTTGGCTATTATGAGTAATGCTACTATGCACATTTGTGTACAAGTTTTTGTATGGACATGTGTTTTCAGTTCTCTTGCGTATACGCGTAGGAGTGGAATACTTGGGTCATATGATAACTTTATGTTTAATATATTGAAGAATGGGCAAACTGTTTTCATTTACAGTCCCACAAGCACTGTATGAGGGTTTCATTTTCTCTATATCTTTTCCATCACTTGTTTTTATCTATCCATCTTTTTTATTTGTAACCACAATGTGAATTGGTATGTTACTGTGGGTTTTATTTGCATTTCCCTAATGACTAATAATGTAGAACATCTTTTCTTTTGCTTATTTATGATTTGTACATCTTCTTTGGAGAAATGTTTATTCAAGCCCTTTTGCCTATTTTTAATTGGGTTGTTTGTCTTTTTTTGTCACTGAGTTGTAAGTGTTCTTTAAATATTCTGGATATTAAACCCTTATCAGACATATGACTGCAAATATTTTCTCCAGTTCTGTGGGGTTTTCTTTTTTTTTTTTTTCTTTTTTCACTTTCTTGGTGGTGACTTTTGATGCGCAAAAATTTTTAGTTTTGATGATGTTTAATTTATCTGTTGCTTGAGCTTTTGTTGTCATATCTAAGAAACCATTCCCTAATCCAAGTCCAAGGAGATTTACACCTTTGTTTTCTTCTAAGAGTTTTCTAGTTTGAGCTCTTACTTTTGCATGTGGATATTCAGTTGTCCCAGATAAATTTGTTGAAAAGATTTTTTTTCTCCATTGAATTGTCTTGGAACCCTCATTGAAAATCAATTGCCATAAATGCCTGTTTTTTTTCTGGAGTATAAATTTGTTCCCACTGATCTCTATGTCTATTCTTATGCCAGTACAATAGCATACAGTCTTTATTACTATAACTCTGAAATTGAAAAGAAGGAGTTCTCTAACTTTGTTCTTCTCTTTCAAGATTGTTTTGGATATTCTGAGTCCCTTTCATTTCCATATGAATTTTTGGGTCAGCTTGTCAATTTCTGCAGTAAAGCATTTGAGATTCTAATAAAGATTGCATTAAAACTGTAGATCAATTTGAGAAGTATTGCCATCTTAACAATCTTAAGTTTTCCAATCCATGCAGGATGTCTTTCCATTTATTTAGGTCTTCTTTACATTCTTTCAACAATGTTTGTAGTTTTCAGTGTAGTTTTCTCTTAAAATTAAATTTATTTTTAAGTATGCTACTCTTTTTGAGCTATTTTAAATTGAATTGTTTTCATAATTTAATTTTCATATTGTTCCTTGTTATTGCATAGAAATATAACAGATTTTTGTAAATTGATACTGTACCCTGCTACCTTGTTGAACTCATTTATTAGTTCTAATATTTGCTTTGTGAATTCCTTAGGGTTTTCTATATACAAGATTATGCCCTTTGTAAATAAAGATAGTTTTGTTTCTTCTTTTCCAATCTAGATGCTCTTCATTTCTTTCTCTTACCTAAATGCCATGGCTAGATCTTCAAATTTAATGATAAATAGAAGTGGCCAGTGCAGATATTCTTGTCTATTCCTGAACTCAGGAGGAAATCATTCAGTCTTTCACCATTAAGTATGATGTTAACTATGGGTTTTTCATAAATACCTTTTATCAGGTTAAGAAAGTTTCATTCTATTCCTTGTTTGTAAAGTGTTTTTCTATCATTTAAGGGTGTTGGATTTTGTCAAATGCTTTTTTCTGCATCTATTGAGATATCAGGTGGTTTTCGTCCTTTATATTATTTTGTTTTTTATTTTTTTCATCTTATTCTTTTTTATTCTTTTTTATTTTTAAAGAAGCTTTATATTATGTAAATGTTACATAAAAAATATAGGGGATTCCCATATACCACACCCAGCCCCCTCCCCCACTTCCCCCATCAACAACATCCTTCATTAGTGTGGTACATCTGTTACAATTGATGAACACATATTGAAGCATTGCTACTAACCATGGTCTATAATTTACATTATTGTTTATACTTTGTACTGCATAGTTTTATAGTTTTTGACAAAATGTATAATGGCCTGTATCCATCATTGCAATGTCATGCAGGACAATTCCAATGTCCCAAAAATGCCCTATATTACACCTATTCTTCCCTCTCCCTCCCCTCAGAATCTCTGGTGGCCACTGCCTTTATATAAGTGATACAAGTTCTCCCATTGCTAGAATAATAAGTCTACTTTAGTCCTTATTTGCATTTCCCCTTATGTTTGTTCATTCCTCAATCTTGAGGATTTGTGGATGGTGATGCACACTCTGTTTCTGATTGAGAGGAGGCTTAGATTCCATAGGGCAGCTGGATGGAACTGTCTTGCTTGCAGTTGTGGATACTCTCTGTTTTTTGGTATGGATGTTATTCATCATCATCCTATTGTTAGTTGTCCTGGGCAAGTCCAATGAACTGGAGAGTAAGTGTTGCAATTCTGCTGAGATTAAGGGCTCAACCAGCATATGAAAAAACTAAAGATTTAAGTCTCTGGGACATATATTTCATGAGTATAGTGCTAATTATAGGTTCAAATAAAAGGGGCAGAAGAGCCCTGTGTCGGGAAATTATAAATGAGTCTAATTCTGTTACATTGGGGAGCATATATTCCAAGGTAAGGCCCACTGACAGGGTGCCGAATTCCTGAGATTGTCTGCTCTGCCTGTAGTGTCTAGATGTCTCTAGAGCCCTCCACTGTTTGAGGCACTGTTTACTGTGGCAGTCAATGAGATCCTGCTGAGACATACACAAGTGTAGCCTCTGGAATGACCTCCCGACTCACTTTGAAATCTCTTAGCCATAAAAACGCATTTGTATTTAATAATTCCCCCTTTTGGTCAAGGTATTTTTCCGAATGCGTTGCTAGTTAGCGCTCGGTAATAATCCCTCGGTGGGTACCAGGGAGTCTCATCCCCAGGAGTCATCCCATACCATGGAGAAGGTAATGCATTTATATGCTGAGTTTGGCTTAGAGAGAGGCCACATTTGAGCAACAAGTAGGCTTTCAGGAGGTAACTCTTAAGTAATATATAATACTAGGCTAAGTTTCAGTTTCATAAGAACTAGGTTCATAAGTACAACCATCAATATCAAGGGCCTGGCATAATGGTCTGTCCTCCTTTCTAGGCACTGTCCATGTACTTGGGGGATTCTTGCCACTCTATTAGAGAATGTAGCAGGATTTCCGAAGATGGAAATTCAATATTCTTTTGGTTATTGTGTGGGTTTCCACCCACTGAGACAATGCCCCATGACCACTTGAACATATTCATATGCCAAGGAGGCATGCCCCAGATGCACCCCTCCCTACATATCCCCCCATTACCAACACCCTGCACCAGTGATCCTCCCCTGCCACAGTTGTGACCCTTCTGCAATCCAAAACCTCCCCCAAACAAGGCCAAAAATAAACTAATAAACTAATAAGAAAATATAATAATAATAAATAAATATACAAAAATAAAAATAAAATAATTTTGTGTGTGTCTTTCATCACCATAAGATCTGTTGTCTTTTATGTACAGTGACAATTTCTTCTGTATGTTCCCCCAGTGTCTTATTTTTTTTCCTTTATCTTCAAAGAAGCTTTAGGTTACAGAAAAGTCACATAGAAAATATAGAGGATTCCCCTATACCCACCCTCCTCCCCCTCTCTCACTCTCCCCTATCAATAATATTTTACACATGTATAATATCTTTGTTACAACTGATGTACAAATATTGAAGCATTGCTACTAACTATAGTTAATGGTTTACATTATGATTTACATTTTGCACCATATACTTTTTTTTTTTAAAAGGAGGCACCTGGGACCTCATACGTGGAATGCAGGCTCTCAACCACTGAGCTACGTCCACTCCCTACTTTTACATGTTTTGACAGATTTAAAAGGACCTATATTTGTCATTGCAGGACCATGCAGAACAATCCCAATGCCCTACAAATGCCCTCCCCGAACCCTCAGAACTGATGGTAACCACTAAGTTTCAATTTTTGAAGAATAAGGTTCGTAGTTACATGCAATAATATCAAGGGCTTGACATATTGGTCTGTTTTCTTTTATTAGGCACAGCCTATGTTCTCAAGAGATTCTTCACCCTCTAAGTAAGAACACAGCAGGACTACCCAGGATGAGAGTTTAATATTTTCTTGTTTATTGTGTAGGTCTCCACCCAGTGAGATAACACACTATGACAAGATGAATAATTTCATATTCCATAGAAGCATACCCCAGGTGTGCCCTATCTTGCATATCCCCCCACCCCTGACTCCACGCACCAGTTACCTTCCTCTGCCATATTTGCCAAAAGAACATTCCCACCATTGTGGTTTTAACCACGGATGTACAAATCCCCAGAGTTCACCTGTTCCTCCCTCCAGCCCTTCCCCTACTTCCATGGATAGTCCAATTCAACGCCCCCTCCCTATTCCCCCTCACATACCAGCACTGTTGAATCCAATCACATCACTGCACCACTATCACCCGCATCCCCTGCCCAACCACCCCCTTCCACCTTATCATAGATTTTGCACATATTGAGCATCAGTTTACCACTCTCTACTCCCTTTCTGTTTCCTGATAACCTATCTTCCAGACTATAGCTCTGTGAGTCTACTCAATTTGCTTAAGTCATATCAGTGAGGTCATGTAATATTTGTCCTTCAGTGACTGGCTTACTTCACTCAACATAAGGTCTTCAAGATTCATCCATGTTGTCCCACGTGTTAATACTGCATTCCTTCTTACAGCTGAATAATCCATTGCATTTATATACATTGCATTTATATACAATTTCCATTCATCTGTTGATGAACACTTCGTTTGCTTCCAACTTTCAGTAATAGTGAATAATGTCACTAAGAACATTGGTGTGCATATATCTGTTCGTGTCCCTGCTTTCAATTCTTCTGGGTATATACACAGAAGTGGGATTGCTGGATCATATGACAGTTCTATAGTTAGATTCCTGAGGAACCCCCAAACTGTCCACCACAATGGCTGCTCTATTCCACATTCTCACCAACAGTGAAGGAGTGTTACTATTTCTCCACAGCCTCTCCAACATTTGTAGTTCTCTATTTGTTTGTTTTTTAAATAGCCACCAGACTAATAGGTGTAAGATGAATTCTCATTGTAGTTTTGATTGTCATTTCCTAATAGCTAGTGATTTTGAACATCTTTTCATGTGCTTTTTAGCCATTTGTATTTCTTCTTTGGAGAAGTGTCTACTCAAACCTCTTGCCCCCCTTTTTTAAGTGGGTTGCTTGTCTTTTTATTTTTGAGATGTAGGATTTCTTTATATATGCTGGATATTAGGCCCTTATTGAATAAACAGTTACCAAATATTTTCTCCCATTGAGCAGTCTGCCTTTTCACTTTCTTGACAAACTCCTTTGAAGTACAAAAGTTTTTAATTTTGAGGAGGTCCCATTTATCTATTTTATCTTTCATTGCTTGCATTTTGGGTATAAAGTTTATGAAACCATTTCCTACTACAAGATCTCATAGATGCTTCCCTACATTATCTTCTAGGAGCTTTATGGTCTTGGCTCTTAGATTTAGATCTTTGATCCATCTTGAGTTAGTTTTTGTATAGGATGTGAGATGGTTATCCTCTCTCATTCTTTTGGATATGTCTATCCAGTTCTCCAAGCACCATTTGTTGAAGAGGCCATTTTTGTCCCGGTTGAGTGGGCTTGGTAGCCTTGTCAAATATTAGTTAACCATATATGTAAGGATCTATCTCAGAACTCTCAACTCAGTTCCATTGATCAGTATGTCTATCCTGGTGTCAATACCATGCAGTTTTGACCACTGTAGCTTTGTAGTATGCTTTAGAGTCAGGTAGCATGATTCCTCCAATTTCGTTTTTCTTTTTCAATATGTTTTTGGCTATTTGGGGCCCCTTGCCCATCCAAATAAATTTCATAATTAGCTTAGCCAATTCAGTGAAACATGCTGTTATAATTTTTATTGGGATTGTGTTAAATCTGTAAATCGATTTGTGTAGGACAGGCATCTTAATGAGTTTAGTCTTCCAATCCATGAACTTGGAATATTCTTCCATTTTTTAAGGTCTTCATTTCCTTTAACAATGTTGTGTAGTTTTCTATGTACAAGTCCTTTACATCTTTAGTTAAGTTTATTCCTAGGTATTTGATTCTTTTAATTGCTATTGTAAATGGATTTTTTTTTCTTGATTTCCTCCTCAGATTGCTCATTATTGATGTACAGAAATGCTACTGATTTTTGCACATTAATCTTATAACCTGCCACTTTACTGAACTCATTTCTAAGTTCCAGAAGCTTTGATGTAGATTTCTCATGGCTTTTCGAGGTATAGGATCATATATCATCTACAAATAATGAAATTTTACCTCTTCCTTTCCAATTTGGATGCCTTTTATATCTTTTTATTGCCTAAGTGCTTCTAACACAATGTTAAATAAGATTGGTGACAGTGGGCATCCTTGTCTTGTTCCACATCTTAGAGGTAAAGCTTTTAGTATTTCACCATTGAATATGATGTTAGCTGTGGGTTTATTGATAAACTCACCTTTATCATTTTGAGGAAGTTTCCTTCTAGTCTTATCTTTTGAAGTGTTTTTATCAAGAAAGGATGCTGTGTTTTGTCAAATGATTTTTCTGCATCAATAAAGATGGTCAAGTGATTTTTTTCTTTCAATCTGTTAATGTGATATATTACATTGATTGATTTTCTTATGTTGAACCATCCTTGCATACCAGGGATGCAACCCATTTAGTCATGGTATTTAATTCATTTGATGTGTTATTGAATATGATTAGCAAGCATCCACGTTCATTAGAGAGATTGGTCTGTAGTTTTCTTTTCTTGTGGTGTCTTTATGTGGCTTTGGTATTAGGGTGATGTTGGCATCATAGAATGAGTTAGGCAATGTCCCCTCCACTTTTATTTTTTGGATGAGTTTAAGCAGGATTGATGTTAGTTCTTTCCAAAATGATTGGTAGAATTCATCTGTGAAGCCATCTGGTCTTGGGCTTTTCTTAGTTGGGAGTTTTTTGATGACTAATTCAATATCACTACTTATGATTGGTCTGTTGAGTTCCTCCATTTCTTTCTTTGTCAGTGTAGGCTTCCTGTGTGTTTCTAGAAATTTGTCCATTTCATCTAAGTTGTCCATCTTGTTGGAATACAATTTTTCAAAATATCCTTTTATAATACTCTATTTCTGTGTGATCAGTGGTGATATCCCCTCCCTTGTTTTTTATTTCACGTATTTGTATCTTCTCTCTTTTTTTCTTGTTTAGTCTAGCTAAGGGTTTGTAAATCTTATTAATCTTCTCAGAGAACCAGCTTTTGATTTTGTTAATTTTTTCTAATGTTTTTTTTTAATTCTCAATTTCATTTAGCTCTGTTCTAATCTTTGTTATTTCCTTATTTCTGCTTGCTTTGGGATTAATTTGTTGTTCTTTTACCTCATTCACTCAGGTGTGCAGTTAGGTCTTTGATTTTAGCTCTTTCTTCTTTTTTAATAGAGGCATTTATGACTATAAATTTATAAATTTCCCTCTCAGGCTGCTTTTGCTGCATCCCATAGTTTTGTTATTTGTTTTTTTTTTTTTTTTTTAGATACCAGGGCGGGGGATTGAAACTGGGCCCTCATATGTGGAAAATCTGGTGCTCAACCACTGAGCCATAGCCAAAGATTACCTCCTATATTTTGGGGCACCCTGGTTACGTACATAAATGTTTGTGGTTGTTCTTTCTTCTTGACAGAGTATCCCTTTTATTACTATATGGTGCATTGCCTAAGATGCACTGCCAAACAAAAGAGTGATTCAAAACATCAGTTTCTTGATAAAGTGAATGACCCTAACAAGTTTTTTTTTTTTAAGTCTGTTGGTTTCCGATTTTTTGCTATCAATGAAATTGCAGGAAGAACTAATCAATTGGTCAGATGACATATAAATAAAAATAATTTTTGATGATAAATCATGATATGAATTTTAAAATATAACCCAGAAGAATTTCAAGGAACTGAGGGACACTGCTACTACAAACTTCCTTGCATTTGCACCTACTTATTTATGTGAAAAAGTTTTTGAACTTAGATCTGTAACAGTGAAAAGTGGAAATAAAATTGATGTTGAAATCTTCCTCATTCTAGTAGTAATATTCTTCCACCACATATGAACTAATTGAAAAAGCAAGCCCTATCCATTTAAATAAGAGATGTGCTTCCTGTAAATTTTACTCTTTATGTTTAATAATAATTTTTCAAAAGTTGAAATATGTTTTTATTGTTTTGATCAAGTGTATGTTATGGGCATATTTAATTAATTAAATATTTAATGCTTCAAGCCTATGGTTGCGGGAAATTTAAAAAATAATAAAACTCAATTTATATGCATATTTTTGTGATGGAGAATTATGGTTGGATAATCAATAAAAGGCTTTAAGTCATAAAACATATTACAATAAGATAAAATTCTGTGGGGGTAGGAATGAAGTTGAAAGAGAACAGTAACTATATAAAATTCCAACTGTTAAAGAAGAGCTTGTTCATATATTTTTGTTTTGTTTTGTTTTAATTAGAGAAATTGTGAGTTTACAAAACAATCATGCATAACAGCATAACGTACAGGATTCCCATAAATCACCCCACCACCAACCTCCTGCCTTGTTGTGGAGCATTTGTTACAAGTAATGAAAAAACATCATCCGAATATTACTAACTATAGACCATAGCTAACATTTGGTGTATTTTCCCCATAAACTATCCTATTATTAAAACCATGTATTAGTATTGTATATTTGTTATAGTTTGTGAGAGAACATTCTCATATTTGTACTGTTAACCACAGTCCATCATCCACGACAGGGTTCCTGTGCCTTGTACAATCCATCCAAAGTGTATGCTCAGTGGCTCTCAGGTTCATCACAGAGTTGTACTGTCAATACCTCAGCCAATTTTAGAATGTTTTTCATTACTCCAAAAGAAAAAATTCCATACTCCTTAATAGGGGTCTATTGTTGATCCTTAGCATTGATACCTTCTTTGCCACTGATGCAAAAATATTACATTACTGTCAACTATAGCCCCTAAGTTATGTTTGTTGTATTTTTCCCATGTATCACTATATTCTTTTTTTTTTTTTTTAATTTTTTTAAGATACTTAGATTATACAAATGTCACATAAAAAATACAGAGGACTCCCATATGCCCTGCTCCCCACACCTCCCACATTTTCCCACATTAGCAACATCCTTCATTAGTGAGGTACATTCATTGCGATTGATGAACACATTTTGGAGCGTTGCCACTAAGCATGGATTAAAGTTTACATTGTAGTTTACACTCTTCTCCCACACAATTCCGTAGGTTATGACAAGATTTATAATGGCCTGTTTCTGTTGTTGCTATGTCATTCAGGACAATTCCCAAATCCCAAAAATGCACCCATATTACTCGTTTTCCCTCTCCCTGCGCTCGGGAGCTCCAGTGGCCACTGCCTCCACATCAATATGATTTCTTCCATTGCTAGAATCACAATAAGTCTATAGTAGAATACCAGTAAGTCTACTTTAGCCCATAGTTCATTCCCCAACCCTGTTATCACCATATTCTTAACACCTTGTGATAGTGACTTATATTTGTTCATAGAAGAATATTCTTGTATTTGTACTAACCACTATCCTCACCCACCACTGTATTATACAGTCTTTAGATTATCCTCTAGAATTCTTTCTATTGACATTTACATCCCTAGAATATCCCTTTCAGCTACAATCACATTAAAAATCAGCAGTGCTCGTTATATTCACTATAATGTGTTACCATCATCTCTATCGATTTCCACACATCAACAATCAACCTTATTAAAAATTCATACATTAAACATTAACTTCCCCTTCTCATCCCTCATTCTATCTCCTAATAACCTATACTCTAGATTTTAACTTCATGAGTTTTCTCATCATATTTAGTTCATATTAGTGAGACTACACAATATTTATCCTTTTGCGTCTTGCTTATTTCATTCAACATAATTTCTTCAAGGTTCATCTCCGTTGGCATATGCATCCCGATTTCATTTCTTCTTACAGCTGAATAGTATTCCTTCATTTGTATATACCATATTTTATTTATCCATTCATCAACTGATGGACACTTGTGTTGCTTCCATCATTTGGCAATTGTGAATAACACCACTATAAATATCAGTGTGCAAATGTCAGTTCATGACCCTGCCTTCAGTTCTTCTGTATATATTCCTTGTAGTGGGATTGCTGGATCATATGGCAGTTCTATATTTAGCTTCCTGAGGAACTGCCAAACTGTCTTCCACAGATGCTGCACCATTCTACATTCTCACCATCAGTGAAGGAGTGTTATTATTTCTCCACAGCCTCTCCAGCCCTTGTAGTTTTGTTTTTTGTGTTTTTTTTTAAATAATGGACATTCTATAAGGTATGAAATAATATCTCATTATAGTTTTGATTTGTATTTCCCTAATAGCTAGTATTGAATATCTTTTCATGTGCTTTTTGGAAAAAATGTATTTCCTCTTTGGAAAAATGTCTCTTCAAGTCTTTCACCCATTTTTAAATTGTGTTGATTATCTTTTCATCATTGAGTTATATGATCTCTTTATATAACATGGAAATCAAGCCCTTATCGGATATGTGGTTTCCAAATATTTTCTCCCATTGAGTAGACTACCTTATCACCTTCTTGACAAAGTCATTTGAAACACAAAAGTATTTAATTCTGAGGAGGTCTCATTTGTCTATTTTTTTTCTTTCATTGCTTATGCTTTGGGTGCAAGGTTTAAGAAACCACCATCTACCACAAGATCTTAAAGGTGTTTACCCACATTTTCTTCTAAGAGATTTATGTTTCTAGCTTTTATATTTAGGTCTTTGATATACTTTGAGTTAATTTTTGTATAAGGTGTGAGACAGGGGTCCTCTTTCTTTCTTTTGGATATGGATATCTAGTTCTCTCAGCACCATTTGTTAAAGAGACTGTTCTGACATAGTTGAATGGACTTGGAGACCCTCTCAAAAACCAATTGGTCATAGATATGAGGGTCTATTTCTGAACTCTCAATTCTATTCCATTGGTCAATATGTTGATCTTTTTGTCAGTACCATGCTATTTTTAACCACCATAGTTAAGTTATATGCTTTAAAATCAGGAAGTGAGAGTCCTCCAATTTTGTTCTTCATTGTTACGATTTTTTGGCCATTCTGAGCCCTTTGCCCTTCCAAATAAATTTGATAATTGGCTTTTCCATTTCTGCAAACAAAGGCTTTTGGAATTTTTATCAAGATTGTATTGAATCTGCAAATCAATTTGGGTAGAATGGATATCTTAATGATATTTATTCTTCCAATCCCTGAACATTGAATATCCTTCCATTTACTCAGGTCATTTTTTATTTCTTTTAGCAATGTTTTGTAATTTTCTGAATACAGGTCTTTTATGTCCTTGGTTAAGTTTATTCCTAAATATTTGATTCTTTTAGTCACTATTGTAAATGAAACTTTTTTCCTGCCTTCCCCCTCAGATTGCTCATTATTAGTATATAGAAACAATACTGATTTTTGTGTATGAATCTTGTATTCCTCCACTTTGCTGAACTCATTTATTAGCTCTAGTAGATTTGTTGTAGATTTTGGGGGATTTTCTAGGTACAGGAAACATACAATCTGTGAATAGTGAAAGTTTTATTTCTTCCTTTCCAATCTGGATGCCTTCTATTTCTTTTTCTTACCTAACTGCTCTAGTTAAAACATCTAGCACAATATTGAACAACAATAATGACATGGACATCCTTGTCTTGTTCCCGACCTCAGCAAGAAAACTTTCAATCTCTCACCATCAAGTACAATGCTAGCTGTGGACTTTTCATATATGTCCTTTATCATATTGAGAAAGTTTCTTTCTATTCCTATCTTTTGGAGTGTTTTTATCAAGAAAGGATGCTGTATTTTGTCAAGTGCCTTTGCCATGTTGTTCAAGATGATCATGTGATTTTTCTTCTTTGACTTATTAATGTGGCTTATTACACTGATTGATTTTCTTGTCTTGAATCACTCTTGCATACCTTGGATAAGGCCCACTTGATCCTAATGTATAATTTTTTTATGTGCTGTTGGATTTGATTAGCAAGTATTTTGTTGAGAATTTTTGCATCTATATTCATTAAGGAAATGGATTTGCAATTTTCTTTTTTCATAGTCTTTATCTGGCTTTGGTATTAGGATGATGTTGGATTCATAGAATGAGTTTGGTAGTGTTCCCTCCTGTTCAATTTTTGGAAGAGTTTAAGCAAGAATGGTATTAACCCTACTTTGAAGATTGGTAGAATTCACCTATGAAACCATATGGTCCTGGGCTTATCGTTTTTGGGGCATTTTTTATGACTGTTTCAATCTCTTTACTTGTGATTGGTTTGTTGAGGTCTTCTATTTCTTCTATAGACAGTGTAGGTTGTTGATGTGCTTCTAGAAATTTGTCCATTTCTTCTACATTGTCTAGTTTGTTGCCATACATTTGTAAATAGTATCCTCTTATGAACTCTTTTATTTCTGTAGGGTCATTAGTAATGTGCCCCCTCTCATTTCTGATTTTATTTATTTTCATTTTCTCTTTTTTTTTCTTTGTTAGTCTAACTAAGGGTTTGTCAATTTTGTTGACCTTCTCAAAGAATCAACTTTTGGTCCTGTTGATTCTCTCTATTGCTCTCAATTTCATTTGTTTCTGCTCTTATCCTTGTTATGTCTTTTCTTCTGCTTGCTTTAGGATTAGTTTGCTCTTCTTTTTTCTAGTTCCTCCAGGTGTGTAGTTAGCTCATTGATTTTAGCGCTTTCTTCCTTTTTAATGTAGGCATTTAGACCTATAAATTTTCATCTCAGTACTGCCTTTGCTGCACACCAAAGTTTAAAAATGTTGTGTTTTCGTTTTCATTTGCCTCAATATACTTACTGATTTTGTGTGTGTGAGTTTTTCTTTCACCCACTGGTTGATTAAGAATGTATTGTTTCGTGCGGCAAACTCTGGAAAAACTAAGAGGAGAAATAAATTCCTCTACAGTTATAGCAGGGGACTTCAACACACCACTATCATCATTAGACAGAACATCTGGACAGAGAATCAATAAAGAAACTAAGGCACTCAACAATACATTAGAAGACCTGGACATAATAGACATATACAGAACACTACACCCAAACACAGCGGGATTTACATTCTTCTCAAGTGCACATGGAACATACTCCAAAATAGACCACATGCTAGGCCACAGAACAACACTCAATGAATTCAGAACAACTGAGATTATACAAAGTAATATCTCTGACCACAACAGAATGAAGTTGGAAGTCACTAAGGGCCAGAGAAACAGGTTAGGCACAAGGATATGGAAGTTACACAATACACTCTTAGACAAACAGTGGGTAAAAGAGGAAATCTCAAAAGAAATCAGTAACTACCTTGAAACTAATGAAAACAACAACACAACATATCAAAACCTATGGGATGCAGCGAAAGCAGTCCTGAGAGGAAAGTTCATAGCCATAAATTCATATATAAAAAAAGAAGAAAGAGCTAAAATTGAAGACCTAACTGCACACTTGGAGGAATTGGAAAAACAACAACAAACTAAACCTAAAGGAAGTAGAAAGAAGGAAATAACAAAGATTAGAGCAGAACTAAATGAGATAGAGAATAAGAAAGCACTGGAAACAATAAACAAAACCAAAAGTTGTTTCTTCGAGAATATCAACAAAATTGACAAACCCTTAGCCAGATTAACAAAGAAAAAGAGAGAACAGATGCAAATACATAAAATAAGGAATGAGCAAGGTGATATCACTACTGACCCCACAGAAATAAAGA
>JAKSZT010054030.1:20890236-21025236 GCA_026826555.1 Tolypeutes matacus
ATTTTTGTAAGCAAATGCACATATATGCATATATATTTATATATCATTTTGCAAATGTTGGTATGTATTGTGAAAATTTTGATTTTTACCCACAATAAAAAAAAAAAAAGAATGTATTGTTTAACTTCCAAATACAATTGTGTATTTTCCAGTCATCCCCCTGTTACTGATTTCCAGCTTTATTCCATTATGATCAAAAAAGGTACTCTGAATAATTTTAATCTGTTTAAATTTATTGAGACCTGTTTTGTGACCCAACATGTGGTCAGACCTGGAGAATGATCCAGGAGCACTTGAGAAGAATGTGTATTCCACTGTTTTGGGGTGTATTGCTCTGTACATGTCTTTTAGGTCTATTTTATTTATCAAATCATTCAAGTTCTCTATTTCCTTATTGATTTTCTGCCTAGATGCTCTATCTATTATTGTGAGTGATGTATTGAAATCTCCAACTATTATTGTAGAGATGACTATTTCTCCCTTCAGTTTTGCCAGCATTTGCCTCATGTATTTTGAAGCACCCTGATTAGGAACATAGATATTTATTATTGTTATTTGTTTTTGGTGGATTGCCCCTTTAATAATATATAATGTCTTTCTTTGTCTCTTATAACATCTTTACTTTTGACATGTATTTTGTCCAATATTAGTATAGCTACCCCAGCCCCTTTTTTTGTCACTATATACATGAAACATATTTTTCCTGCCTTTCACTTTCAACCTATTTGTATCCTTGGGTCTAAGATGAGTCTCTTGTAGACAGCATATAGATAGCAAATATTGTTTTAATCCATTCTGCCTATTTGTGTCTTTTTTTTTATTTAATTTTTAGTTTTTGTTCTTGTTTGTGCCTTTTTGATAGGGGAGTTTAATCTATTGACACTCAATGTTATTACTGTAAAGGCTGTACTTACTTCACCCTTTTTGTCCTTTGGCTTTTATATGTCATATCTTATTTTCACCACTCTTTTTACACTTTTAATTTTACTGATGATCTTCATTTCTGACTCTCTTCCAAGCCCCTCTCTCCTGTCTATTCCTTTCAGGCTGCAGAACTCTCTTTAGTATTTCTTTTAAGGCTGGTCTCTTGGTGATGAACTCTAGTTTCTGTTTATCTGTGAATACTCTACACTCACCATCATTTTTGAAGGACAATTTCTCCAGTTATAAAATTCTTGGCTGGCAGTTTTTCTCTTTCAGAATCTTTAATATATCATACCACTGCCTTCTTGCCTCCATGGTTTCTGATGAGAAATCAGCACTTAATCTTATTGGGAATCCCTTATATGTGATGAATCACTTTTCCCTTGCTCCTTTAAGAACTATTTTTGGCATTTGACATTCTTATTAGTAGGTATCTTGGAGTAGGTCTATTTGGATTAATTTGGATTGGAGTATGTTGTACTTCTTGGAAATAGATATCTATGTCCTTCAAAAGAGGTGGAAATTTTCCATCATTATTATCTCAAATATTCCTTTTGGTCCTTTTCCTTTCTCTTCTCCTTCTGGGACACCCATGACACATATGTTTGAGCACCTCATGTTGTCACTCAGTTTTCTGAGACTCTCTTCAATTTTTCCTACACTTTTCTCTATCTGTTCTTCTGTTTGTTCAATTTCAGACACCTTGTCTTCAAGCACACTGATCCTTTCTTCTGCCTCTTCAAATCTGCGGCTGTAAGCATCCAATGTATTTTTTTTTTTTAATATTTTTTAAAATGCTTAGGTTACATAAATGTTACACAAAAATTACAGGGATTTCCATGTTCCCCACCTCCCATACCTCCCACAACCTCCCACATAAACATTTTTCATCAGTGTGGCACATCACCTGCAACGGATATACACATCCTGGGGCTTTGCCACTAAGCATGGACCATAGTTCACATTGTAGACCACACTCTCTCCCACACAGTTCTGCATGTTATATGCTGATGTAAAATGGCCTATATCTGTCATTGTAATGTTACTCAGGATAATTCCCAAGTCCCGAAAAAGCCCTTGTATTACAACTGCTTTTCCCTCTCCCTGCCCTGAAAGTGTCCAGTGGCCACTGGCTCCACATCAATGTTGCAATTTCTTCCATTGCTTGAATCACAATATGTCTACAATAGAATACGAGTAAGTCCACTCTAGTCCACAGCTCTTCCCCCCAGTCCTGAGGAGTCTGGGACGGTGATGTCCACTCCATCTCCAAGTGAGAGGGGGCTTATATCCCATGGATAAGATGGATGGGATTATCCTGCCTGCAGCTGCAGACTCTCTCCATTCCCTGGGATGGCCGTTGTCCATCATCATCTCCTCGCTAGGTGACTTGTGTGAGTCCATTGAGCTGTACAGTAGGAGTTGCAGCTCCACTGAGATTCCAGGCACAGCTGGCATATGGGCAGGCCAAAGCCTCCAGTCTCTGGAAGTACACCTACAAACTCTTATATGTACTTTATCTCTTACATTTATACTTATCATTATTATTTCATTTTCCTATTAATTGTATTTGGCTATTATATGGGCTTCATCTTTAAGGAAGGTTTGGATCACAGAAGGGTTACAACAGGGTCAGGAGAGGATCATTGGTGGGGGGTGTCTGGGATGGGGGTTTCATGGGAAGAAGTTCACCTGAATATACATAAAAGATATATAAAATTGTTCAAATGATCAAGGGGTGGGGCATGGTCATAGTGGGTGGAGAATCACTCAATAAATAAGAGAATATTGAATTCCCAGCCTGGAGAGCTCTGCCACATTCTCCAAGGGAGCAGCAACAGTCCCCTGAGTGCAGGGGCAGTGTCTGGCAAAAGAGGATGGCCCATTGATGGGTTCTTGTTATTGATGACTAGCCTTATGAGTCTTTGCTCTTGTAATTGAAACTTGGCCTACTGTTATGGGGGGCCTAAGGGTTGCCCTCTGAGAGCCTCCTTGTTGCTTAAATGTGGCCTCTCTCTAAGCCAAACTCAGCATATGAATGCATTATCTTCCCCCCAACATGGGACATGACACCTGGGGATGAGCCTCCCTGGCAACAAGGGATTAATACCAAGTGTCAACTGGAAACAAGACTGGAAAAAACAACCTTGAGTAAAAGGGGGGAAAGGTAAAGACAAATGAGTTCATGTGGCTAAGAGACTTCAAAGAGAGTCGGGAGGTCATCCCAAAGATAACGCTTATGCATACCTCAGTAGGATCTTATAGAACACCAAAGTGGATATCACCCCACATAGAGGAGCTTCTGAGGACTCTGGAGACACCCGGGTCCTATATGGGGTGGGGGTGGGGGTATAGCTCCAGAGATTGATGCCCTATCAGTGGGCTCTACTTTGGAATCTGTGCTCCTGAGAGTGACATAGTTGAACACAAATAAGTCCTCCCTGCACATGGTCCATCAGTCCCTTCTATTCAAACCTATATGTAATGCTGGAGTTTTTAGGTGTACTTCCAGAGACTGGAGCCTTTGGCCTGTCCAATGTATTTTTTATTTTATTTGTTGTGACTTTCATTCCAATAAGATCCGTTATTTTCCTTTGCATGCTTTCAAATTCTTCTCTGAGCTCATGCAGTGTCTTCTTAATATCCTTAATCTCTTTAGCCGTCCCATTGAATTTATTAAGATTTGTTTGAACTTCTGTGATTAGTTGTCTCAAATCCTGTGTCATCTGGAGGTTTAATTTGTCCCATTGATTGAGCCATACCTTCCTGTTTCATGGCTTGCAATGTTTTGCTGGTGTCTCAGCATCTGATGTTCTTGTAGTATTTATTCTGGGCTTAGTTTGTCTCTTTAGCCTAGAGCTTTCTATTGATAGGTTTTGTACTAAAGCAACTCTTTGACACTTGTTTCAACTTATTTTGGAACTTTATAGTAGCACATATTTAGCTAACCAGATTTTTTCAGTTCCTATTCATCTGATTCATTCCCTTTCTCCCCTGCCAGGGTAGGGTTGGAGCTGAGGGTACAGGCAATAATCTGAGCTGTGCAGACTGAGACTGACTGCATTGCCTTGAGAAACTTTTGAAGCTCCATACACTTTTCTTCCCTACTGGGAGTGGGGTTGGTGCCAAGGGTGCAGGTGATAATCTAAGCTGCACAGGCTGAAACTTTCTGCAGTTGCTTGGAGGGACTAATGAAGCTCTGCCCACCATTCTCCCCTGCCAGGGGTAGCATAAGACCTGAGGGTGCTGATGGTACTCTAAGCCCTGCTGGCTGAAA
This sequence comes from Tolypeutes matacus, assembly GCA_026826555.1. Classification (NCBI taxonomy): domain Eukaryota; kingdom Metazoa; phylum Chordata; class Mammalia; order Cingulata; family Chlamyphoridae; genus Tolypeutes; species Tolypeutes matacus. The sequence goes on from JAKSZT010054030.1 coordinate 20,894,438, forward strand.
CTGTCTGAAGCTAAAGAGATTGATGGAACTCCACCCACCTTCTTCCCCTGCCAGGGGCAGGGATGCAGCCCAGGGTATGGGCAGTACTCTAAGCCATGCAGGCTAAAACAGTTCTTAGTTGTTCTGAAAGACTGATGAAGCTCTGCCCATCTCCTTTCCCAGCCCAGGTTAGGGCAGTAATTTGACATGGGCAGAAAGAACCTGATCCCCAGGAAGTCATTATGATTTTCAATCAGCCCCACCTCCATTCCTGCCTGGGGCAGAGTTAAAATGGAAGCTGCCAGCTTCTTTCTGACATAGCCAGGTCTAAACTTTAGTTTTACTTAGAATAGGAATCTAGTTAGCCAAATTTGCTTGTCAGTAGCCAAAGTTAGTGCCCAACCATCTCCTCCTACCCTGGTTTTGGTAAATGGAGCTTTGAATTCCAGCCAGGGAGTGGCTCTTAAGGCCAGCCTCTCCTGCCAGTGGGGGATGGGCACAGTCCTCCACCACATGGAGGGTACTACTCACAGATCTTCACCGCAGATGGCCCATCCCTTCCGTTCTTCCAAGAGTGGTATACAGTGTTAATTTGATCTCCTGAGCCCCCTAAAATGGTGATTTAGATAGATCTGGCTGATTACTAACTGTCCTGTAGGGCAAACTTACTCTTAGTGCCACCATCTTCTTCCTTCTTTTGTACATGTATTTTGAAATAAAATTTAGATCTTATTACATATATCTAAAAGGGTAGTGTATAAACTTGTTTAAAAAACTTTTTTATTATGAAAAATTTGAAACATAAATAGCCTTAGCCTGAGACAAAGGCTTGGGATAAGACTATGCACATTTAGAATTTATCATAAGGGCTTGATGCAAGTAGTTTATTTTAGGAAGTAATCCTAAGGAACAAGAGAGGAAAACCAGGAAGAGTGTAAGAGGGAAAGAATTCCCACCCAAGTATGTGTTATCAAGTAGATCACACTGTAGGAACTGGAGTGCAATCCCACAAGGGAAATTGTCCAGCAGCTTCTGTCCCCCATTAGTCAAGGATTGTCCCATGGAGTCTTAACTTCCTCATACTTTCCAATTTGCCTATGCATCAGAATGACATAGGAGGTTCCTGTAGAGATCCCCCAGGGCAGGAAAGATACATGATACAGTTGCAGCCAGGTGATGCTTAAGGAGTTACTACAAAAATGGCAGGAGTTGGTCCCAAGCATGTGGAATAGGAAATGTTCAATGCAGAAACCAAAAGGAGACACAATGGTATAATGAACACCATTGTACCAAACATTCTGCTTTGACAATTATCTTGCTTCATCTTGACCTTCACCCATTTCTTTACCTCCCAATGTATTTTAAAGTAAATCCCAGAGATCATGTCATTTCATCTACACATATTTCAGTAGGGATCTCTAAAAGGTAAGGATTCTTTTTATAACACAACCCCAATCATGACAGCCCTAGAAGACTATTTTCTCTACCTCCATATAGAACATTATTTTATTTGTGATAATCTTTTGAATATATCCTACTCTGGAATTTTGGGGACTAACAATCCAATCAAATCAAATACTTAAAATTCAACCCATATTTCCTTATGACATCAATTTGGCCTGGCATTTTGTTCTAAAGTGGAGAAAAAGGCAAAAGGAAAAGGGCAAAACAAACCAAAATAAAGCAAAAAATTCTCTTAATAAGACACTTTAAAAGGAAGAGCTACAGAAAGCAAAGTATCATGGATTACATTCCTACTTTTCCCAAGCAAAAGGAAATTGCACGTCCTATAAAAATTTGTTTTCATCCAAGTCCCAATATTTGGGAATTGTTATCCAAATACTAGGATTTCACATTTTAGATAATAATATATATTTAGTTTTTCTATGAAAAAATGTATGTTTTAGCTATTTGTTCATTCCTTTTATTGTTTTTTATTGCTGTTCTTGTTGTTATCTACTTTGGTTACCTCTTTACCTTCCAGTTCTGAATCTATGGAACATATCTGTATATGTGTACTCAAACCAAAATAATAAAATTCATTTTTAATGACTCATGATGCATGCTGGGATTTTCTGGTGCCTTTGTTGATATATATCTGACTTTTGCTTTCTGTCCCTCTGAAGGTACATTCAATCTATTAGGGATGAGAGCATGTGTTTAATCCAAGTTTAGAACCCACAAATGCTCCAGAAGTATAGGGTTTCAAACCAACTTGAAAATTTGGTGTTCAACTTTGTTTGCTCTTGGCAAAGCTCAAAAAAACTTAACAGGGCTCAAAAGATTTCTTGGACATGGACTTTAAGAAAAAGTATTTTGATGAGCAAAGCATAAATGAACCAGAACCCATATGGATCAAATTTTCCTCAAAATGCACATGGGTCTAATAATTAATGGAAAAAGTGCTTCTTGCATGCATTTTGGGTTTTATCAAACCCCAAATATTTGGAAAAAAATAGTTTGATAGTTTCAAAGAACCCAAACTATGATTTGATGCACCCACACTAATATCTCTTGATGTTAAATAAAAATGAGAAGTATTTAGGTGTAATCAAAAACAGAGATGGAACTTGTTCAAAAATTATGTGAGTGAAAGAAAATAACATAATACTACAAAGTTCATCTTTGTTCATATCTGTTTTCTTAAATCCTTCTTTTGAGAATTTCCAACAATCTCTTAAGTATATTCTATCTCAGAACAGAATATTAAAAGATTTGAAAGAAATTATTGATTGCAGTGGAAAATGAAAAAAAAAGGGAAAACTGAATGAAATCCTTTGAGATGCCTATGTCATGAAATTTTCTAAGTTATTTGCAAATGTTTCTGTTAGTATCAATAAATCCCTAAAATTACAGGATAAACTACATTAATTAAAGAATGATACTATGTACTTAGAAGTTCTTTCAATTTTTTTTTTAATTCACAGTAGTTTTGCTATATCTGAACAAAATTTAATTTTTACCTCTTTTCCACTTGACAATTACATTCAGCGACATGAGCATTTTCTCAGCAGAACCCAAACATTTAGAATTTATGTATAATTAGTATGCTTATAGCTCAAGAAACTCAAAGTATTAAAGAAATGTTTCTAATTTCTATTGAGTACATGAACCCTCTACAAATCTTGAATCAATTTATAAATAAAATAGCATTGTGTCTTGTTTATATATACTTGAGGACTACTATAGAAATTATAGTCAATGCATTTTCCGATAATTTATGTGGAAATTTAACATAACTTTTCACTAAATATGAGTACAGTATGTCAGTCCTATAAAATTCATTCTGAATCATCTTACCCGTTAGTTTCTTAAGAAGCTATTGAATTTTGTCTCACAATTAATTTATCATAAGTTTAAATTCCACACAGAATAGTAACGATTTCACCTTTATGTTTACGCCCTTAAACTGTAAAAAGTGCCATAAAGAGAATAATTTAATGTTACATCAAAATACACTGAACTGGAAGAACTTTCTAAAAGACAAAGTCCTGAAATTAAAGAAAAAGAAAACATGAATGAAAATGTACATTTTGTTAGCTATTTTTGTTACTTTTTTTAAGAAAAAATAAAAAAGGAAAGGGAAGGAAAATTGTTACCCATCTTCCTAATAGAAACAAAGGTTGGTGTATTGTAAAGGGCTCTTGTTTGAGTATTTATCTACTTCTTTCTCTGACCTGTAGGCTAGCAAGTAAAGATAGAGGAAAGACTGAACTCATGAATTGAAAAGGGGGGACACTGTACAGTTGCTTGGAACTATTTATGTATGAACCATAAATGGAATTGACTTCTATCACCATCCAGTTATTTCCTCCTTGTGCTTCTGCATGTGCACACACACACACACAGAACTGTTGTAGAAGGCAGCCGTGTAGGTTGCCAGAAACCCAGCAAAGCCATATTAATGACATGACCCTCTATGATACATGCTTATTTATATTCAGTGAAGTAGGTTACTGACAATTTGGCCATTAATTTGCTGTTTATAAATCGTATTTTCCATGTGTAGTAACCACAAGATTTTGACATTCATAGTCTTGTTGAAAGAAACAAGTTTATTAAAGAAGGAGGAAGAAAAAGGACCAGTCCTGTAAAGTTCACCAAATTGCACGTCAGCCACTAAGTAAAATTCTGGACTTGAAAAATGCCTAGTGTGTAGGAAAGGGGAAGGGAACAATCTGTGTGAATTCAATTCATGTGAAGGGGAATTAAACCAGCAAAGAAAAGTCTTAAGAATTCCAACCCCTAAAGAAACATAATCCGGAGTTTATATCAGATGTTTTATGGGAGTTTATTGGAATATACAACAGGGTTCATGTCGTGTGTCACAAGGTGAAGCCTGTTCACTGGTGATTTACAAGCCGCATGTGCCGGCGTTACTGTAATTTATAGAACGCAGATGGTCCTGGGGTGCCCTGCTGACTTGTAGCTGAATCAGGACTTAAGCCCGTGTGTCATCTGCTCTGGGTACCTCAGGCTCACTTCCCAAAATTACGCGTCGACATATTTCTGTTCTGAACTAGAAGATTCCAGAATTCCTTACTTTGGAACAAATGCAACTTAAGAAATGTTCAACTGCAGCAGAGGTGTAAGAAAATTTAGGCCAGAAAAAGACATGATTTTTTTCCCCCACTGGCACAAAGAAAGGTGCTCTCAGTCTTTTAACTTTCTCTGGGCATTTGTAATTTTCACTGATAGGTTTCTCACTATTGTAATGTTAACAGAGAAATAAGATGTTGCATTCCTTTTCTAATGCATCCAAGCAATGTATCTCTGCTTCCAAGGGCAGGGGACAAAATTTAAGGAAAGAGGAAGGGTAAATAATTTTAAAGTTTATGCCTATTTCTGACATAAAGTGCCAAAAAGCCTTCAGCTCAAGCCACCTTCAAAACTATTACATAATTGTGTCTTTATTACAAATCCTCTTTATAACCCTCAAAGGATGTGGTTAAAAAAGATGGTCTAATAACATGAGGCGGATGTTTACAGTATCTAATGTAAATGGATTGACCTTTTTCAAAGATTGTTTTATCAGCACTTAAAATCACAAATTAAGGCACACATGTTGGTTTTGAACTCCCTTTCAGTACCTTCATTTGAAGTTCCTAGCACTCCTCATGCTGGTGCTAACATATTTCATGGTGCATTTGAAACTCTGTTGGCCAAGGGGCAGTTAGAGAAGAAAGGACCCTTGAAGCTTCAATTGTGCTGCTCAGACATCTCCCTTTGAGCCCTTTATTGAGAAATTGACTTGAACAATCCAGCAATCACAAACATGTGCCTTAATAACTCGTTCCATCATCCCTGCACAATGCCACCAAGTGCTTCCATTTCTCCATGCCAGCCAGCTTTTGTGGCTCTCAGGATGGCAGAAAGGACGAGCAAAGATGTTTCCAGTACCTCGTTTCACAATTCAGCAAGAAATCCAGTACCCAACCTCTAAAAGAACATTGCCCAGTGGAAGTATAATATGATTCACATGTGGAATTTTAAATTTTCTAGTAGCCACTCTAAAACAGGTAAAAATTAAATGTAATAATATATTTTACACAAATCAATATATCCAAAATAATATCATTCAACAAGTAACCTATATCAAAAGTATTACTAGGATATTTTATACTCTTTTTGTACTTCAAAATCTATTGTGTATTTTACATTTATAGTACAGCTAAATTCAGACTAGCCACAGGTCAAGTGCTCAATAGCCACATGTGGTTGGTGGCTACTCTACTGAACAGGGCAGCACTAGACCGCTTCTCCCATAAACAAATTGATCTAGAAAACCTGAAACAATTTTGTGACCTTTTCCATAAGGAGTAGTTATTCATACACACATTAATACATTAAAAACATACATTCATGTAGTGTATATGTATATATTGTTTCCTCATCAAGCAAAGGTTTAAAAAAAAGTCTGAGAGGAAAGCCAGAAGGAGAGCTGTAATGGAAATAAAATTGACAGCCTCTCAAAACTCAGGTGGCACTTTCCTTTTCTAGTTAATTACGGTTTTAATTACACGGCTTCTTGCGACTCCTTGATACCTAATAAACCAGACTCTGTGGGGCAGCCAAGTTGGGTTTTGCTTGAACTGCAGGTGTAAGACCCAGCATGACATATAAATCAACTTCTTAAACACGTTCCCAGGGTGTGTTCAAGCTTTTTCTTCCTGTTTGCTTGTAAAATCACATCTTTCACCATTGTTGGTAGAGAAATGATTGAAGCAGCTATGAGTTGAATAATAGCTTTGTGTTTTTGACTCACTTGGCCTGGCATAAAACATTTTGCCTCAGATGAAATAAAATTGCAGAATACAGATGGTTTTTTTTTTTTTCTCTTTTAGTCTTATGAATAATATATACTCCTAGATATTGACCATTTCATTTAGGAAAATAAATACCTGTTAGGGAATACAAAAATGAAGATCCTGGGAATATATTGAGATTCCTTGTTTAAGTATTTGGAACCCATAAGACAACAGGAGATGCATTTATTCCAGGAGAGTGCTGTGTGGGGTCAATCAAGTTCAAACACTGTAGAGTGTGCTCCGACTTTGCTTGCAGGGTGGCATGGGGATTCTGCTGCAATAGAAAACAGGGAGGGAGGAAAGCTTTCCCAAAGTTCTCATTGGCTGAAAACCCAGCAGCATCTGATGGCACTATGAGCAGCTTGCAATTTAGACTCAGCAGCAGGAAAATCTGCAGTTGATCAGCTCTGCCATAACTAGTAAATGTCAGCATGGTAAATGTGGATTTCAATGGAAGGTTTTGCAGTGCCTAGTGATAATGCTGCCAGTTCTCCCTCCTCCCCTCCTCCATCCATAAAGAGAAAGTGCAACATATGGTATTTGCATGTTATCACAAAATATGAGATACTGGGTGAAATAAATTATATGTGAGGGGGGTTTAGCCCATAATTTCTTGTAATTTCAAAAACATGAAAATGGCTTTTGAAGTAGAAAAGAGGGCCTTTCTCCTTGGGGGGAACTTCAAAACACATCACATGCTATATAAACACAAATGCATTTACCTCGCCTGGTCCTCCCTTTTTTCTCCACAGAATCATGACTAATTGTCAATGATGTCTGTGTTCTAACAAGAGGGCTCTTTCTCAGACCTAAATTATTTGAATTCACATTCTCTAATAGTGAAATTCTATGGTGGTAGGGAAGTTTGGGGGAAAGGGTGAGTGCGGGAGGGTTGGTGAGGGAAGGAAATTGCTGCATATGAACCACAATAATTTTATGAAAGAAAATCCAAAGTTGGTTTGTGATTTGTTCTTCCTCCCAAGTTCTCATCAATGATGCTGAGTCCTAAAAGGCATCTTTCTTGACTCAAAGGGTCTCTGCTTGTTCTCCTTCTTCCATTAGCTCTCAGGGCCCTCTGAGAAGCCTGGAGTTGCCAAGGCTCAATCTCACCAACCCAAGATAGAAGGCACAATGAGACCCTTAGATATCCTGCATGCCTGGCTTCTACCTGTCCCCAGACCACTGTTGCCTTTTTGAAAATATGTCCGGGAAGGATGCTGTGGGCAAACAGACACTATATTTTTTATATTAGTAATGAAGAAAGAAACTCATGTTCGTGGTGTATTATTGTGACTGCAGTCATAAGAGTTAGTGGATATAAAGTGCTCTGTCCACCAACATCCTTTGTTTACAATAAATACTGATTCCTGTGCAAAACAGTTAATCAGTATTTGCTGAATCTGCTCCACTAGAAACTCCAGGAGGATGTGGCATGTCCTGACCATCCAGTCCCTTGCCTGGCAAACAGTCAGTGCTCAAAAGCTATTTATTGAGCAAATAAATGAACTGAAGTGGAATTAGACTATTTTCATCTTCTCTGGACAGCTGAAGATGCAGTGAGGATTTTTGATTCCCAATTCCATAGTTGTCTTAGGATCCAGGAAAACTGGCTCTAGTTGCACAAAACTAAAATGCTCATCAAGGAGTGAAAAAAGACTAATAGACTCCAACTTTTATGTTCTCTGAATTCCTCGGCCTTCCTTCTCAGTCAGTACTTCTGGCTGGAGAGAAATTTTAAGGAGATGTTTTACCTTTTACTGTCACAGGCATCATCCCTGCGGGGTGGGGGAAGAAAGATCATCAAGAAAATGTGACAGAGTAATCACTACCAATTGTATGGCCCTTGAGAGCTTAGAGAGTCCTTTCACAGACCTCTTCTCAATTAATCTGCGTAACAATTTTGTGTGATCAGCATCTTCATTTTACACATGAGGAAACTGAGGCAAAAAGAAATGAAGTGCCTTGCCTAAGATCATAATGTTGAGAAATAATGGACCCTGGATTGCTACCCAAGTACTGAAACCAAGGAGACTGGGCTCTTTTTTTTTTTTCTTTCAAGTAGTAGTAGTAATTTTAAGTGAAAATATAGTATATACGATAGATTGAAAAAATCAATTCGTGTAAAAGGGTATACAGTGAAAACAAATTTTCATCTCAATTAAACCCCCAGTTTCCAACCCCAAGGCAACCAGTCTATAGTTTCTTTAGTATTCTGAAAGAAATTTAAATGTATATATAAGCATACACGTGCATACACACACACACAATGGCATAATATCCATGCTTTTCTAAGAATATCTTCTTCACATAACACTGTAGCTTAGTGAGCTTTCTATCTGTATTGAGCTTTCCACCACAAATAGATCTACATCATTGTTTTTAGGTGTACAAAGATAGTGTATTTAGCCATTTCCCTTTGAAGGGCATTTAAGTTGCTTCTAGGAATGTGTTGCTGTAAACAATGCTGAAATGAATATCCATGTAGATGATGACAGCCAGCCATTTTCTTAGAAGATTCCTAATAACTTGGTTGTCAAGTGGTGCCTTGAATGATGGAAAATGCACTGGGCCGAGGCAAGAGTTCCTGCTCTGAGACTGCCACTCACTAGCTGTGCGACTGACAGATCTTGCACTCTCTGACACTCGCTTTTCCCAGATGTAAAATTAGAGACACTATAGCATGATCAAAGAAGCAGAGCCGTGCAGTGGGAAGAGATCAGTCTAGCATTAGGACACCAGAGTTCTGGTCCTAAGCAGACCAATAACAAGACCTGTGATAACAAAGCGTCACTAAGTCCAGATGATGTCTAAGACCCCCTACCTTCTCCAAAATGGTCTACAGGGGAAACAATGACTTTCTCCAGTTTCTCCCATACTACACCACCTCTCCAGCATGGCGGGATAGGTATCACCGTTAGACAGGTTAGGAAGCGGAAGCTTAAGATCCCATGGCTAGATACTTGTGGCAAAGAAAAACTAAATGCATGCAAACTCTTCCTAGGAGATGATGTGGAGAATTTTCTCTCCCCAGAGCCCAGGCAGTCTCCAAGATCAAGGGACTCAATTCTGTTTGACCTCTTCCCTTGTATCTAGTAGGGCAAACCAAATAATTCAGCAAGAGCAGAGTCAATAGATTTTTTTTTTTTTATGGGTAAAAATCAAAATTCTCACAATACATACAAACATTTGCAAAATTATATACAAATATATATGCATATATGTGTATTTGCTTACAAAAATGTTATTTATTTATATATATATACATATATTTTAAGAGGTGCTTAGATTACCCAAAATATTACACGGAACCCACTGGGATTCCCATGTTGCCCACCTCCCACACCAAGTCAATAGATTTTAATAGCTGCCATGAAAAAAAGTAGATAGGAGGAATTCAGTTCTGACTAGTCCTTTAGACTAGACCAGTACTTCCCAAATAGTCTCATGAAAACCAATGATATTGGTTGTTTGCCCACTTGTTAAATTTCCAACCTATTGCAGACTGCTATTTTTGTAAAACACAATAAAAATGAATTACTAGAAAAGGGAAAGAAAACTGCCAAACATACACACATGCACATGCAAATTTATGGCAGTGCTTTCAATGTAATTAATACTGTAATTGACATCATGTTTGCCTCATCAGCATCCATGCCCATTTCTTGGATGCCCACCCAGCTCCTTTGCAACCACTATGTTTTGGAGGAAGCTGCTATCAATTTGGGGTGTGTGACTCGGGCCTACAGTAATCAACATGACCCCTTCCTCTGGCCAGTTTTTGGATCTGGGATGGGTACATAGCCCAATTCAGATAAAAAAGATAACAGGGAGCCTCTGAGAAAGACTTGTCATTCTTCTGAGAGGCTTCTTAGAGGAAGAAACATGTAGACCCACAAAGTGTTTGTGACCATCTCTCAACCACAAGGAGGAGCCAGCCAGAAAGGCAAGATGGAGGGAAGGAAAGTTAAGTGGTCCTTGGTGATACTACTAAACCACTAAAATAAACCAACTCCAAAGCCAGCCTAACTTTGCTTTCCAATTATGCAAACCAGTAAGTCCCTTTACAGTTTAAGTCTTTATGGTTAAATTTGAATCATATTTTTCTGTTATATGCAACTGAAAGCATAATAAGAGACAAAAGAATTAGATATCAATATAGATACCATGTAGATACACAGTTTACTGATGCTCATTGATTGATACAGACTGGGTATCATGCAAAGCACTTAGAAGCACTATCCCCTTTAATCATCATAGCAACCTAGCAAAATTAATTCTAACATACATATTTGGCAGATGAGAAAACAGCTTCAGAAATTTTTGTTGCTTTAGGTTATGCAACAAGTTAGTGGGAGAACTAGAAATGCATAGCTCCAAAGCTCTTGCTCAAAACCACTAATTTTTCTGACCATGACTTGCATAAGCATACATATTTAGTTTCCTAACATGCTAAACTGCCCTGTGAAGGACAGGGTTTGTCTCCAGAGGCCTGGCCTGGCAGAAGCTATTCCCAAAGAGACACAGAGGGTCACTAGGCTGCCCTATCTTCCCACTGAACGGCTCTGACAGGACATTTTCTGACCTCCTGGACCTCCTGTGGTCCCATGCTTACTAGATATGTATCCCACTCTTTTGTTGCTAGGTACCTGTTCAAATTAAATTATTAATGGGTAAAAATGTTCTTGTGATACACTCTTTCCCAGAAGCATATTAGATGGCTACATTTACCACTAGCAAGATTATAAGGACATCAAACTCACATTTTATTAACTAAAAATTGTTAAGTGATTCAAAGTATGGTAAAAATCAAGAGGAATATAGCTATTCTCACATCAATGAGTCGCATTCCATCACAAAATGTCAGAAGGAGGCGCCTCTGCTTTGGCTGTTAATGTGTCAAATTGTTCATTAGTATAAGTGAACAATACTTATAAACATATAATATCAGCAACTGTTTTTCCTGTTTACCTGATTAATTTATAGATATAGCTTAGATTAGCCATTGCTATTCATTCCTTTGTTTTCATCTTTTTACATTTTAAATGCTTTTTTTAAGTCTTTTCATATGACTTTGTTTTCATTATTGTGATTTGTTTACATAAACCAAAGAGAAGAAAGAAGGAAGGTAGAAAGGAAGAAAAGAGGGAGGAAGAGGGGAGGGAGGGAGGGAAAAAAATCTAGGTAAGATAAAAAATAAATTGTTTAACACACTTTCTGAATGAAAATAAAAATGGCACAGTAATTTTATTAATTTTTTCTGCTATATTCTGTACTACTGTGTTTTATTATGTTGATTACTACAATGAAATGAAAGGGCCTCACCAATATTAATTAATTGTGCAAAAAAAAATTACACCTGAATCTTCTACAAATGCTTAAATAAATCAATTTTAAGAGAATTAGTACGTAGTTGCTTCCCCAGATGTTCCAAAGGCAAACAGATGTATTCATTAGCATACTTTAGGACTTGAACTATTCTTAAGTCTCTTCTTTATAATTTTCCCTTTTGTTTCTGACTTTAAATTCCTTGGGTAAATAAGGTCGAAACTTGGCTTAGTACCAACAATTAATGTCAGAAGAAAGTAAATACATGTTTTGTGAATCAATAATTACATTTAAACTACAAATAAGTTACATATTATTTGCATGAATTGGGAAAATCTACAAAGTAAAAGAATTAAAAACAACATGCAGAACAACATTGCAAATTTAATCATTGAATCATATATTTAAAAGTGGGCAAAATGAGGAATTTTATGTTGTATATATGTTATCACAACATTTTAAAAAGGAAGGAAGGGAGGGAGGACGGAAGGGAGGGAGGGAGCAATACTACAGATTATCAGGGGCAGGGGGAGGGGGGAATGGGGAATTAATTACTAATGCATACAGAGTTTCTGTTTGGGGTGATGAAAAAGTTTGGGTAATGGATGGTGCTGATGATAGCACAATACTGTGAATGTAATTAATATCACTGAATTGTACATATGATAGTGGTTAAAATAGGAAATTTTACATTGTATATATGTTACCACAATAAAAAATCATCTAAGGAAAAAAAATAACATGCAGAATAATAACACCCATTAAAGAAATATATAAAAACAACTTTTGAGGGAGGCGGCTGTGGCTCAATCAGTAGGGCTCCCGTTTACCATGTGGGGGGCTCCGGGTTCGGTTCCCGGGGCCTCCTGGTGAGGGCGGGCTCGCCCGCACGGCGTGGTTGGCTGACCCAGCGAGTACGGGCAGCAAGGGGGGGATAAGTGAATAAATAAATAAAATCTTTAAAAAAAAAAAAAAAAAAAAAAACAACTTTTGACATGTATTATCTCAATAACCCTCAGAGTGCCTCTGTGGGGAAATTTTCATGCATTATTCTCATTTGCAGCCAAGGAAACTAAGCCTAAGAAAAATTACAAGATTTCTTAAGGTTTCACAGCTAGGGAGTTGGTGAAGTAGATAAGACTAGGACCTAAAAACTCTAAATCGCATGCCCTTTTCAGTACACAACCCTTTCTCCCAGAAAGGGAGGATATCTGTAAGTTGGAAACGCTTAAGAAAGGCATCAAGGAAGACAACAGGGGACGTTCTTATAAAGTAGAAAGAAACCATAAGAAATTATTTGATGAGCTATAGAAACCCAGTGAACATGTGTTTGGAGTAACATGAGAAGGATGAAAAGCTACAAGTCTTTGAAATAAAAATGCACTTTCTAGTGCAACAAACTGAAACTGCTGCACTTTAACAAAAAGTATTTGGTGGCATGATGAGTGGAGGAGAAAGTTCAGAGAACAAGATATTTTCCTTAATGCTGTGAAGCCAGTGACCTGATGGGAAACTGGAAAGGACTGAAGTGGACCAGAGGGGACTTTGTTGACTTATAATAGTGCAGGGAGGGCTATTTCCTTCCAATTCAACACCACTAGCAAGGGAGAATGGCATGGTTATCAGAACAGAAGTCAAATCATTATTAACAAGAAAACAATCCACATAAAAGCCCTATGGCCTCAACTTCATTAGAGTTTACTTTTCTAATAAGGTACACAAGCCCACCCAGAACACTTCAAGAAAGAAAAGAACCACACTCACCACCACCAAAATTCAGGGTGCTGGCTAAGTATTCTTATATCAGAATTGCAACACAAAATGGAAGGGTTCCTGGACTAGGAATGTACGCTCAGGCACTTCAAGGGGACTTCTTTATCTAGAGACCACTGAGCCAAGATCTAAGTCCAAATGTGTTTACTCATTTACAAAGTCTTCAAAGCTGTGACTCCTACTGTTTTATACTCCAAAATAACAAAGAAATGAGTGGACGATCCGATAAGATCTAGAGGGTAAAAAAAGTCACCTTTGAAGGAAGAGTACTCTTTCTTTCAAATATTCCTAAATTTTCTCACAGATATTTCCTTTATCCACATAACTCAAAGAAAAATGGTCCATTATTGCATATACAATTTAATTTTTAAAACATGTAAATCCAGGGGCCTGGTAATCTGACCAAAGTGATGTAGGAATTACTAGGTAAAAAAAGCATTAGAGAAGAGGACAACACGTCTTTCAATTCTCCTGCCTGGAACTGCAGCCATGGCAGCACTCAGCCTGTCAGCAAAAGGAATTAAATTAAGGTCCAGAAAGTCGGGGTTCCACTCAGAAATCGTGATTCCAAACATAGCCCCAGAAAAGTGGTAGCTCTGAATAGAAGTGGTCCAGAGAGGCTTGGCATTTGATGTTCACTTTTCAAGCATCTGTCAGGTTTTCCTTGTCAGGGTAATTCAGAAGTCCTAAACCTAATTTATGAATTATTTTTATTAAACTACCCATATCCAATGTCCATGAATTTCACCACCTAGTGGCAACTACCTAGTGGCAAGGATAGTCTATTAAAGAACCTCTGGGTGCTCTGGCCACCTCCAGTTTACAGGAAACGCAGCAATTTCCAAATGCCCCTATTTTGAGCAAAGTTATCAATAGGCCGACTGCAAATTCCAGCCTAGAATGTCACAAAACCAACCTTTTTTATATGGTCAGGAACCAGCAATACAATTAGGTGTGGGGAGCAGCAGTTGACCTTTTATAAAAGAGACCATGACTAGGTATTCGGTCTCCTTTAAAAGAAAAAAAAATCATCTTATTAGAACAATTAAATGAGCACCAATGAAGTGGGACTTGGAATACTTTGACAATATAAGGATAAAGAAAACCAGATAGCTGTAGAGATTTTTATTACTATGTATAGCCATAATATTGCAGCTGAAGAGTAAGGAAAGTATTTACAGTAAAAACAAGGAGGGGGAAGATCTAAAGGAGTTGCCAGGCGTTGATAACGATGATTTGAGAAAGCGAAAAAGCCCTGGAACATTTAAAGAGAATTATAAAGGATTCCGTCAGACTCAAAGGGAGAGAAAGCTCCATAGCTGGAGATGCAGGTTTAAGGGAGGATCTGCAAACCCATTACCTTAGGGAGGGCAAAGCCGTTTGGCTGAGGCAGCGCGAGGCTGCCTTTCCGCGCTCCTCTGACGGCCCTCATCCGGGCTTTGAGGACTCGGTGGCAACGTGATTACTTGGCACCGCTATGGACAGGGTGCTTGGAGAGAGAGTCTCAAATGTAGAGCAAAGGTGGAAAGGAGGGAGGCAGATAACTGAATTGGGAGAATTGAATGCAGGCTTCTGAGCCACCCCCTGGGTGACTTGAGCTGAGGAGCCGAAAGGAAGGAGACGGACTCTTCCCCCTCTTCGACTGGATGCCTCCTTGAAACCCGGAGGGCTCCTCGCTTGGTTTAACGTTCCGCAGTTGCCCTCTGGATATCCTTAATCACTTCTGAACATGGGGCCTCACATTTTCATTTTGCACTGGGCCCCACAAATCATGTAGCCGGCCCTGCTCTTGTCACAGGGCAGCATACAGTGCCTGGGCCCTATGCCAAGGTCCAAAGCTGGGGGCATCCGATCCTGACTTACTAACAGGAGCAAGGAAATATGGAGGAAGTCCAGGTTGATAATATTATTAACAAAGTGAGAAGTTTGACGAGATGAAAATTTTCCTTCTTCTTGGTAGTAGCTCAACCAAGGATTTATTTTGTATTCTTTACTGGCATTGTCTTTTTAAAAAGTCATTTGGGTTGTGGTTTGAGCTGGTGCAGTTTAAGAGACAGGGTTGAAATCAGAACCCAACAAGAGGAAGAATGCCCCATCAGCTTAACCCAATTCAATATTCATTAATCTACCCATGAGGGAAATATTTGTTAGGCTCCTGCCCCCCAGGCTTGATTCATGGCAGCTCTGCAGCAGTGATTGTTTTGGAAGGCACCTAACAAATTCTTTGAATTGTAGAAAAACAACACTGCGTTGGTTAGCTACAAGACCTGGGCCAATGTTTCATGTTGAAGGAAGTATTTGAGAAATCGGTCTGGAGATGTTGAAGGATATATCATTCCTGGATTGGTTTAGATACAGGCTGTAATTCAGATCTTTGCCTCATAACCTCACAAAGAGCACAATGCTTCTGTAGTACAGAAGGTCCATATAAATATATTATGTTTCAATAAATAAGTAATATAATTAAGAGTAATCTTTTCCATATCCCAAATTCAGCACTAAAGTTAAGCAAGCCCGCACACATTCCAAAGACAATAATGGAAGGGGGTGGGGGTTAAGGAAACAGATGAAAACAATATAAAGACATGCAAAACTGCTATTAGCTTGGGGTAGATAAAAGAATTTCAAAATTATAGCTTTTGGTAGTGTTTAAATTGAGAATCCAGTAATCTGGGTGCAAATTGTACTTGGGGGCATTTGTCTTTGGAAAAGAAAATAGATTATGAAAAAAAAAAGAGTTTTTAAGACCACCACCAGGAAACAAATCTTCAGAGGAGAGATCCAGCCATTTGAAACAATATATAAAATCTATCACCACTGGGCTGCAAAGTTAGGACACTGAGCCAAGGCCTGACTGTAGAATCTCAGAGGAGTTGATTTTTGGAGCTGGTAGGAAACCTAGAATCCACTCACCCTTGCTTTATATACATTTTTTCTGGAAGGAGAGGTCCTTCTTTGGAGGATTGCTTATGCTTAAGGCCTTGGTGTATAAGAAGTGAGGGGCAGCAAGGGAAGGGGTAATGGGAGGCTTGTGCAGTAAGCACTATCACTCACCACCACCCCACTCGCCACACCTGGCCCAAAGAGCATGGGTCTAGAATTCATGCAGGGCAAGGTTATTCTACTGCACCCAGTCCCAGCAAAAAAGGAGCAGGCTGCCCATCTCCCCCCCAGGTCCTCTGCCTGGAGACCCTGAAGCCACACTGTCCCAAGGCCCAGCCTGCCATCCTTGCTTCACAAATCCTTGGAAATCCAGAGTGAAGACCTTCAGGGAATACAGGACTGATGGAGACAGGCCTGAGTTGAGAAATCACCTCTGTCCCCATTCCCTGGGTCATTGCAGACAGGAACCCAGAGATCTCTGAACTGGGTTTGTGAAGGGCTGACGTGCTATAAATCAGTAGTTCTCAAACTTGAGCAGGCATCAGAATCTCCCGGAGGAATTATTAAAGAAATTGCTGGGCCCACCCTCAGAGATTCTGGTCTGGGGTAGGGCCATCGATTTCTTTTTCTAACAAGTACCTAGTTGATGCTGATGCTGCTGGCCCAGGGCCACACTTCAAAAAATCATTGTATCAGTTACACCTGATGGGCTCTTTGCTCCATCCGGCATGGCCTTTGCAATCCTAAAGAACCGAATGCTCCTTTCAGAGAGATGGGTCTGTCCCCTCAGTACTATTCTAGAGTTGTCTTCAACCTGAAATATCAAGAACTAGGCGTATCACCCTCAGCCTCTGCTCTCCAGCTATACCTTTTGCCCAGGTTCTTGTTCTCTACCTTGCAAGATGGTATGACCAGGGAACAGTTTCAGGGCTCCAAAATGATTCCTTATAGAGTGGAAAGTTAAGCAGCTGGGTATGACATGGTGGTTATATCTACACCAATAAGACCGAAGAACATTATCAGAATAATGCAAGGAGAAAAGGGAACAGCATATAACTGTGCTTGAGGGAAAGGGGACCAATCTGAAATATCCAGAGCAGCTAGTTAAATGGTTTCAAGTCTCAAGCTCCAGACCATGTCTCTTGGCCAGGCAGGAAGCAGTAAATTTTTTCACTGAAAGAGAAAAAAATAAAAGCAAAAACCTCTTCTTTAGAAATGATAAAGCTGGTGTTCATTAACATTTAAAGAGGCAGTACTTTTTTATGTTCCAACAATTCTTTTATTCTTTTGAATGGATTTTAACAGACAGATTTCTTCTTCCAATTGTGTTTCCTCTGAAAATACAATAATTGACTTCAGAGAAATGTTATTTACAAATTGTATTATTTTCTTGTTTGTATTTTAATTTCTGACTTAGTTCTGATCAAAAGTCCTGGGAGCTATGCATTTTAACTTATAATTAAATAACCAAGTAATAATTAGGATATTGCGACTATGCTGGTCATAAAAATGAGTATTTTAAAAGAAACTTATTGGGACAAAGCACTGTGAAGAAAATAGAGAAATGCATGTTGATTTAAAGCTGAAATTTGGTTCTTAATTTGCCATTATTATACTCTCAATTCAATTCCATAGCTGCTAAGCACTATGGGAAAACCAGTAAATTAACAGACATGAAAGTACTTCACAACATTAAGATGTGAAAAAAAAAGTGACATTATAATTATATAAGAGAAGCACAAGACAGAGTCACAGCCCTCAAAAGAGTTTGAAGTGCTCCTAGCAGCCAGCTGCTGGAGTCAGCCTTCTCATAGCATGGGCATGTCTTCTACAGCACCGATGACAAGCATCATTAGGCTCTATTTAATCCCTTTCAGATGTACAAAGCATCTCAAGATGGTCCGCACTGATGGGACACACTGAATAAGCCCAGGACCTCATCCTTTGAGAACCCCTCAACTACAGCTGCCTAGAGCACCACCCTCACTCCTCGGCTGCTGTGGCTTCAACATTCCCAGTTCCTTCCCCTCCTGGTCCCACTGATATGCCTATTACCCTCCTGGCCACAGCCAAGGACGAGAGCTTCACTCCCTGGCTTCACGTTTCTCAGACTCATTTCTACCTATGGGAGCCGGAATGACCCGCCAGGTAGTTAAATACAGAGACGCAACTGAGCATGCGCGGCCTGGACCATACAGGACGCTGTATTTCGGAAGTGCCTGCCTGCAGGGTCAGGCTATCTCCCTGCTGGTGGTCTACAGTTCTGGCGTCTATATTAAGTACTTGGATAGAGGTATGGGATCAGCACAAGTTTCATCCATAAAAATCTGACTTTTGGGTATCTGTCTGTCTTCTTTTTCTACTTCTCAATTGGTTCAGAAATCGGAAGGGGAGACAAGGGTGTGATGAGTTGTTACCCTAAATCCTCAGCAGTCTCTCTCCTCTGAATGTGTTCTACTTTATCCATGACCGGCTTAGAATGGGCACTCTAAATGGAGCCAGTCCTTCCCCCATGATCTGACAGAGCAGAAGAAAGTGGGGCTGTCCTCCTCTGATCCATGGCCTTTGGAATCGTTCCCAGTTCCAGGCTGTGTGACCTTGGACAAGTTGTTTCATCTCCCTCAGCCTCAGTCTCCTCCTTCACAAAATACGTCTAATATTGCCTACTTCAGAGCAATGTGATGAGGTTTAAGTTATATGAGGTTATGAATTTAAAGCATCTAATAAAAATGCCCGACCCATAGTCTTTGCTCAATAAATAATGGCTGCTAATAAGAAGAATAATTTTAGGCAGCTGCTATCACACCCTTGGCTCATTTTGGTTAACTTTCAGACAAGTTCTGCTCCCCGGACTTGTATTGTTGAATTATTTGTTAACCTTAAAAGCAAAATTTTACCCCAAGTCAGTTTCAAAGCTGAATCATCTGGATGTGTTGCCTAGGGAATAAAGTGCCCCTCCCAGGTTCAGTAATATCTGCATCTTGTTTAACACCATTTCTGATTCTTATAAATCATCCACACATTTGTTGACTGAATCAAGTCTCCCTTGATCGGTTCCCTAAATTCTCTGGGGGGAAGCAGGTGTGGTTCAAGTGACTGAGCTCCCACCTACCACATGGGAGGTCCAGGTTCGGTTCCCAGTGCCTCCTAAAGAAGACGAGCAAGACAGCGAGCTGATGTGATGAGCTGATGCGATGGGTTGGTGCGGTGAGCTGACTCAACAAGATGGTGCAACAAGAGACACAGGGAGGAAAACATAATGAGAGACATAACAGAGCAGGGAGCAGAGGTGGCTCAAGTGATTAGGCGCCTCCCTCCCACATGGGAGGTCCCAGGTTTGGTTCCCAGTACCTCCTAAAAAAAGAAGACCAGAACACAACAAACAGACACAGCAAATGCAAACAGCAAGGGGGGTGGGGAGAAATAAATAAAATAAATCTTTTAAAATTTTTAAAAAATTCTTTGGGAACAGTTTTATACCACCTACAAATCTACCTAATTATAATACTGTCTGAGTGTCCCTAATTATCATGTGGGAGAGCTTGTCAAGTTCAGGCTTCATTCTTTTATTAATTCAGTAAATGTTTACTGATCCTGTTACTATATTCCAGGCCCTGGGCTGGGTGCACAAGTTGAGGAAATGAAAGATCCAATCCTTGTCCCCAGGAGCTTCCAGGGCACTAAAAATCAAGCACCACCTGGTGTGGCGAGGGCTGCAAAGGGAAGCACTGAGTGTCACATGGGTACATTGGAGGGCCAGCTAGGCCCACTTAGAGGTTTGGGACAGACTTTCTAGAAGACGTAATACCTGAGTTTAACATACAGGAAGAGAAGGCAAAGAAAGCAAAGGAACATGCTAACATCCAAGGCTATAATTTGTCCAAAGGTAAGGCATGGGAAAAGAGAAGACAGCAAAAGGACAGAAGCATCACATGTGCTAGGGCCAGAGCCCAGAGTACCTTGGGGCAGTGGATCTCAAGAGGTGCACCATGAAGAGTCTTGAAGGCCTGAAAACACTAGTATATTGACTCATATACAAGAAGGAGCAATTGAAGGATTTTTTGGAGGAAACAAACATGATCTAGATGGCATTTAGAAAGAGTACTGTGTGGGAGGGAGCAGAGAAATACTCCTTTTAAAGAGGGTTTCCAGTGTCATAGCTGAAAACATAAATCCAGAAGAAAGTCCATACCAGGAGATTTCTTTGTTTGAGGGCTGGATTTTTAAAGATACTACAATATGAAGGAGGGGTTACAATGCTCTTCCAGTAAAAAAGTAAACTGAGTCATGGCCCTAAGAGTTGAGTGGGACCTCACAATGCCACCTCTCCAGGGCTTTGCTTTGATGTGGGCATGGTTGTGCCGCTCTCATAATAGAGCCCAGGCAGTTGAGGCAGCTGAGACAACTGAGGCTCTAGAACTGAAGCAAATGTTCCAGGTACTAGAGTCTGCAATGGTGAGTAGAACACCAGGCTACAGACTCCTGCTGAATCCCAGGGAACTCTGCCCACTGCAGGGCTGCACCATGGAGAAGATGGCAAAGTGAAGAGCCAGGGAAATGGACAACTGATTTCTCACTTCATATCTCCCAGGGAAGAAAAATTATAATTCAGTTTCTTTGGAGAAAGTCATGCAAACAATGATCATCACAGAGATTCTTTTATTCTCCATCTTGAAAGAGTAAAATGAGGTATTCAAATACCTATAGTCTAGGACAAATTTTTTTAAAGAGTTTATTTTTAAAAGACAAACATTTTTGAGGTTGCCCTGTATTTTCCTATAGAATCCTAAAATGGATCAAGTCTTCTCAAGCGCTCTGGCTAATTCTAGAATGTCAGGAAATACCAAGACATTAATTTCCAAAGGAATGAGCTTTCAGCCATTTTCTGGCCCCAACACGTTATATCATCCTACCTTAAATGGACAAGTCAAAAGAGATCAAATTTGCTAACAGAAGAGCAAGGAGCATTCTTGTACAAAAAGAAGAAAGGAAGAATTCAGGATAAGAATGATATATAACACTAAAGCTGTAAAGAAGGACAAATGTGTTCTCTTATCAAGAAAAAGAATGAGGTCATACATAATAGGCAACTGTCTTGTTTTAATGTTTATTAATAATTAACTACTAAGACTTAGTAAGACTTAGACTGTATAGCAGGTATTGTACCAGTCACTGTTCTCATAACTTAACACATATTATTAACTCATAGGATTCTCACAGCAACCCCAAGAGATGGGTATTATTATTGTCATCATTTTACAGATGATAAACTGAGGCACAAAGGAGATTGAGTGATTCATCCATTGTCAGTCATACAACTAGAAATTGAACCGAGAGAATTTGACTTTAACCTAACATCAAGAGGAATTACATTTAGCTATATTTCCTTCTTGTCAATTTTATTAATAATAGATTCAAATAGGATTGTAAATCATTTGTTGTGAGCTGGAGACACATGCCTTGTCCTTAATTCTCATTTTGATGAATTTTACTTTTAATTTCTTGGTTGTACATCCTTGTAACCCACATTATTTTCAAAAGTATGGTTGGAAGACATCAAATAATTATAAATACTGGCTTATAGATAAACAACTGGTTAACTTGGGCAAACTCAAATCAAATTAAGGCTGAAGCCTCTTTCTTACAAAATTTTCACTTACTTTATATGTAAGAATTTGTTTCTGTTCTTGTTGAAAACTAGGACATAGAAATAGACATATTTATTTAGTTTGGCCTAGGACTAGTGTGTGTTGCTTGGTCTATTCTTCTTAGTTTATTGTATCTCTTAATCTTCTACACATGCATCCAGAGACCTCAGTGATGGGGGCATTGGAAAACTCTAAACAAACAATAAATTCTGGCCACAAGATTCTCTATAAATGGAGTGCTTAATAAAATAATACTTGGAAATATAATGTTGGAATGATTAAATCTTTGCAAAGTCACCCAACTATAAATTTCCAGTCCTGGCCATAAGCAGTAGTATTTTTTTCTTATTGCTTGAAATATTTGTGACCAGTATTTTGTATGTGATAAAACAAAATGTTTCTTTGTTTTGAGAAGCAAGTATGATTCAATATCAGATGGTTCATATAAACCTGGAGGCCATGACATTTTCTTCCTTATCTTAAAGCTTCATTTTGAGCTTCTTCTTTGTTTTTGTTTTTGTTTTTGTTTTTCTGAGATACCAGGGCTGGGGATTGAACCCTGTACCTCATATGTGAGAAGCCAGTGCTCAACTACTGAACCACATCGGCTCCCTCCCTCTTCTCTTTTGTTCCATTTGAATTCAGGAAACTGACTCTGGTCTCTTTCCCTTGGCATTGACTGAACAGTTCCACAGAACACTGGCCTAAACTTCCATTCGGCACAGACCCTGGCATACCCAGCCTAAGCCTGGGTAGCACCAGGTATTGAGAACAGTAGAATGTTGGCATTTCAAATTTCAGTAGTCTCAACTGGCATAGAGCTTTGCTTTACTATATTTTTCTCTTCATGGATTTTCTCTTCCCCATGTATTGTCCATGACAAGAACCCTAAATTTCACAATTTATTCATTCAACGAGGTTATTAAGCACTTACCATGCTCTAAGAACTAAAGAAAGGAAGGTAAATTAGAAAGACATAGCCACTGTCCTCACGGAACTGAAAGTCTACAAAGAAAGACTCAGTATTAATAATGAATGAGGTTTAAAGCACAGATGAAAAGGAAATGCAGAGAAGAGAATATCAGCATCAGAAGAAATACAACAAATGTTGAAGCAGTTCTCCATAAGTGGTGGGATTTGGGGTAATTTTTTCACATTAAATACACTATTTCAAAGTCTTTGCCAAGTTTAGTTTAATGGGCAAATCATTTTTTAAAAGGGAATTTTAAAAATAAAATACATTTCAAGCTATTCAAACACAAGGTTTTACAGGTTTTTTTTTTTTTTTACTAATATCAAAAATAATTTTATAAATTTATTCTACTACAAAGTATCATTTTCAGGCAATGACTTCAGATCCCATACTACCTAACTCAAGGTTTTCTTTCAATTATGTCACCACTGGTGGTTTCCAATGTGTTGGAGAAACACCCTTCTCAATTGAAAAAGGTTTTGGCAACCCCCTTCTCCATATTGCACCTCTGTGAGATCTCATGTATCTTATTCTTCCTCCTCCCAAACTTAGGAGCAGAAGCTAAAGAATATAAACTTTAGTCACATAAAATTGTAGAATGTTTCATGAATTTACCAGAAGCTCTGATGTCCATAAAACAATCAATAGATTATTCATTTGTGTAAGAGAAATCGAAAGGATCAAGGGTTGTAACAAGATAGAAGACCATGATTAGGTCAAAAGACCGACATGATTTAGAAGCCAACCTGAAGCAACAATGGGTTGTTCTGCACATGTTACAGATGTTCTGTTGTTGGTATATATATACAATTATTCTATTTTATGTATTTTTATATTTTCGACTTTTTTTATTAGAGCAGTTATAGGTTTACAGAAAACAGCATACAGATTTCCCATATACCCTCCCCAAACACACACAGCATTTCCTATTATTAACATTTTGCATTAGTGTGCTATCTTTGTTATAATTAATTAACCAATCTTAGTATAATTATACTATTAACTAAAGCCCATAATTTACATTAGAATTTACCTGTTGTGTTATACAGTTCTATGGGTTTTTTTTTAATTTTTTATTCTGATAACATATATATAACATAAAATTTCCCATTTTAACCACTTTCAAGTATACAATTGAGTGGAGTTAATTACACTCACAATGTTGTGCTATCATCACCATCATCCATTACCAAAACTTTTCAATCACCCCAAACTGAAACTATATTGTTAGTATATATTTAAATGCTGGGTTTTTTTCCCCAATTTGAAAATGGAAGTCTGTGGTCCTGATTTCTTTGCACTGCTGAAAATAAATTAAGAAATCATTTCTTATTAATTCATTTCTTTAGATATCAAATGTATTTTCCTAATAATAAAAGTAATAATGTGCTTATTGGAGAGAATGTATAAAGTACAAAAAAAAGTTTAATGAAGAAAACAAAACCCCACATAATCCAACGAATAAGAGATGCCCACTTTCACCTTTAGGTCACTGCATAATTGTTTTTGTACTGTTTGTAGTTTTATACTCTGCTCTTTTCACTTAACATTATCTTGGAAGCATATCATAATTTTTAAAAAAATATTTTTCATGGCTTGTATAATATTCTGTTGAGTGGATATATGACTTATTGAACTACTCTTTTATTTCATTATATTGAGATTGCTTCTTTTTATGCTCTAAAGAACTTTTTGCATTGAGAATAATTCAAAAAGACATCTAAAGGTCTCTATAATTATAAATCTAGATCAACTAAAAAATCTGAAGACATGTGTATTAGTCACGGTTCTCTAGGGAAACAGAATCAACAGGAGATATCTGTCAATAATATGAGATTTTATAAGCCTCTCACATGCACAAGTCCAGGTTCCACAGGGAGGCTGCAAACCAGGGCCTCTGATGAAAGTCCAATGAAGGTCCTTGATGAGTTTCTGGGAGAAGTTGGCTGTCCAAAGACAAGCTGGGAAATTCTCTCTGAATGTTGAAATCAGTTCCCCTTTTAAGGTATTCAACTGATTGGATAAAAGGGTCACCCATTGCTGTCGGCAATCTCCCTGATTGATTCAGATCTAATCAGCCATCCAGCCAGTAAACTCACTGGTGACCAAAGTCCATAAATGCTCTTGTATTACAATTAGCCCAGTGCTAGCTGGACCAAACACCTGGACACAATTATTACCTGGCCAAGTTGACATATTAGCCTAACCATCACAACATGTTTCTACAGGTTATGGATCCCAAATTATCCTTGGTTTCCCACTTTTATGGTGCTATTTTCCATGACCATCTCATTTAATAATACCTAGATTAGTTGGTGCATCAACCCAACTTTGACATTATTTTAAAATCTATTCGTTTTAATATCCTCCATTATTTAAAAAATTCTTTGAGGGAACTTGGAAGTTTTTACCCCTTTAATGGAATATGTTATCTTTGCTGCATAACATATCACCCCACAGTTAGTTTAAAACAAGAATTTTTTATTGTTTCACACAGTTTCTGTGCATCAGGTATCCAGGCACAGCTGATCTAACCTATTCTGATTCAGAGTCTCTCATGAGGTTATAGTCCAGCTATCAGCTTGCATTTTTCTCAAGAACTGGGCTGAAGAATTCACTTCCAACCTCACACACATGGCTGTTGACTGGAGGCTTCAGTTCCTTGCCTCACTGACCCCAACTGGCCGCTGCTCCCAACATGGCAACTGCTTCCCCCCGAGCAAGAAATCCTAAAAAGAAAGAGAGAAGGTGCCTAAAACAGAAGGCACATTCTTTTATAATTTAATTATACCATAACTTTTACCATATTCTATTGGTCACACAGACTATCCTTGATACAATATGGAAAGGGACCACACAAGGACATGAATCCCATGAGAGGCAGATCAATTGGATTTTATACTAAAAAGTATAAATTCTTGGAGGCTGGCTATCACATATAGTAATTTTTATGAGGACCCAAAACACATGTGTAATAATTTTCTGTCAAAAACTCCTTCGTGTCCTGGTACTGAGAAAAGTGTTTTCCATTGCCTATTAAATTTGAATATTCACATATCCTACAACTGAGCAATTTCCCTCTTCAAGAAGACATATGGTCTTTCATTTGTACTCCAGGACACATGTATAAGAATGTTCTATACAGCAGTGTTTGTAATAGTGTTAAATAAATAAATATAAACAAATGAATGAATGTCCAGATGTTCATCAATAGCAAAAAAAAAAAAAGGCAATCTTGATTGTGGGGCATTGATGTAATAAAATGATATCCAGCAGTTAAACTGAATGAACTAGAGCCGCATTCAAATATCCTGTATCATCTGTTGAATACAAGAAGCAAGACACAAAATATACATGCTACAACTCTATTAGTATAAAATTCATAGAAGACAAAAACAAATAACATCGTTTATGAAGATTATGCAGTGAAGCAAGGACATACTGATCCAAAATTCAGGTGAGCGGTTACCTCCTGAGGGGCACGTGGGAATGTGCACGAGAGGTGTGCAGGGCATCTACGGAACAGGGAACGTCCTTGTTGTTAGCCTGGGATTGTGAGTATACAAATGTTCACCTTATTTTCTGAAATCTACATAGAGTTTTTTATACTCTTCTGTAGGTGTCATATATTTCACAATGAAACAAATGAACAAAGCACACCATATAAAACAGTTCAATAATACTTTTTACATGAATGTAGTAACTGATACATATTAAGCACTTACTATGTGACTGGCACTGTGATGAAAACCTTGAATAATCTTTTTTTCATTTAATTCTCACAATAGGTAAATAGGTACACAGTAGATATTATTATTATTTTCCTATAAAGGCAAGCATTATTTTTTCTTTATTTGACATATGACAAAACTTAAATTTATAAAAATAAGAAAACTTGCCCAAGATCCCACAACCAGCACATCAAAGAGCTGGGATTCAAACCAAGGCAGTACAATGCTGGAGCCTACATTCCTAACTGCTATGTTAAAACTAGAGTTTGTGCCTAGATTTAGTTCCATACATAAACTGACAAAGTGAAGTGCTAAATTGCTCACATGTTGGAATGATTTCTGAAATAAATATATTAGACCTTGCACTGGTGAATGGCCAAGTCTTATAAACTCTCAAGGCCACCCCATCCCACCCCACCATTGTCTGATATTTTAATGCCTTTCTTATAATAGATTTATGTGTCCAGTGCTCATCTAAGTGCTTTAGATGCATAACTCATCTAATCCTCACAACCACTTTTTGAGAAATGAGCAAACAAGCCCTAAGAAAACGGTTCCCAACATTTACACAGCTTGTAAGTGGCTGTATCAGGATTCAAACCCAGGCATCCTTGCTCTAGAATGTATGCTCTTACCTACTAATACACTGCCTCCAACGAATATGATCTTACAGTACAGTGGATGAGGAAAACCTGTCTTCTTTTTTAATAAAATTTGATTTCAAATAGAGTCTTGATTATATTCTAAGGATTCCCATCTCAAATTTTTTTTACAATACAGAGAAATGTAACATGTATACTAGGGAAAACATGATGACTTCATCTCAAAGACCCAAAAAACACTATAACTGTGCTTGAGTTGTTAACTTTATTACAAGTTCACTGACTTTATTGTCTTAGGCTAACAAGTTAACTCAACTAGCAAAAAGCATTACAGGCACTTGAGTCACATTTGTTTTAAGTCATTTTTCAGGAGTGAGGATAGTGATAAACATTAATTGAAATGGAGGGGGGGGCGTCGTTCTATATAGGTCCCTAATATAAGAGATACCAAGTTGCAAATTCACAGTCCCTCCCCACAAGATTCTATAGCCTAATGGTAGACAAATAATTACAGTGGCAAATGACCATGGAAAACATTAGGTGCCGAAATAGGACTACCAAACAGAACTGACCAACTCTTATGCTGTCCTCAAATATATGTGACTTCCGTGGTGAGTCATGCAAGGCAAGTACAAGTAGAAATGGCAAGGAAGAGAATTCCAGGTAGGAGGCACAGCACGGTCAAAAAGTCTGGAGCAAAAAAAGAGTATCACGTGTATATATTTTTTGCTTTTAGAATGCAAATTGCTTAGGGAGACTTAGTGGCAGATGACCCTGGAAAGGCCAGTTGAAGGTAGATTATGAAGTCCCTTCTCAGACTCAGTAGTTAGCCATGAAGGCAATAGAGAGCCTTAAATTTTTTTAAGCAGGAGAGTGTCATGTTTCTCATTTTACAATGCCAACTCTGCTGAAGTGAGGAGGCTAGATCACAGCAGGGAGACCCCGGCTACAGAGAGACCATCCTGAAGACAATTTTAATAGTTCAGGCAACCAATGCAAAAAGTCTGAATTAGCCTATAAAATAAGTACAATTTCAGACCTCATTTTACAGATAGAAAAAATAAGGCATTAAGTAACTTGTCCAGTGCCACAGAGCTGGTGAAAGGAAGAGCCAGGATTCAAACTTAGGTAGTATACTTCACAATCTGCACACTTCACACTCTGCCACACTGACTGATGACCACAGCAGCTGACACAGGGGAGAGTCGAGGCTGCTATAGTGCCTTTAACTTGGACCAGTCAGAGAATGGCGTTCCCATTGAACCCCATATGGATCACAGAGGAGAAGCAGGTCAGGTAAGGAATCAGTGAGTTCAATTTTAGGCATGTGATTGTGGAGGTCCGTGAGAGGTAGGCCA
Source organism: Tolypeutes matacus (assembly GCA_026826555.1). Lineage (NCBI taxonomy): Eukaryota > Metazoa > Chordata > Mammalia > Cingulata > Chlamyphoridae > Tolypeutes > Tolypeutes matacus. The sequence continues at coordinate 20,923,018 of JAKSZT010054030.1, forward strand.
AGATGCCAGGGCTGTTGAAAATGCAAAGAACAGGCTTCAAGGAGAGGTAAGGGTAGGAGAAAATCAACCCAGACATGAAATATCAGCATTTCACCCAAACCCTCATCGTGAGAACACAGAACCTGAGGCCAGGAGCGGCAGCCCAGGAGAGTGAGATCTATAGCCATACCAGCATTCAAATCGGGGGCTTAGACGTGTAATCTGGGATTATTTATGAAATTTTCAAACCAGAGCTTTTTTTCATTTATAAAATGGAGATCATGTTTATATATATATATATATATATATATATATATATATATGTATAACTAGGTGATATATACATATCACCTGGTACATTGCCTTCCAAAAGAAAGTGTACCTTACTGTGATGATGATGATGATTATCCTTACAATTAGTATTATGTAAGGGATTTGTCAAAGGTGAGACTAGAGAGGAGGCAATCTTTCTGGGCTCCCAGCCTAATTACTCTTTTGGCATTTTTTCCCATAAAATTCTCTAAACTACATGGAATTTTTACTAATTTTTCAATCCCCCCCAAAAAAGAAGCTCGTTTTAGGTCATGTGAATTAGACTTGTTTTATCAGTTCTCTATTAAGCAAAAGAATAAGCTAGAAAAATCGGATTAAATTTTATATATATATATATACACATATTATAATATAATATATTGGCTGAAAACAAATTAAGTGGTCCTTTTTCTGGAGTCTTAAATGAATGAGGCAAATTTGTAATGTAGTTCATTACCCCTAAAATAACATGAGAGCATGGAGTGCTAGAAAGTGCTTTCTCAGCTGTGGTCACCTAGATCAGGATTTTCTATTTTGACAAAATCTGAGTTCACAAGGGGCACATCCCCCAAAAAGGATGGTCTTTCAAGAGTCAGAGAATTTTGATATTGAAAAATCCAACAGAAAATACCTGAACCCAGGAATAAAGTAGAAGCCTTGAAGACTGAATTTATGTATCACTTTGTCATTCCTAACTCTTTTAGATACATTTTTCTTTGGGATTCAATGTGGTGACTAACAACAAGGTTATTTAGTCAGAGACCTTGGGATTGAAAAATTACAGTAGAGAAGAATTTCTGGTAAAATGACTCCAGTTCACATCCCACACACATGTACAGGTCAAAACGCAAACAAATGCATTTAAGAAGAAAAAAAGGACATTGAGAATAAATGAAATTTATTGTTTAATTCAATTGCTTCTAAAATAATATGTTTGGTAAGGATGTGAATATAAACAATGTGGAAAAAATAAATAAATGGAGAGGAAGCAGTGCCAACCTCATCCGTTAGAAATAAGCAGAGATGTTTCAAGACAACATTCCGTTTTCCTTCCCACTAAGGATTCTTAGCCTCTTATTTCTGTTTCTCTGAACATGCCTGCAGTGACTCAGACTCTGCTGGTTCTCGCTCCTTCCATACCCCCACCCTTACTCGCCCTTATCTGAATATATAAGCCTGCCCTTTGCTCAGATTTATGGGTCGGGCCAGGACTGTGTGTATTTACAATGTTCTGACCTGAGGACCTCGGGCTGAAGGAGAAGAGGAGGAAACCGGGGCCTATTCCATAAACAGAGACAGATATGAGGGGGAGGTAGAAGGCTTTGCTAGCACTTAAGGTTTTTAACTATTTGGCCAAGCTTAAGAATTAGCGATTAGATTAGAGTAAAAGGAAAACTAGAGACATGGGTGCAGACTTGGGGCAGGGGTAGTACTGTATATTTTTGCTATAGTCTAGTTGCTTGGAGTTTCTGGGTTTGGGGTGTTGTGGGGTTAAACTTAATGCAGAAGGTCAGAAAGAAAGTTGATAAGTCAGTTACAGAGGTTGCTATAAAACACTTTGGGAAGGCAGAGGGTCTACAAGGATGAGGATATAAACAATATTTAATAAGTCAGAAAATCTCTCCAACCACAAGTTGAGCTCCCTGAATGAAACAAAACTACTTGCATTTTTAAAAATGTAATTGGGTATAGAAGAAAAATCTCCTTCTCCATGCTTTACTGAGAATACACTGCCATAGATTACTAAAACCCAGTCACTTCCGAATGGAAATATTTTTGTCAGGGTCTGGGGTCCCACTTGAAAGCAATACCATTTTCAAACAGGGTATTTCATAAATGGGCCACCACTGTGCAAAGAAACCAGTGTATCTGCAAGGTTCAAGCAGGTCAAAAGAGAATTACAGAGCAGTTGACTCTTGAGTGGTGCTTGGCACCCACAAACTGAACCTCTTTTCTCCGGGGTCATATCTTTGTGTAGGCAAAATGTGAAAGCACAATGTCTGTTTGGGACCATCTCAAATAATCCAGTTCCTAGAAGTACTTGAGTTGATAAGGAAAAACCCTAACCTACCAACTGATAAAATCAGAAATAATCCAGCATCATAAGTAAAAGCTACAATATTCATTAGAGACTCAAAAGCATGTCACTAGGGCAACATACCAAAGATTTCATCTACCAATCACTTTATATTAAAATAAAGCAAAGAGCTCAGATGAATGATTTAAGGAATGATTTGAGAATTTGTGAAATTTCATCAAATTGTTTCTTTTTGCTCATTTTATATAAGACAATTGTGTTCCCATGAAATTACTTTTAAAACATTAACTACAATGAAGCAACCTTTTATTTGAACTAAGAATATGTTCCAAATTGGCTTGTGTGACTTGGTTTGAATTCATCACTAAATATTGCATGAGAAAGTTCATGTGCTTAGCACTGTGAATGGCACTTCATAAATGTTAACTTGTTTATTATTATATTATTATTATTAAGATCATCAGTCTGGAAATAAAAAGTAAAATTAATTCTATATTTGATCTTTGAAAAGATTCAGAATACAAAATTCATATGAAGTGTCTTTTCCATTTATGTTTGCCGTTTTATACTTAAAATCAAACATAAAATCCAGGGCAGTAGACTAAAGAAGGCATTTGGTTATCACATCAGTGCCAGCTGACTATATACTTGTGAAAACCTGGGCAAAAAAAATGATGAATGGGATAGAGCTACCCTAACAAGGTTGCATTTTTTTAAGTAAAATAAAATACATGATATTCTAGGAAACTAATTTTTATTGCTCTCATTTTTTAACTTTTCTTTACTCTAAAATAATGAAATTTCTGCTTTGTGAATAATGTATGCTCTAAACAGATGCAACTCCGTGCAGAGTATTTAGGGGGATTTTTCGAACTATTATATCGCAGCTAAAATGCTTTCCTCTGGCATTTTTGTTGAGATCCATTTGCTGGTGAAATAATTTTTTTTTTCTCTATTATGGTGTGGGTCGTAGCAACAGTGGGTTCAGATGTAACCATTTCGGAGCAGAGGCCCAGCTCAGTATGCCAGTAAAAAAAAAATTCACCACAAAGAACATTGAGATGAATGGCTCTATTTTATGAGCCATAAAAGTTTTATTCATCTTGACACTGAAACAGGTTTAGGCAGTGAGTTGACACGCCTTAAATAAATAAGTGGAATTAATTCCCCAGCCTTTGAAACAATAGAAGCATGCATGTAGCACGGAGAAATGCTCCATTGTTTCCTGTAGCTGCCTGATATTGATATTATTTGTGTTTTTCTGTGCTGCTTCCTCAGGGGCCTGGTTGATCCACTTCAGATTCATCCCCTGTTTTATTAGAGGTTGAAAAAGGTTCAAGACCTGGTTGTACCACAGCTCCCACCGACAGCTAAGGAACCAGTTTGGCGTCTGGTTTGTCTGTTGTTTTACTGCTGACCTTCAAATCAACTTTAACCCCTGACCTCTGGAGGCATCTATCATGACAAGAGGCTGTTTAACACAAATGGTGCCCATTTATAGGGGAAGGGACTCAGAAGACTTCCTTTTTATGAAGAATTTAGTTTTTCACCCTTCTTTTCTCAGTCACCACAGGTGAAATCCCTCTTAGCAGCTGGCTTATGAAATAATGTGAGGGGAGGCCTTAACGAGCAGAAAGCACCCTCAGCTGGAGATAAATATATGCAAATGAGATGCACAAACAAAGAAGCCTGGACAGAGAAATATCTGCAATTCCAGCAAAATGCTGCCTGCAGTTCGAAGATGAACAGCTTTGATAAAATGGTAACAAAAAGCACCTTTTTATCCTCCAGCGTGTTTTACATTGCAATAGACCATTGTCATTGCAACCCAGTGGAGCATGCAGAGGTTTTCTGCACTGTTTCAGAAAACTGTTTAAACATTTGTTTTAAGGCATTCATGAAATATAATCAATGGACTGCTTCTGTGTTGTTTTTGTGATTTTTTTTTCCCTAAGTGTGTTTTAGATGTTACTGTAGTTATTTTACCTGTTGGACTTTTCGTTGTTTAATGTTACTGTCTTGCTGTGCTATTTCACGTTTTGGTGACTGTTCCTCCCACTGGCTAGAATTTTTTTTTTTTTTTTTTTTAATTTCTATGGAAAGAGATTTCAAGTTAGAACCGGCTATGGGTTTGAACCATCACCCAAACAACGAGTTTAATGATGGCAATAAAGTGTATAGAGCTAATTCAAAGACAGGCATGTAACATGCTGATTTCAATAAGCTTTAAAAAGGCAATCTCTAACTTTTAAAAGTCTCTTTTTAATTTAATCGTCCTTGGCTCATATGATGCCAAAACAAACAAAACCATTAAAATATGTTTTCAATATGTATCTGAAAGTGTTATTTGAGGGTGTTTTAAATTAGCATTGTGTTGGTAAATATCGATTTGATGAGCTTTAGGAATGGAAAAAAGCTGATATCACCAACTTATTCGGGGGAGGGGAGAACAGTTTTCTCTAAACATGAACTAAGCCCCAGCCCCAAGATCTTTCCAGAGAGAAGCTGGACTTGTGACAAGTAAATTGCCACATTTGAGCATATGTATTATGTTTAGGTGAATAATCAAGACAGCTAAGTCGAGAGAAGAAACACTATACACCCTACACGTGTCAAAATGCTACTGCTCTAAAAGCTCAGCAATATTAGCTCTTTCATTTATAATACAATCCTAGCATTCTGTGCTAGAGATGAACGAGGATCTTTACATTTCCTTTACCTAAATTATTTCATCTTGGTAGCTGGGATTGGAGTGGGGAATTTCTTCTGAGTACTGTATAGCTTTCACATTTTATGTGCATTTCATCAAGCAAATGTCAAATTTGCTAATAACAAGAAAATCTCCTCATTTTTAATCATGCCACTCCTGTTGCATTGGCTGGGGGGAGGGGGGGCGGCAAGCACCGGGTAGAGGAGGGAGCATAAAGGCATTGAGCAGTCTGACCAAAGAAAAGTAGAAGAAAATTCTTATTTGGATTTTGAAATGACACATGCTCCATTATCTCAATGTCTGCATCAGTGTATCATTAAATTCAGACTTTCAGGAGTTAATAGAAACTTGGTTATATTAGGGAAGCTTTTTCAAGCCCAGGTTTGAAGCAGCATAATTATGTTCAACTGCTGTTGTTTGGAAAGGGCAAACAGCATCTTAGGCACAGAACAATGAAATTACAGCTGAGATTTAGGTTAGCAAAAGCCGTCTTCTCTAGGCTTTTATGATTCATTATTTCCCATTAAATACAGTATTAGAAGTGTACACTAGATAGCTCATGGTTGCTGCTCTCGGAGCACATTATCTATATTACACAGGTCTGGGGAGCAGAATTAGAAAACTTTGGGGGAATGAGCAATATGTGTTTGCTGATAGAAGTACCATATGGCTCATCTTCTTCAATTGCTTTCATTGCGACTCTGATGCTGGAGAAATTAAAGTTTTATTTGATGTGGCACAGCTTAATGAACTGTCTTCTGTTAGGAAAATTGAATATGTTTCCTGTTATTTGAGCACAGAGCCTCCATGGTTTGGCTGATGAGGGATGCATTATGTATTGTTTATTTAGCATTTTGAAAACAAAAGCAAGATATTGAAGGTGAAATTGATTACTGCTGGATTGAATTATATAATCAAGTTTTCTCCCTTTAAATTTCCCTTTACAATCCTTTTATAATGTTTTAATATGAGATTGTTCCAGGATTTTGTTTTTCAAAGGTACGCAGAGCTTGGTTTTATCAAGATACCTTTATTTGTAAACAAGCCACATGAAATCCTAAGCCCAGTATTGTTATATTTATAAAGTTCAGAAAATGATGTTTGGAAAGAAAGAAAATAATTCAATTTGTGTGAATCTAATTGCAAAACTTCCAGTCAGCTCCCAATCAGTTTTGAGGGAGTCTAACATTTGGTTAGTTGAAAGGGGGATGTAATTTTCTTTTGTTTGAAATAGACCACTTAAGAACACACTGGGGTGGGGCCATAAGAGTAGGAAGATTAAATATTTGGAAATACAAACCTCAAGATATCAACTTTTAGATTTTTGAATTAGTTATCAGTGAATAAAAAGCTGGAATCAACCTGTGCATTAAAAAATGAAGTGTACATTTCATGAATTTAGATTTCTTATTAAATAGATATGATTAAAGAAAACATACAACCAAGAATATACTTACATGATGAAAACCCTAGATTGTCCATCCAAGTAAATGTTCTCTCCTCCCTGAAAGGCCTACAAAGGAATACATTTACGTTATGTTTAATTTCCCTCATTTTGTTCTGCTCTGACCTTTTTCAAAAGTAAAAAACCTGAATAATCTCTAAAAAGACTGAAAGTAAAATTATCTTTTAATCACTGCATTTCTTTCATTTTTCAGTGCACAACATTCTTCACATGTGCTAAAGATTCAAGCACACTGAACGAGCAACGAGGGTAAAAAAGTAGTTAAGGCAATTCAACATTTATCTGGACTATACAGTCATGACCAAAAAAAAAAAAAGAAAGAAAAAGTCATTTGTCTTCTGCATCCTGTGATGTTTTGAGGATCCTGGCAAATACGGCAGTTAAACAAACTTCTCTCACAATCTAAATACTGTCTGCTCAAGAAAGGCTTCCAATGTTTATAGCCCATAAGTAAAAGAAAAAAATCTGGTATTTAACCAAGAATAGTGCTCTTGAAAATGTCTCCTAACAAAGTGTTTAAGCAAAATTTTGGCCACAGCTCTTCTCCATTCCTCTGATTTTGTTTTTTTTTTCAGTGAGGAGTTTTCATATTCCATCAGTCCATTCATTTTCTTCAAATTAACAAATTAATTTTTAAAAGTGAAAGCCTGACTAATGATCTGGTTGTACAAACTTCCTTTAGAAATAGTTGAGAAGAAAACATCACGTTTTTATGAACCCCATCTCTTGACAGGGGCCTCAGAGGAGGAGCACCATTATGCATTGTTATCAGCATGCTGTAATTTGACTGTTGACAAAGTATCCGTGGCAGTGAGAATGAGCGCAGTTAGAAGTGTGGCGGATTGTAATCAAGAAGATGCTTAGCTGTGCAACACTGCATCTTGAGCAGATTTGAATCAACATTGCCTTAAGGGGACACACACACACACACCAAAAGGGAAAAAAATCCATTAATTTTTAGAGGGAAAATTAGAGTGGCACTTGATGAAGTGAAATTTGACATGCGTTAATTGCTCTGCAGCTCTCCTAATTAGAGATTTTCAAATTCTTTTACTGCTGTCATCGTGATGGTGCATTGTCTTGCCGGACAAATACTAAAATTGCAAATCAGTTTGATCAGGAAGTTTTACGAAGGAGGATTAGACTGTGTGTCCACTTCCAAAAGGTGGCCAGCTGCAAAGCAAAGAGGGCGTTCAGCTTTACTTCACCATAGATAAAAATAGGCTTATTAAAACAGTTTCATTATGAGACTTCATGTAAAAGAAGCAGGTGCTGATGTGATTTTCTTAAACAGATGGAAATGTTCCTGAGATACTCAAGTGTCTGCTTCATATGAAATATTTCAGGTGAAAAAAAAAAAAAAACAGTGAAATGCTACATTATATACAGTCTCATATTTCTACTTATATTCTTCAAAATTGGAGAGAGACAGATTTGGAAAGGCCATGTCACATTTTTCCCAGGTCTGAAGTCTAAAGCAATAATACTCCCTATTCCCCTTCTTGTCTTAATGATGCTGTCCTTTGGTCCCCAGGATGGCACCAAATATGATGCCATAATAATTTTAGAGTCCCTTTCCCAACCCCTTTTGCCTAGCCCTAGAACCCCTCTTAATTCATTAACATATTGAATTTTTTCAATTTTCCATTTTCTTGCAATAACAATATTAATGCCGGGGTGAAGGCTTGATTGGACCTAAATTACTTGTTACCTGCTGGCATTTATTTATATGGCATTGAATTATAAAGCTTTGCTATTGTCATGCCTTGGGTGAATTGTTTATGACACCAGTAATAGGAGTAATTGTTATTGTTGAAATTACCTGTCAGCTACCCATAGCAGTGGCCCTTGTCCCACTGACAAATAGTGACAAGGGAGAGGTATCCTCCATGCATCCCCCTGATGGCTTCTCCTCTGATAATAAGAAGTGCAGGGCCTCTGATAATTTGCCTGTCACTGTTGAGTGCAGCTCAGAGAGAGTTGGCCAAATTGTTGTCATTCACTTTGACAAAGACAGCAAAATGCTCCTGTGCAGGAGGAGGATTATCAAAATAAATGAAATCACTTACACCCCCTTTGTTTGTTTGGCTCAAAAATTGCCTAGCTTTGTAATGGGGCTATAAAATCAAGGTCCAGTTCTTATGAGTATACCTCTGTTCATTCGAAGATGAGGATCCCAGGGAAAGAAAGGCACTTTAAAAAGACTTGCTATTTGGCAATTTGCATTGGTTAGTAAAAAGTATATGAAGAAAAAGTCAATAGAATTAAAACAAGAAATCTGCAAGTGAAGTTGAATGCATTAGTTAAAAACATGTATAATAGTCATTCCTTTTCTCTCCTGCCTTCCTTTTACCCCTCTTATTTTTTTGACCCACACAGGCATTCAAATTCAATAAGCGTTCAAAAATGCACAAATTCCCCATTAGTTATCAAGTTTTCTTTTAAAATTTAGAACTCTGCAGCTCTCTTAAAACTTTAAAAGGTAATATAGTCTAATTTAGGATTATTATTTGAAACAGCCAGTTCCTTTCCATAAATTGCCTTTTATTTATATAATATCTTCATGTGTAAAAAGATAAATGAAACGTCTTTCCAGGTATGAAGCATCAATTATCACAGGCTTACAGAGGAATCAAAATAGCCATGTGATTGCCAGAGCTCAAATATAAATATTTGCATTTTAAAACTCCTTGGTTGTGCCTGTGAATCTGTCATAGCGATAGAGGGTGGGGGTGGGAGATGGGCATCAGGGAGTGTCCACATCAGAAAGAAATGGAATTTAAACTAATCAAACCTTTGATCTTGTGAAAACCAAAAGTATTCTCACCTGTCCATATAAGATATCATTTCATGTTAGGAAAATACTTGTTTTTAAGGTACCCAGGAGGATATTTCTCATAGATCTTCTTGACAAACGCTTGCTGTTATAAGAAGTTGAAAAGAAAAGAAAAAAATAAGTAGGACAAATGTAAAATATTGGCTCCTTATAGGATAGTAATCAGCTGTTTATTGTCTCTATCAGACAAGTAATGACCAACCACAGCTTTAAGTGCCAGCAACACTGCCTTGGGTCCTTCCCCTAACGCCAGCCATTATCTGATTAGAGCACCTCCAAAGAAGTCACTATTGCATAATTTTATGGGTCTTAACAGCGCGAGTTGGTTGGCAGGAAAACTATCTGGGAGAGCTGATAAAGCAACAGTGAAACATGATTTTATTTACTCCACTTACGCCTTGCTCTCCGAAAGAATATCTGAGTATCTTAAACGCTGGTGGCTGCAGAAGAAACCAAAATTGGTTCACATAGGAATTGGGTGGGAGGTGGAGGTGACAGAAGGTGGGGAGACCAGAAAAGTAAACTTATCTATCAGTTAAGCTTTGCGTGGACGGTGCAGTTTGAAGTAATTAACACCATTGTTGGGGGCATCTTGACCTTTTCTTAGGTGTTATATACTGAATGCAGGTAAATAAAATTTTAGTAGGGCTAACATGATCCATGCAAAAATATGATGAGAGGGGAAAATGTGTTTCTAATCATTACTAATAATGTATTCTTCTAAAGGCAACCACTCCATGGTTAACTGTGTTGAATGTCCCTGATTAACAAGTGGAAGGCAGTGACATAATTAAGAGGTTTTCTCTAGTAATAAAAATGCTCAAACCTGTCTTGGAATGTCATCCCTTTTACGGATAATTTTTAAGAATGTAGCATGTCCTTACTTTCTCTACAGAGACACACATTAGTGATCCCAGGAGGGAAAATAAACATACGTTTTTAAATGAAGATATTTAAAATGTAACACATATTTCAGCTTGTTGCTGTAACCTGGTCTTTTTTATGTGCCTCCTATAAAACCGAAATTAAGCCTCTTAGGGGTGGTTTTGATGCAGGTTTCATCTAAAAACACAATACATTTTAAATGGTTGCAGTACTTGAGTGCACTTTAACGTGTAATCACTAATGTGCAACCTGGTCCCTCCTCTCTTCCAAGCCCCAGGCCTGCTGAAAGGATGAGCCTCCTTTAAAATTTAGCTTCATTTGAAATGTAAACTTTTAACAAATAGTAATTGCTCCTGTAGCTCTATTGATGAAGTGACTGGCAGCAAATCCTTCTCTCTCTCTCTCTCTCTGTCTCTCTCTCTCTCGTAACATTTGAAACACCCATCAGTGTCAAAGGAAACTGCACACGTCTACTTTGCTGCTCTAAATAAGGCTCAGAAATGTTAAGAAAAATGTCAGAAAATTGCCCAGTGGATTAAAGTAACATTTCTGCACCATGTCAGTAAGGATGGCAGGGCAGGCTGGTCTGCATAATTCTCATATATATAAATATAAATACATATATATATATAAATGCTTACTCTATAAGCCGAATGAAATTTTACCTGGAAAGATTTAAGATTGCATTTGATAGCATACAACATTCAATTGTTTTTGTTTTTGTTTTTTCAATCTCGTTATTCTTTAATATGCCTTTGGTATGTGTTTTTAAAATTAGGACAATAATACACTTTTCTTTTGGGGAAATGTTTCTCCACCCGTGTACAGCGTTAAAATACATTTCAGTCTCTTCCATGCATTTTTCTTTGCTTTCAAAATTCCTGGGATGTTCATTCAGTGAAAGCAGCAAGAATGTCAGGCTTGAACACATGCAAATTCATTGAACTATTCAATCCTTTTCCCCCCTTAAGTGAAAATATGCATATCGCTTTGGAGATTTTCAGAAGAGTTAATTTATATATTAAAAAACAACAACTATTTACATTTCATTTGTGTATTAAAAATAAATACTGGTTTGATGTGTTTAGTTTCTTTTTGTTCATTTTTTTTCTCCAAAGAACATTCAATAATCACAAAATAGTATAAGAGTAGTAAAATATCCCATAACATCATAAGTATTTAATTAAAACTTACAGTTAATAAAAGAAAATACCTTACAAATTCAATACTAGAGACCAGCAGAAATAGCAAGCTTCGTTTTACAGAAACAAGGTTAATAGCTGGTTTTTAAATATAAACTTTTTCAAAACAAGTTTTAAAAGTGAATTTAAACAAATTTGTCTCTTAACCTTTAAAGATTTCCTGCCCAGTTCTGTATGTCCTTTATTACATTAATTTTTTATTTAAATTACTCCATTAACTGGATATGAATTTATCAAGAATACATGTATTGATTTATAAAACAGTACCATTAATTATTATAATAGCTAGATGTGTCTGATATTACAAAGCCATTTAAAGGTTTTTAATATAACTTGGACATACATAGATAGATACATATTATGGACAAGACTACAATTTAAACTGGCTACCAGCAGTTAATGAAATCCTTGATTTATTCTCCAGTTTAGAGATTGATTATATTGTTGCTTTGTAAAACTATTTATATTCTGCCATTTTTCAAAGGATGTCTCAATAAAAAAGCTAAATAAAATATTCAGTCAATTCCCAAAGCAGATTTTGTTTTCTATATTTTAAATGCTAGTGAAAAGAATTGATTATACGTGTTCCAAGCTTTGTCATTTCCATTCCAGAGGTGGTTTTCCTAGTGGGAGCCTACTTTGCATATGCACACTTTCGCACACCCTTGATCCTTGCAGAAACAAACCCCTTCTCTTTATTTCATTATCCCCCCAACAAGCCCAAGTATATTTCACAAAACCTGCACATCAGGACACATAAGTCTTTTTGGCATCTTTTATGTTATGCATTTTTTTTTCTTAAGGTTGTGGAAAACTGGGACTTACCCCGAAGCTGCAAAGCAGGCAATCACGAAGAGTATTTGGGTAAGAATGCAATCTGAAGAGAGAAAAAGAAAAATGAGGAAGAATATAAGCAAATAACAGTAACACCTTCAAATTACTTTTCAAATGGTAATTAGCCAACAAATAGATTGAAAGTTAAATTCTTTTCACATTGTACTTGGATTGGGGTCTCCTAGGCTCTTTATTTATATCAGTTTTCCTTGCCTGGCAACATATGTTACCGATTTATTATAGCATTTTTACTGTTAGCAGACAAATCTAAAGGCTAGCTGAGGAGACTAGCTTCCTCTGATGACTTTAACAACAACTGCAGGGCATCCTTGAGGGTGAGCCAATAGGCTCTTTTGAAGCTATAATACTATTAACCATTTTGATGCTGAAATTTCTTACAGCTAGAGTTGGCTCTGTCTTTCTGTAGGCGCTCAGGGTTTTTACATATACAAAAGTAAAATGTAAATGATTTGTTTTGTAAATATTTCAATGGCCATCTCAGCACTTTCCTCCATGTGCCTGAAATTCCCTATAAGCCATATGAATGCAAAGGTTCTTTTCTTTTTCCCTTCTCTTACAGGACACTGAAATCTGTGGAACACATTTTTGAGTCAACACCTATCAAGCATCAACTTAAGTTATCACTTCACCCTCCTCCATTCCATTCGCTCTCTGCTATGCTATTAAAACAAACAAATATCCTTTAGAGTTTAAAGGAACACGTTTCTCTGATACATGTACAGCCCAGAAAAGTAAGGTTCAAGCGAATTTCTTTCTGGCTAAGAATTAGAAATTACTTTCCAAATTACAGATGCCGTAAATTAAGGCTGTTTTAATGGATATGTGATACTAGCCAAAGGCTTATGTCTTTTAAGATGTACGTTTGGAATTATCTGTTTAAGAGCCAAATTGTTGTTTAAAATTATTCATTTTAAAGTTGCCAAATAATAAACTTCTATTTTTTGATCATTTGTCATTTAACTCAGGCCCAATTATCTAGTTAGAAAATTTATAAAAATCCCTTTCTGCACAGAAATGTCCATGTGAGGTTTGCTTACAATTTCAGATTCATTTCATAGAATTTCTTTTGCACGTATGTGACTTGAAAATTTAGAAATAAAATCTCAAATATTAGAAACCATTACCAAGGCCTGGCTCAGCAAATGAAATTTAACATAATTTTGATATTAGAATTCAATCAATAAAGACCAAATATTCATAGCAGCACTTGGGGCCTGACTGTCAAAAAAGTGAATTTCCAGCACCTGGAAGGAATGCACCCTAAACTACTGGGATCCAGAAGGTACTAAGAGGTATTGTCTGTCCAAACAAATCTAGCACAGAAGACTCTGTCTACAAATCATCACATTTCCACAGCTCTCCTCCATATTTAATAATATACCATCTGCCTGGTTTTAAGACATTTGCATGCAAAATATGACTTCAGAACAGGTCAAGAAATAACTACTATTAGTCTAACCATCCATCTGATTCTGATTTTTTTTAAATTTAAAGTTCTCAGATCATCATTTATACTTCAGTATAGCTTCTGCAAATTATTTTATTATTATTTCATAATGACCCCACCCATTACACAAAAAAATAAGAAGTAAATTTATATTTGTGCATATATCGCTATAAAGTTTCATCCTAGTATAATTTAATATGTAAATGGGTATATTGTTTATATCTGTTATTAGATATTACTGTATTCATTTCTTTTTTGGCCCCGAGAGTCATCTTATGGTGACTCCGGGTAACTTTAGGTCAGAAGAAATTATGATCAAAAGGGTTTCAGCTTCAGAGAATGAGGCCAGCTTTTTGAAGACATAAATGCAAAGGAATTCTGAAAACGATAGCATGTGGGGTTATGAATCCCTAAGAGATTCAGTCCTAGTCCTGTCATTCCATGAAAGAACCAATCCTAAATTCACCGAATAGGACAAGTTTGTTTTTAAATATTAATCTTTTTAGAAAAATACATGGAGAGTATGATGTTGGAAGTCCTAGAGTTTCCTTCTGCAAAAAAAAAAAAAAAAAAGTATATTTTGAACCAGAATTGAATATCCAATGGAGTTTTATCCACACATTGGGGCTCCAGACTCTTCTAGAACAGTTCTTCCTCTCTATGATATTCTGGCTGGCAGTGCCCTTAATAGAGGAGATACCCTGAGCTATCCCTTCCTTGCTTCCCCCTTATTCTGTCCCCACCACCCATACCTACTGCATTCTCTCCCTCTCTCTTCTACCCTAAACAGGTGTCTTATTAAAGCCTATGTCTAAAGGTAAAGGTTCTTCTGGCTTCTTGGTGCCAGCTCTGTTATTATCATTCTTTAACATATTTAAATAGCCCCTTCTGCCAACTACTCAGAGCCTAAGCTGGAATCCCGGCTCTCCCTGTTGCTCTCTCACCTTGGGGCCACCCCTCTGCTTTCTGTTTTGTCCATCACCTTGGTTTTCTTTTCCTCTGTTACTGACCTGCACTTTTTCTGGATCAGAGGCAGGCAGGTTGAGAGGTAATGAGAACCAGATGGACATAGTGCAGAAATTGCCCAAATGGGTATGAGAATGTGGGGAGCTGTCAGGCATGGAGAGAAGCTGGAATTTTTCAGCAATAAAATGGGATTTATCGCCACTCTACCACAGTCATTGCCGACAACCATTTACCTTGACAGAAACCCCATTCCGATAGGCCACGCCGATGCAGATTCTTTTTTTCCCAAAGAGTGATGATTGGTATTTGTTCTAAGGCTCAAATGGCCTGCACTAAAGGTGAAGCATTAGGCCAAAGTCCTGTATTCCCCACTGAGGCAAATGAACCTGCTAAAATAAGTTCCTTCCACAATGGCTGTGTAATTGAAACCAGAAAGTGAGAGAATTTGATAAATTGCTTGACCCTGAAGGAATGTTAAGGTCATAAATTTTCATTGCATTTTTTCTTTCTTTTTTTATTTCCATGTATTGATTATATTTAGTATTTGCTTCAAAATTCAACAAACTTACAGATCATCAGTTGTAGCCCCTGGGGAAAGCACAGTAAATCATCAATTAAGAGGACAAGCGGGCATACTCACCTCATCTCCCAAAGAGGGATGCCGGCCCCTCCATGTTACAAGGACAGTCATGGTGGTGTTTTAGAGCTCAGAAATATTCCAACTTAACACACAATTTGTCCTGGAATGGACTAAGTAAAATCTACAGGGAAGATTTTTCTCAGAAGGGTGCCACTAGACTTCTATCATTTGAGAATGATGAACTGTTAAGAAGCTGGCAATCCATTTGCAGCAATCGCACCCATATGCCTTTCCCCCATAGCCTAAGAATAAGAACAATTGTATTTTAGCTGTAAATGGGCTATCCTCACTTTTAGGTAAATTGAAAGTGCGCCTGTGTGGACTTGCACGTACAACCTGTGCTTCTCAGTGCTGGTTTTGGCAAGCCTCCTTTGAAATTATTCAAAGTTACTTTATAAAAATCTGGATTATTTTAACGTGGAAATAAAATGTAGATCATAAAAACTGTCCAAGCCACATATTACATTACATAAAATGGGCTAAAATACTAAAGTCATCACATAGTAGCAAATTTCTACACATCTTGCCATAAAGCTTTACTTGTTTTTCTAAAAAATGAATGAATTAAGTTTGCCAGCACTTTAATTTAACTGTATTCTCTACCAATCATTTCTGGTGATATATCACCTACCCATAAATTCTCTCAACCTGAAACAGGTTAAATAATTTCACAATATACAAAACTCCTTGTCCTTGAAACTTTAAAAGAATAACCTATCTCCTTTACATGTATTTGTGTGCTAGGCTTGCTATGAACCATTTAAAAAGTCAAATCAGAAGCATTTGATCACAAATAGCTCACTTTTTATGTTCAGAATTTCCAGGACATAGAAATCCCAAAATGGGATGCAGGGTGGAATTTCTGACCATTGGAACAATTCCTCAAATTTAAGATTTGTTTTCATTTACTAATTAACAGTTTGGAAGTTGAAATGAATATTAGCTGTATGATAAAGAAACACTAAATGAGCAAGACAATCATTCAAATTTTTCTACCAAATCATCTGAATTGTATAAGAAAAACTAATTTATAATTTTTTGGAAGTAATTAATAACCAATGTTTATTAAGAATATATCTATTGCAAAACAAGAGATACTTTTTTTTTGTCAAGTAAGGGAGTGGGAAAGAAGGTCCAGAGAAGACATAGATCAAATAGATCCCAAAACCTTGTCATTTCAAATGACAAAAGTCCCTAGGAATTTGCAAGTGATACAAAATATGAAGTATACCATGGCTGTTAAAAATCCAGGAATCTGGTACCAAAGCACAGGGCAAGATTATAATTTTCTTATGTCATTGCTTCTATGTGTATAAATATTCTAATAAGAATTCAGCAACAATATGTCTTCATCTGATAAAGGGGTGGTCGCGAAGTATATATTATCTACCTGCGATGTTTTCAGAGTTGATATTGTGGCTTCCTTCCTCTGGCACTTAAAAATTTTGCTTCAAGCCTGTCTATGACAAACAAAAATAAATAAATATATGTATATATATGTGTATATATAACACATATAAATAAAATATGAACAGAAAATGGCTTCAATCACTAATATTTTTGCAAACTAATGTTCAGCTGATGCAACTCAATTTTATTTTGCATCACATTAGTGTCATAATGGTAATGACTGCCCTTTATTCACTAACAGTTTGAGTCAGCACTTTGAGACATTTTCAAATTAGGTCATACTGCACATTTGTGGCTGATACAAAGGTTGATTAAGAGAGCTTCACAATTTTAAAGTGATGTTGTGTGAGTTGAATTAAGTTCTCTCTGATAGTTACGGGAAATGTGAGCCACCATAACTAACCAGAAATAATGTATTGGCTATAGGAGGAGAATATATTTCCACAGAGTGCTTGAAGTAATACTCATTTACAATTTAACAAAGTCCTCTGTCTGTTATGGAAGAATTGTATCATGGGGCCTGGAAACAAGCAATGAATTACAATAAGGCATGGTCCCTAGTTTTGTTTCAGTGAAAGTCAGTTTTTGCCTTTATGTCCCTTTTGATCTTCTCAATAAAGACTTTTTTTTTCTTTCTAGAGACTGTCTACTGCTTTTCTGAAGTCAAAATGATCCTGTGTCACAACCAAACCATTTATCCATAATGTAACAATTCTGAGGCAAGGCTAAATTGCTACGCAAGCTGGACCTGGAAAAAAAGAATATTCTTCTTAAAGTGATATTGTCATAGCAAAGCTACAATCTTTGCTATGAATTTGAAGAAACAGGATTTTCTTTAATTTGCCCAGTGCTTCCAATGAATGGCTCCTGAAAGGCAGAGGTACTCTTTAATTGAGTTTAAGGAGAACAAAAATAAAAGCTGGAATTAGTAATTATTGGTTTGTTCAAAAGGGCAAAAATAGTTGTTATTATTACATTGTTTTCACATTATATGGTCATCCCCATAGACTAAAGGAGCCATAGAAGATTGTGTGTGTGTGTGTGTGCATTATTGTGCAAGTGCCTTTAAAGCCAAGGAACTGGAGGGGGACTTAAACATCATACGGCAGTGAACCGCAAGAAAAGCTCTTTGGCTTAGACACTTTTGTCCCGAAGACTGAAAGGACTTTCGCACACTTTTTCTTGCACAGGCAAACTTGCTTGTTAGCATCATGAAGTTTGTATCCCTGATGTGAACAAACCACTTTTCATTTCGTACTTTTCACAGACTTTTTCTTTTTAATTTCAGTTTCCTTTGCAGACCTTCCTGCCTTCACCTATTTCCCTGTATTAAAGTCCTTGCCCACAAGCCCACTCAGCAGCGTGCATCGCCCCGAATCCCTCAGACCCATTTCACCTGGTTTATTCTCAGTCCCTTAGAATTTCATCTGATTCTTCACAGACTTTGGGACTGAACTCATTTTCTCGGATAAGAATGACAAGGCAAAGCAGAAGAAAGTGCTCTGGTAAAAAAAAAAAAAAAAGGTATACACATTGACCTTTTTTTAATACGCTAACAACATGAAGCTGTAATATTCGTAATTGTTCTCAATGTTTATAAGTATGTTTGTACTTCTTAAGATTTTCAGAAGAATGAAAGGAAAATGGCCTTCAAATCTAGAAAGGAATATAAACAAGTTCTTTTAAGGGAAAGGAAGGAACGAAGGAAGGGAGGGACGGGGAGAAAGGAAAAATGGAAAGATGGAAGGAAAGAAGGAAGAAAGAAAAGGAAGGGGAAATAAACAGGAAAGGATGAGAGAAGACGCAAGATAGATTTTGGGTCTTTCACTCCTTCCCAATAAAAAAACCTCCTCCTGAGCCGTCCATTCCTGGTTACTGATTTCTGTCCCTCGGCTTTAAAAGACCACAATCTTGTCACTCTAATGTGACCCATAAAATTGCTGCTTTCTGCTGCCTTCAACTTTGCTATCATTGGTTTCTTGTTACTGGACATAGTCAGTATTTTAAATAAGCCATAACTTGAATTTGGAGAACCCCAAATTCCCTTGTTGTTGCTGAACTACCGAGGTTACTCTGCCCAGACCTGAATATTTATCACAAAGACAAAGGTCATAAGTATTTTCAAAGGATCCTGTGATCCAGGTTATGAGACAAATATCCCTGGAAACAAAGTCTGCCAATTAATACTGGAAGAAATGGTGGCACTATGTCTCAAGTATGTACATTTTCATTTTGAATACACCTCTGGTGTTCGTAATCATTTAATTTACATTTTCAAAAGGTCACTTGTGATGCTCGCAAGAACCAGTTGTATATTTTATTTATTTTGAAGCAGGCTAATTTGCCCAGCCAGAGAGACACACTCTCCAGTCACCAGGATGACTTCAATTTAAACCAGCCATGATAGCACAATGAATAGATAAAAGTATTTTTGCTATTTTTGTTAAGCAACTAAGGGAATACTTGAATTTCTCCAACAGTTTAATGTAGTACATGAGAAAAGCATCTAGTGGGCTATGTTTATTAATAGTGGGGTTTTATTATTATTTTGTAGAACAGATACAACAACATTACAGGGGTACTGCATGACTTTTGATGATCTGGCATGCAGTGATTAAATAAGGTTAATCCTCATTTTATATGCTAATACGATATTTATAATCTCTACAGCATATCCAATTTAATGATTTTATTCTCTGTTGTTCAGAAAGTATTTCTTATTAGTGAAAGAGAATATCCTTACATTCACCACAAATGCTAGTTTAATTGGCTTAAGTGCATTGTGTATAATTAGTCCACTTCTCTAATATTTCATCTCTAATTACACAATGAACAATGTGCTTAAATTTCAAAAAATTGGTGGGTTCAAAAGAAACTTCAAAAAAAATAAAATAAGCCCTCAATTTCCAGGCTTTCCCAGCCCTACTAAGAGCCTGATGAGAATACTGCTCAGCCCAGTGTGTTCTCATTGAATGTTGAATGGATTCAGAAAGGCTCTGAGGATGAAAGCAAAAATGATTCTCTCCTCCACCTCCACTCATTCCATCCAATAAAATGTTAGTGGCAGAGCTATTTGGGCCAGACCCAGCTGTCACTACAGGAGCAGGATAAAATTTCCCACATGCTAGATTCCCAAGGTCCCTGCAAATGTCAACCTTCAGGATGGTATTTTGAAAGGCAAAGCTGTTTGTTTTGGGGCTTGGGGTCTCCTCCCCCATCATTTAGAGCTCTTTCAGGTAAACGCATTCTGGGCAGAAATAGGAAGTTTTACCATGGGGACAAACTTCTAATATTTGGTAGGGAAATAAAAAAAGACAAAAACTTGTTTATGATTTTGAGAGTTCTTCCATTGATTGAAGTACATTCATGGCCCTATGTGTATGTATGGGGGGGGTGCCCATCTTTGTTTAATTTTTACATTAGCAGTCTAGTTAAATGTGACCTACAGAATTAAAAAAAAAAAAAAAAAAAGAATGGAAAAAAAATATTTCAAGGGGAAAAATGGATTATGAAGAGTTTTAAAAGAGCTTTTCCAAGGGCCATGGGAGGACCTCCCTTTTCAGTGCCATTCAGATTGGAGGAGTTAGCCAAGGCCAACATGTTCACATGGCCCCTTCAATGTGCCTTCCCTTGCACCACTAAAATGTCCATCCTGTAAAGCTCTTGGAAAGTTCTTCCTTCCTCACTTCTCCTTCCAACATGTTTTTTCCATTTCTTCTTCCATAAAGAGTGCCAATTGCCAAAGTGACTACTGTGACCAAGAAGCCTACCTGCTGGTTAACAGAAATCATAACCCAAAAAAACTTCAAATATAATCCCCTTTGAACCAATAACCTACAAATGAAAAAGGAGTTGGCCCTGCATTTGTCAGGGTCCAGTCAGGAAAACGACCACCACAGGTAGTTGAGCAAAGCTGTTGGAAGAACTGAAAGGTCAAATGGAGGGGTGGTGAAGCTGCCCAGAGTTTTATCAACTTTAGGAAGCCACTGCCACCCCAGATTGGAGGGACAAAGGGAAAAGAGTTGGTTCTGGAACTTCAGAGGAGATGCACCCATGCCTAGAACTGTCTCCAAAGCCAGGGGGTAGAGGGAATGCCAGCAGTGTCTCCCTTTGCAGTACCTTTGTGGAAACCATTTGGCAATGTGTCTTGTGGGGCTAAGTCTCCTGAAATATGAAAGAACATGGGAAGAGCAGGAATGGGTCTGACAACAAAACAGTAAGTGACCAGCAGGGACCCCTCTCAACAACCTTAAGACTTTTGAGTGAAGGTAAGATTCCAAACAATCCCATGTGAATACAGTAGAAGGAAATTGATATTTATTTTGGTTTCAAATTCCTAAGGCGCTATACTTAGGAGCACTAACTGGGAAAGTGGCTATCAGGTTGATGGTAAACATTCAAGCAAACTCCATATACTTCAGCCATGTGAATTAAAAAGGGATACAAATTCTTAAAATGTTGAGGCCACCCTTAGTTCCAAACCTTTGAAGCTGTTTATCAGGGTCACATGTACTTTCCTCCCCCAGTATAGCCCACAGGTAGCAAAGAGAGGCACAAATAAGAGGTAGACTTTGATTTCAAATTTCCTGCTTTCTATAGACATTGTTACAACCCAAGCTTTACTTGAACAAGAATAGATTTTGTTCGGGGAAACATTTGTCCACCCTTACTGAACAGCAACGGATAGTCCATGCTCCATTCCCCTCTCCACTCTATTGCTGATCCATAGCCAGATGATCCATATAAAAATATTTTTCTGTTGGCCTCATATCCCATAAGCTTTTCTTCCTAGACACCAGCTAACATCAATGGGGTGTGTTGTTTGAGTTCAGGAACAATGACACCTGTACCTTGAAACCTAGACACACAAGTACACTTTTCATAGTTTAATATCATATCTTCTTGCGCCTCTATTTTCAGCCACATTACTTGCCTGTTAAAATGCATGGTGCATTTAAAAGAGATTTGCATTTGGGCCTACCAAATGAAGATTTTATAAGTTGACTTTTTTTCCTCTCCTTACCAGAACCCATATTACTTGGAAAGGGAAAGGCCAGGGGGAAATTATTGCTATTTTAGACAGCAGCATAAATTTTCTTCCTATTTTTAACCTAGCTTTTAATTTAATAAGTTTTATGACCCTTATATTAACTACATATGTTTTACAAGACATTGTGTCCCTTGAGTCACCCTGAATTTGCTCTACTGTACCAGAGTTAAATGAATGAATATTGTGTTTCTGATTTTAGTTCACCCTGTATTTTGATCCTTCTTATATGCCTGGTAAACCCTCATAAAAGCAGAGAGCAACAGCACAACTCAAAACTCATCTAAATCCTAGAATATACCATTTTAAACAAAATGAATGAATCTGTCTCTTCGCACTATTTTAAATTTCAGACTTCTCTCCCACTTGTGTTTGTAATAAATAATTAAGGACACACGACACACAAAATACTGGAAATAGCCTCTGGTCTTCAGAATTGGAAACTAACTATCCAAACTGGCCAATGAAAGGTATCAAAATCAAAGAGACAATTATCTCTCTCTGGAAATCTGAAGTGAAATTAATTTTCATATACAAGATGTTCTATCACATATGTGCTCACTTTTTATGCTACAAAGCTTCATGTCAATGGAAAATGAGTTTGGTGCTATTTAAAAACTAAGAGGGTTGCACCAATCCAGAAAAAAAAAATGAATTGAATAATTTTATGGTTATTTAAGAAGAAAATGTTGAGTTCATAGCAGAATGAAGAAAATCACCTACAATGTTAGTATGAGAAGGTGGGTTTTTCTGAGTTTGTATGAGAAGAGGAGGGGCAGAGGCCTGGCTTGGCTCAAAACTATGTGCAAAAATGCAGCACCTTGCATTGGTTATGAACTTCTTTTTTAATTATCAAGGTAGAGCAGATTTTCACATCTTACAAGGTGCTATTGATTTGCTGAATATTCAACCAGAAGATCTTTATAATGTAATAGGACTTGTTTTAAAATATGTTTTATAATTTTGGTGCATAGATTCTGATTTTAAAATGGCTTCCCTACACATGCTAAAGTTTAGTAAATCAAGCTCACTGTAAGTGCACTTTAGATCAATGAATTAAGGGTGGCACAAACACAAAACAGAAAAACTAGCCTTTATACCACAATTTCAGATTATGTGCCAGACTTTGTAAGTGTGTACACCTAAGTTTACAAATGTATGAAATCCATTTCAATAAGCCATTAATTTCTTTCCTATTCATTTTGTTTGCTTTTATCCTACCTCAGTGATTTTGAAGGACATGATCTTAAAGGATAACCGGTTATTCAGTAGAACCTCCTTCAAAGATCTACATAAGAAGTGATGTTTATTTCATAAGGCAGTTCACAATCATGTATAGGCTTCAAAATTTATATGTTGCCCTGTGATTTTATTGTTAGAGGAAACCAGCCATTATATTCAAGAGGGAAAAATATTTCAGTCTTTCTATATTCCATTTTGAGACTGAGTGACTAAAATACTAGACCTGCTCAAATCTATTTAAATATGTGGCACCTTGTGGGTTATTTCCATCTAAAAGGTTTTTTGTTTTTAAATGTAAGTGTCCCCAATAGCTACAGCCACTTGGTCGGGTGTGTTGGTCAGTCCAGCCCTCTGAGTTACAGCCACACTGCTGAGAAATACAGGTTACGATGGAATGTTGGCATTAGGCTCCAAGAAAACAAGGGCCAGCCATTTTAGCCCGTCACAGAGAACTCCTGGTCACCTCCCAAGGGGCAAATTGATGTCAAGTTCTGCTGTCTGTCAGGATTAAGTGCCTGTTTGCTTTTTCACTAACATGTGGTTTGAGAACAAAGCAGCTCAAATCTCCTCATTCCCTAACAAAGCATCTCAAATTGCTGAGTAAAATTCCTTAATCCCCCATCTTAATCTGAAAACACCAGCAGCACATGGTGGCCCACTGTGGTCTCTTGTACTGCTCCCCACCCCCCCACCCCCGACCTTCCCCGTCCTTGAACAACCAATCCTCAACGCTAACTTTAACATAGGTATTCAGCCCCCACCCCCACCCCCAAATGATTGTTCAACAGAATATTATCAAGTAGGAAATCCAGGTAACTTAGTCCAAGATCATGTTGGTTCTAATCATTTTTATTCCTCATCAACTTAATTTTAAGAGTGAAGGGAAAAGAGAAAGACCATAAAAGAAGAATTAATTAAGCACCTTCACATAACCTTGAAGGCCATACATATACAAATAGTTTTGTCATAAGTTTTAATGACAGGCTTTAACTGCTTGTTTGTAATATCTGTCATCTCTCAGTGAGAAGTATGCTTTGCATACAAATTTAGAGTATTTTCACTAAAGTAAGAGAGGGAAACAAAACAACTTCAGTGACTGGTTTGAAACTACAAAAAAATCTTTGTTAACATCTGGCACAGGAATCAGCATTTGGAAAATATTTTCCATTATTTGCATATGTTCATTACATATTAAGTA
Source organism: Tolypeutes matacus (assembly GCA_026826555.1). Classification (NCBI taxonomy): domain Eukaryota; kingdom Metazoa; phylum Chordata; class Mammalia; order Cingulata; family Chlamyphoridae; genus Tolypeutes; species Tolypeutes matacus. Next base: position 20,947,250 of record JAKSZT010054030.1, read on the forward strand.
TCAAAACTTTATCCATTGACTAGTATGGGAAGGCTCCAACTTTTTGCTGCCATAATTTGCAAAGTGTTGAACTCTGCAAGTTGAATTACATAAAACCTCATTTACACACACTCTCTCTCTCTGTCTCTCAAAGAAGTATTCCTTATGATTTTAACTCTTTATTTGTAATATCTTTCCTTATTGATTTTAGCTGAAAATAATATTGGTAGATATTTCTTCAGAAATTTTTTTAGCAGCTGCCAAAAAAGTTCTGGTCCTAGTTAGAGAAGCTAGAATTCATGGTGGTGATCTTTTTTTCTATAACAAAGTAGAATACGATTCACCACTTTAAAATTAAAATTAGGGAACTCTACTCCTTCACTACAAAAATTCCATTCACTTGAGAGCCAAGTGGTAGACAGAGCTTGACCTAGTAGGCACACAATCTTTCTTGCTCTCATTCACAATTTTCCCATACCAAAGACAAATTAAGTGAATAAAACCTTTCGCTAGTACTTTTGGACTCTCTTGCTGTGTGTGTATCTCTGAGAAATGGCGGTAAAGGTTCATAGAGAATGTAAAAGACAGAAGAACTAAAACTTCCCAACACCATGAACACCTATGAATAGGTGCTATATTTAATAGCATCACATGCCCCATTTTTCTTCCTGACATTTTTACTTTCTACAGGGGTGGATGAAGGAAAAAAGCAAAAGGAGAAGAGGAAGAAGGTTCATACAATCATTCCAGTTCTAGTTAAAGCTTTCATTGGCAGTTGTCCCTTTGAGAATTTTAAGTCCTATTTTTAAAATTAAGTAATTAGAATTCAGATATAAAACATCACATTTTTCTTAGTAAATTTCTTCATTCCCATAAGATTTCCATTTAATAGTGGGAAAAGCTCCCCTCCCATTCTGAAATATTATCCTTTACAAATTTCAGATTTTTAAACTCACCACTTCTAATATTGGAAAAATGGAAGAGCCAAGCAGCTGCTGCAGCTCCAATCCATAAATCCTCAAACATGAAGCTTTCTACCCAGAGCCAAGGAGGCAATGACCTAGGATGACCCAAATGGAGCAATGATCCCAGAAGTCTTCATGGTACGGTGGTTAAGAGCATGGACTACAACCACACTATCTGTTTTCGAATCCAGTTCTTCTGCTTCCTAGCTGGGTGACCTTGAGAAAATTATTTAACTTCTCTGTGCCTCCATGTCCCCTGCAAAATGAGAATAATGGCCCTACCTAATTTATATGAAATTAAATGAGTTAATATTTTGAAACACAATACTGCCTAGAATTGCATACATGCTACTTTAATGTTAAATTTACACCTTTCCAAGTTAGCTTGAAAATTAAGATTTTTGTTTTTCTACTCTTTAAAAAAAAGAAAGAAAAAAAATACATTATCTCCTAGGCTCAAAGCATAGGAAGAAAAGAAATAAAGTGGTGGGAGAAGATTTTTTTCTGCTCAAAATAGGGAAGAATATGCAAGTCATAAAATTACAAATAAGTGAAATATGTGAAAAATGTATTTTTAAGGTTTTAAAAACTTTGGAAGAGGATATGATGCATTTCATGTCTTAATAGCCTACCTTAGTCATAACCAATAATTCTTTGAAATCTTGATTATTCTAGGCAAGTTATTTTGTTAAATAAGTTGTTGAATATTTAGGCTACATCTACCTTGGCAAATATTTATTACTAAGAGTAAGACTTGAGCAAATAAATGCCATATTTTGGAATACCTTAACACATGAGTTGAGATCCCAGACAAATATTTTAGCAGCATTTTTTAAAACAAATGGGCATGCTCATTTTAAATGTTAAATAAAGTGGGCTTCTGGGTGAATGGGTTCTGAAAGTTTCTATAAACCTGTTGATAAGCTTTCCCATGTACCCTTCCAGCTGTCATTTAAACCCAGCATTCCTGGTTGCCCTGTTGAGATAGCCATGAAAATATTTTCCTTCATTCATTCTTTCCACAAGTATTGATTGAATGCCTACCCATCCTCGGCCTCAGCCTAGGTGCTAGTATACTGCAGTAAACAAAGAGATGCAATCCATGCCGAAAATCAAATGATTGGCAAAGATCCCCTGATGGCTAAGGTACACCCACATGAAAATTAACGTTGGAAAACTTTTTTGTCCTAGTTTTCCAGCCTGGATGTGTTTTTCTCAGCCTCATCAAGAATAGAAGTTATGTTGCCTGGGCAACGCAATTTGTGACTATTCAGGAGTCTAGTCAAGGGGTTTGCGTAACATTTCAAGGCATTAATCTCACTTTGGTATAGCCAAGATCCCCAGAGCTAAGCTTGAGTGTAAAACGAGGAGAGAGTCCTTTTTTACAAATCAACTTTAATAAGAGTTTGGGAAAAGTTAGTGTCCATGGTACAATGGCAGCTTAATGACCTGAACATCATGACATCATGAAAGTTTCTGTAAAGGATAAGGTTCCAAATGAGGATGCCACAAACTTCTCAAGTACTGCAGCAACCATACTTAAAATGTTTGGGAGAAACTCAGAACACTCCCCAGGCCATAGCTCTTCCATAGCTCTTCCATACAAGTCATGCTGCAACTAAAATTCTCAGAGACTTTCTCCAATTCCATACTCAATGAGGCCAAACCAAGTGTTCGAGTCTCATGCTAGCTAATTAGTTTTGCCATATCTCACAAGCATAAACTGGTCTTAAATCTGAACAGTCTTTCTAAAAATCTGTGTTTGTAAATACAACCAAATGGGGGGGAAAGTACCCGTGAATCACTTAAATGTAAATGGATCACTCAATGAAACTTTCAAAATACACAACTTGAGAATAGCAGCACTGTGTTCAGAATGTACCACTTATCAGTATTCTCAAAGAAAAGTCTGTCAATCATGTTTAGTTATAGGCCCAAACAATCCCCTAAAGAAACTCCTCCAAAAATGGAGAGCATCATAGTAAAATGGAAGTCCAGCTAATGCTTATTTTCCATACTCTTAATGAAGATTCTACAGAACAATGAGATCCTGAACCACACAAGTCTAAAGATGTTGCTGTTGTGATTGGGTTCAATGGTGCTGGAATGTGAGGGGGAGTAGGGTGGGGGAGGGTGTTGGGTTGGACTATCCATGGAAGTGGGGGAAGGGCTAGAGGAAGGAACAGGTGAACTCCAGGCATTTGTAGGTCTGTAGTTGAAGCTACAATGGTGGAAATGTTCTTTTGGCAAATATGGCAAGTAAGGCTTACTGGTGCAGGGCATCAGGGGTGGGGGGACAGTTCCATCCCAAATGGAGCAATGATCCCAGAAGGCTTGCCTGCCCCCATAGGATCTAAGCACCCTCTCAATTAGAAACAGAGTGCGCATCACCATCCCCAAATCCTCAAGACTGAGGAATGAACAAACATAAGGGAGGAATGCAAATATGGACTAAAGTAGACTTATTATTATTCTAGCAATGGAAGAACTTGTATCTTCCAGAGGTTTTGAGGGGAAGGAGAGGGAAGAAAGGTATAACATGGGGGCATTTTCGGAACATTGGAATTGTCCTACATGACATTGCAACGACGGATACAGGTCATTATACATTTTGTCAAAACCTATAAAATTGTGAGGTGTAAAGTGTAAACTATAATGTAAACTATAGATCGTGGTTAGTAGTAATGCTTCAATATATGTTCATCAATTGTAACAAATGTACCACACTAATGAAAGATGTTGTTAATGGGGGAAAGTGTGGGATGGGGAGGGGGTATATGGGAATCCCCTATATTTTTTATGTAACATTTATATAATCTAAAGCTCCCTTAAAAATGAAAATAATTTTTTTTTAAAATGTTGGTATTTAGCTCACTACTTCTTCCATTGTTTAATGGAACTTCAGTTTTCTCTAGTGGTTAAAAACAAAAGAAAAAGAAATTGAAAATTATCCATCAATCTGCCATTGATTATGCCGTTATTACAAATGATCATATGTGTATGTTTTTCTGAGTTGGCTTGGAGAGGCATTCATGGCACACTGTTAAGTTTAAAATGCAGGCTACAAGACCATATGCATAGTATGATTTCTTTTTGGGGAACATATCTACCTGTTTTGTATAGGAACCAAAAGTCTGAGAAATACATTGTAAAAAGCTAGTAGTGGTTATGTTTGGAGGACTTTCCATTTTCATTATTTTCAATCTGCTCACCTGGATTTTCTTTTGATTTTATATGTTGAACATTTATTGCCAAATCAGGGAAGCACAATCAAACTGTCAGTTCTGAACCTTTGTGCCTGGACAAAGGATGCCTTCATTTACATCTATTAGATTTCAATTATACAGAAATCTTTATACAACTGCTAGTTGTAGAAATGAACACAACAAATAAATACACAAATATCAGCATTCTTATATACAGACATATTCACAAACAGAAAAACATTATGAATTATTAGGATTATTACTAGGTATTATCGCCTACAGCTGATCAAAATATCTAATTATCAGTAGTAGTTCTCAAACTTTAACAAGCATGAAAATCTCCTGCAGGGCTTGTTAAACCCAGATTGCTAGGCCCTATGCCCAGAGATTCTGTTTCAGCAGGTCTGGGGTGGGGCCTGAGAACGTGCATTTCCAATGTGTTCCCAGGGGCCACTGGTGCTGCTGGTGAGACAACCACACTTTGAGAAACATCACACCATGTCGATGCTACTTTGCCTGAATGATGAAAGCCTGAGGATAATTCAATACCTCTGTTCAGGTGTGTTCAATTCTACCCTCAGGAAGATGGCGAACAGCTGTTCTTTCTCCTCACTGGAGAGAAGAGAGGAAATGGAATTAAACTACAGCAGAATGATTTAGGGTTGCTCTGGAGGGAAAACATCCTTACATAATGGTTATTAAGCACTGAGATGGGCTTAGAAGGTTACTAAGAGGAAGTTTTTGTTATCGGCCTCCCTGGAGATTTTTTTTTTAAAGAATGTACAGGTCTTACTTGAATGGAGGAGAAGGAAAAAGAGATAACATAAAGGGCACCAGTTGTTTTCAGGTAGACCCAAACCCATTCTGCTGCTACCTTTTGGTGAACTGGAATAACTAAACATTTTTATCTTCCTTTGTTCCCCAATCAGAGTGCTATGGAATTTTTCTCTCTGTTTTCCCTCACTTGAAGGAGAGTGTTTCAGGCTCACATCTTACTGAAATAGGTTAATTTAAAAAAATACCCATTCCTTGAGCAGAAGAATAGATCAGCCAGTGAATTTTGCTCCTCTGATTTTCTATTCCACGGTGTAGGAAGGCACTAAGTGAAGAAATTTATGTCAATTTCCTTTGAGGATAAAGCACAGACATCAGCTAAGAAAAACTTACCAAAAAGTTGCTTCCAACATGGGCCCAGAGCTACCAGAAAATAAAAAAAAATATATATATATATATATATATATAAACCAACCAACCAACCTTTGTGGAATGAGAACAGATTTAGTTATGTTGTCAACATAGCTAATTTTCTTCAGATTAACCTCTTTATTCTCAGCCCTTTGCCAGTTCAGAGTACAAAACCGGTCCCAATGTGTGGCTAACTATTACTCTTTATTCACTAGACATCTGGACTTTTCCATGATTCCTATAATGGATTTGGGAAAAGTGACTCATAGCAACCTCTACCCCCACCCCCCAATCCAGCTGCCTGCCAGAGCTTGTAGGGCTGCTGAGTGACCAGAGTTCACAGCACCATCCACCACTTCCTGCTTCTGTGACCTTGTGCCAGTCACTTAATATCCCTGTTTCTCCCTATAAAATGAAACCAGTTATACCTCCTTCCCTGGATTAAATGAGAGGTAGTGTAGAGAGCCTAGCCCAGTGCCTGCCTCACACGAAGGGCTCAACAAATATTAGCCTTTTCTTCCCTCAAAGCCTGGTCCTTTAGGCAAAAATATCCTAAGCAGGAACCATGTGATGGTACAAAAGTCCAGTTCAACATTTGTCACAAAGACGACTTCCTATTTAAACAGGTCAATTTAGTCCTTTCCACATCTTCTCCCAGGTCAGTGCAGCTTTGCTTCAATAAATGCCTATGATTTGCCACTGACTCATGAAGTAGAAGCAGCCTCTCTTGTGCTAGTTTATTAATAAGCTAAATTGTTTTGGATGCAATTACACAATTAACTCCCAATCAGCATTTCCTCTGGAACCCACTATTTCCTTTAATATGCAGTGAGAAATTAGAGAAATAGCTTTGGAGTGAACATTGATATTCAGATTTCTCTGCTTTACTGAAGAAGAAAAAGGCCCAACTATTTTCAAATTGAAATTATTCAGACTACAACTAAAAAATAAAACAAATTGCTGTAAAATGGGAATAAAACAACTATGTATCTCAAAGCATCATTGTGAGGATAAAAGGGGATAATGCATGCAAAATACCTAGCACAGTTCATAGCACATAGTTATCTGTAATTATTCTTATTATTATGAGGGTTTTGAGTATGTGATGATGAAAGTTCTCTTCAGTTCTAAAATTAGATGGTTAGAAGTAATTTATTCCTCATGAAAAATCCTGTCTCTTTCCTTTCTCTGTACGTACCACCTTCATAGACAGATAACACGGAGGCCTGTGTGTGACCACATCCACAGCAAATTCTGACTTGTGCTGTAACTTTATTCGTTTTTATTTATTTCTAGTAACAGGTGTATATGGGAAATCTCTAACTACTTTCTTTCATAGTCGGTTTATACTTTCCATACTTTGCCCTCTTAGCCATTCTTGTGGACAATGAGCCTGGAGTCAGTTCCATCTGGTCCACTCGCATCTTCCAGATGAGAAAACTGAGGTGCAGAAATGTTAGGTAACATTCCAAAGCCACAGAAAAGGCAGCAACAAAGCAAGAACCAGGTCCTCGCCTTCTTGTCCCAGCAGCTGGGAAGCTAAAGGAAGAACTAATAGGTTTTGGATAATATATTTTATTTTATTTTCATATCTCCATGAATTCTTTTATTTGCAAATGCCAGAAATCAAACTTTAAGAAACTTCAACAGAACAAAACTTCACTGGCTTATAATAGAGCCCAGGCTGTAGAGAAATTCTGGGCACAAGAAATTTGAAGACCAGGACTTGATCTCTTGAATTTTTCTTTGTGAATTGACTTCATTTTCTCAGACTGACCTTCTCTACAAAGCCTCCCTAATAGAAGGAAAGGACGGTAACCATTAGCACTGTGTCCTATTTAATATAACAGACACCCACTCACAGTAACATAACTAAATAGAGATTGTATTTTTCTTACGCAGCAAAAATGCTGAAGGTAAGCAGTCCAAGGCTAGTGGAGAGATCATCACGGGTCCAGGCTTGTTGCTGGTTCCTTCTCCATTGATTTTAGCGAGCTTACAACCTGACATTGTATCTGAATTTCAGGTCAAAGAAGAGAGAGGAAGAAGGACAAAAGTCACTTGTCAGCTGAGTCTGACCCCTTTTATTAAGAAAACAAACGCTTTCTAGAAGCCCTACACAGTAGACTTTCATTTATATCACAGAGGCCAGGAATGGGTGGCAGGATCACTCCTGGCTGCAGGAGTGTGGGGAGAGGATAATTTTCAACTGGGAACTTTGCTATTCTAAACAAAAGTGGGGTTTTGTTCATAAGGCAAAAGGGGTGATTGTCTGCCATAAGTACTTTCACCTCTTATTCCCAACTAGACAAACCTTGTAAAGGGCTATTAGTTGGCTCTCTTGGGCTCATGTACACCCTCGAAGCCAAGATAGCAGGGTATTATGAATTCAAATCCCAGTTACAACCACATGCAGTTTAGGAGAAGAAGATTCCCAAGCTAAGGAGGAGGCACTCTTACCAGATAAAGAGACAAGGTGCTCAGCCAGAAAAATAACAGATACCAATGACAGTCTAAATTGAAAGAAATGTAGCTATCATGCAAGAATCTGCTTAATATTAAAAATACTGATAAGGGTGATGATTTGTTAAAAACGTTAAGAATATATTTTTTTAAAGATTTATTTATTTACTTTATCCATTTTTAAACCCCCCCTTCCCCATTTGCTGTTTTGTGTCCATTTGCTGGGCAATTCTCTGTGTCTGTTTCCGCCATCTCTTCTCATCCTCCTCCTCCAGTCTTCACCAGGACTCGATCCTGGGGACCTCCGATATAGGAGAGAGGTGTTCTGCCACCTGCGTCACCTCAGTTCCTGGTTTTCAGAGCTTTCGGAGCATCCTGTCTTGTCTCTCCCCTGTGTCTCTCTCCTGTTACGTTATCATCTTGCTGTATGGCTTCCGGAGCCTGCGGCTCACCCGCAGACAGAGCCTGGCAGCCCATGCACCTTATATATATATATATATATATTTCGTTTTACCGGGAGGTCCCAGGGATGGAACCCAGGTCCCTCCATATGGCAGACGGATGCCCAACCATTTGAGCCACATCCGCCCCCCAAGAATTTTTTTTGATGAAGTTCACAACATAGCCCAAAGCTATAGGGAAACCTGTAGCTAAAGGCAAATTCCGAATATGAAAATATATTAGATTGCATACTCATTTGTCAGGTGCATCATTTTATAGCCTATGGGTGAGTATTAGGCCAAGGCTAGGTATCTGTTCCTCATCCAGTGATATTATCTTCAATCATGTTAATTAAATTAATATGACCTGTGCTAATGAAAACCACAAAAATCTATTTGGGTTTCTATCAGCACATACATTTTGATAATTTAGTCCTGTCATACTTGTGTGCCTCTCAGTACCAGATCTGATGCTCATAATATGAGGGTACTAGTAGGCATTTCTACACAAAACTAACAAAGAAAATGACTTGTGAAGTAAATTTCATTTCGGTTGAGTAGCAAACCAAATCAAAAATTAGAGATTCATGATGGCTTTCCTGAAGCTTCTCATTTTATCCATCTGTCTTTCTTTCTTAACATATATTCTTCTTTGGCATGTTTTCTAAATGATTAGTCACCTGAGAAAATATTTAAATGACCATATCATAAGGCAAAAGATTTATGGCCTATATTATATTAAACAAATTCAATATGCTGTGCATATGGAAATTAGAAGCTTTCAGATTACATTTTAGCTGTTAAAATGTGCCTTAAAATATTTTGTTTATATTTGCAACATTAAGATTTTTTTCCTGTTCATCTGATGGCAGATTCTCAGAGTAACCGAGTGAAAACAAATGACTTAGTCCTTGGTTCAGAGAAATAATGGGTTACTAGCATAATTAATTTTATGTTTAATTACTGTAGAATGAAACAATCCAACAATATCCAATCAATCCTTAGAATGACAGAACAGAAGGTCAGCAGTTGCTAAGTCAATTGTTTTGAAAGAGAAATTTATGTCAGGTTCTCTTTTATGTGCTATGGAAAGAAATTGGATAAAAGTGGTCAAGCAAATATTAATTAATTGTATAAATATAATCCGGTTGTCATGCTAAATCATACAGGCAGGGGATAGAGTTCTCAGAATGGTGGCTGTGCATCAACTGCAAATTTCAGTGACACGCTAAACCCCACCCCCAGTCCCATGCCATACACAGTCAAAGCCTTGGAGTCCAATATTAAGATCTCTAGAATAATTTTTCTAAAGTTTGAATTGACAACCCCTTGAAAAGAAGTCAATGGCTCCAATCCATTTCCTCCTATGCTGCCCCTTCATCATTGGGAGCTGAAACAAACTGACCTCCCCTTCCTTTTAGTCTCTCCCACTACAGTCCCATTAATATCAAGAAGGGAACCCAAACTATTTCACAATAGTTGGAAGAATATTTCACTGTTCTTCTGATTGTAGCCTTGATCACTTTTGGGGGCTCACATAGGCACTTACACTAGTAGATGCAGAAATTGGTCCAGGTTACCTTTTAACATGCAAAGAGTTAATTATTTACTTTGCAGAATTTCCTCCCCAGCACGTAATGCATTTAAATACTCTGCTTATTTGACTCAAAAAAGTCCCAGCTGTCCACCAACCATAACCAAGCTACCTTTATCAAGACTACTGTGTACTTGCCTCAGCACAACCCTGTCCACCTCTAGGACAAACTTTTCAGAAGACACTCCTAAAAGTCCTGTTTATTTCTTCCCAGAAGTCCCTTTCTGAAAGCAGAGTACCAAATAGCCGTTACTTGAAACTGTGAAGATGATAAAAACGACATCTGCATCACTCGGGAATTCTGTGAAAAAACTGTGAAGTGTTGCTTTCCCATCATGTCTACCATTTCCTTGAAAGCAGCTTTGAGAAATACAGGAGTGAAGAAGTAGGGCCTTCAGCATTTAGGTTGTTACCAAGAGTGAAGAAGAGCTCGTGGCCATTTGAGCAACAGAACTGGGCAAAATGTAGCTCAGGCTCATTCACTGATATTAAGCACAATGAGGTGCTAGAGTTCCCATTGGGGTGGTTGAATCCAAGGGACACCAGGGAGGCTAGCAGGACATCCCAGGAATATTCTGGGGTTTTGTTTTTTTTTTGTTTTTTTTTTTAATGTGAGTGCTGGTTATGCAGATAACATTGGGTTTGTGACAATTCACCAGGCTTCTAAGGTGTGTACTTTTCTATATACAGGTAATGCTTCAATATAAGGTATTCGAAAAAGAAAAATGAGAAAGTAAGGTCCTAATGCTTTTTTTACACCAAAACCAAAAAACAAACAAACAAAAAACCCCTCACAAACAGACCTCAGTGTTCATCAGGAGTCTGGACCAAAATGTTGATAGATGGGCCTCTCAGATTCATTACGGAAAATTCTGTGGCTGAGTCTGTTTTTTCATGAAAAGATGAAGGTTCTGCGACCATGCTGAATTGATATTCAGCCAGGCTGACTTGGACTGTACATTTATTTTGCCAGTCTGATAGTGACAGCAGCAATGCAACACTTTGAAGCAGTGTATTAAGAACAGAATTTTCATAGGAGAGGTCAGAATACCCAAAATTATGAAAACTGAGCTTAGTTACAAGAACATATGAGGGTATATGGAGGGCCAAGTGGGCCAGGGCAGGTAGGGCATTCTCATGACAAGACCAAGTCACCTTTGGTATCGGCATTATTATCTGGGTGCCCAGAATTAACCACAGTGTTGAAACAGTTGTTTTCCCTGGGTCACTACAAATTTTCCAGTAGGACAGTCCAACTAATTTTGATATCCTTAAACACAAAGAAATGCTGTGACTACAGATTCAGTGTCTTCAGAATAATCTTTCAGTTATTCCTTCCAATGTAAAGATTGCTTTCAGTAGCAAAATGGTTTGTTCCACAGAAACAATTCTCCCAGGAAGAGCGAACACCAGGCTGAAATCCACGTTGCCTGGACTTTGAAAGCATTACTTCTGATACTGGAACTGTTTGGCACTCTGAATGGAGGTATAGTGGACAGTTGATGCTCTGTAAATAAATAGTATGCAAATGAGAAATAGAAATGCTGAAATGCTGACTAGATTAAAACTGTTAATTTATATTCCCTGAAAAGGCATTTGATAAATCAGTAACTGGTATTTTTGAGTAAGACTAGTTTCATGTTTGTTGGTTCATCCACAGGTATTCCATCTTTATGTTATAAAATCTTGGGGACCACACATCTAATTTCTCAACCAGACAAATATTCCTTTTCAGAACCCTCATAAAAAAATTATATCACCTTTATAATGGATTGCTCATTGGCAGGAATATTACAGTGAAGCATAGTACAGTACAATATTGTATTTCATTGAAACTAAGACTCCATTGGTTACAAGAGCCATTATTTTATATACCACTACAAGAAGGAAAAAAAATCTCCTAATTAAAAAAATGTCATGACATCTCTTTTAAGATGCACCTTGATTTCTGAGCTGCAAAAATGTGAAAAATGTGTCTTAGAAGTGGTGAAATATATGTATTTTCTACTAGCAAAAAAGGATGGAGGATAAATTTTCCAGCTAATTTTAAATTTTACTAGCTATCGTCATTGTACATGTGGTTTTGTTTCTTGTTATAGTTTTATTTTTTAAATATGATGCATTGGTTCTAAACCTTCTTTGTTATTTAGTATGGAAGAGGTTAACATTGTTTTGCTTCTTTTTTAAAAAGTTACTGTCTCCCAACAAGTAAATATAAAAGGTCACAGTTTTCCTTTTCTATTTTCTGTAATAGTTTTTGCACTGCTAATGAAAATACGACAACATAAAATAGAGTACATAAGGACCACACAAACTGTAATTCATGAAATGCAGCTTCTCAATATTTCCTTTAAATGCAACTCTAAAGCAATTATATAGCCACTTTACAAGACCTTAGACACGTGTAATTATAGATGAAAAGTGCATTTGAAACACTAAATTCAACCACATTCTCTTAAACTTGATCTCCAAATGTCCATGGCAGTAATAAAGCCATCATTTGTCCCAGTGAATGTTCTTTGAAATTCATTTTTCTTTCCATTTTTAATTATAATGCATTTTGCTTTCAGGAGACTAAGTAAAAATCTAAATTAGAAGAAAATTCAATTATTTGAAACAATTATTTCTAAACATATCAGTGAAAAATTTTGCTTTAAGCAGGAAAATTCATGTCTCTTCTCTTTTTGAGTGGGTCTGGTGATGAACTCTCTAGATTTGGGATTTTAATCCTATGGCTGTTTTGAAACCTTAGAGTAAAACACACAATAGTTCTATGATATTAAAATTTTTAAAATTATAAGTAGATGACAGTATTTCCTACCCACCACCAATTTAAGTATAATAAAATGGGAAATAGATTGGCATGCTTAGGAAAATAGGACTACAAATATGGATTACGTACTTTGTGAGACCTATCAGGAATACTTCGGTACAAGTCATAACTCTTTCTCACTAACCTTTCAGATCACTATGGATCAAAATTCTGTGCTTTCATTTTCACTCCTATTAAAATTCTATAGAAATGCATAACAACGAAATGCAAGGTGTAAATTTTGATTGGACTCTGCATTTAAAAAGGCAACTTTAATATGCATTTTTAGGACAATTGGGAAAATTGGAATATGGGTCAAATATTAGATGATATTATTGAATTGTCATAAATTTTCTTAGGTGTAACATAATGATATTATAGTTATATGGGGGGATGTTGTAATTCTTAGCAGATACATGCTGAAGTATTTTGGAGCAAAGTGTCATGTCTACAACTCACTTTAAAATTTTTGTGTTGTGTATATACACTCATATATATATACATAGACATATATGTATGAATGAGAGAGAGAGTGCAAACGTCACAAAATGTTAACAATTGGTGAATCCATGTGAAGAGCATACAGGTGTTCATGCTACTGTGTTTTTAATTTTTATGTAGGTCTGAAATTTTTCAAAATAAAAAGTTTGGGGGAAATACATGGAAAGGTCTTCATGGAAATTACACTGAGTTCATACACTTTTTCATTATTTTCCTCCATTACAATAGTTGATTTTAGTATATACTTCTCTGATGCTCCAATAAAACACTTCAGGGAGAATGGCAGTCAGGAGGCTCTTGTTTTAAGTCTATTAACTGACAACCCACTTTCAAAGACAAAAGAAAGTGTAGCCTAGGCCTGTTTTAAAGCAATGATTGTCAGCTCACATGGTCAGTATGTCATGCAAAGTACACTTCATTAAAGAGTGAATTTTTTCACTTGTAATTGGAGCTAAATAAATGTCAATGTCAGGTTGCATGGATCACAGATTAAAATGTATCACTAAGTGCGATCAGAAAGATAGCATCACCCATTGCCATCCAAAAACACCCCAAATCAGGCTTATTTGTCACATGGCATATAGAGAGTCTCTTACACTACAGAGAAGCAATTGTCCTGCCACTGAAAGCACTGCAGGGTTAGTTGCAATGTTTACACATCTTATTGCAGACTTTCATTTCCAGAGAGATCAAGAATTAAAACTTCACTCTATCTGAGGGTTTACTGGAGAGAATAACAAACATTCCAGTTTGGTATCCCATGTAACGATAAGAGAAATAGCCCAAAACTCCCTGCAAAGAATACGTACTGCAAAGTATATGACTTTGGCAAAATCCCTCCAATGTCTTACTCTTTCTAGAAAGGGCGAATTCCCTTTAAAAATGCTTTCTGCTAATTAGGCCCAGTAAACATAGAGCGTCTCTATTATAAAGCACTTGGCCTTGTTCAAGCCAATGAGATGCATCTCTATTCTAGCTATTCTAAACGAGGCAAGTGTATTCAACAACCCATTTACCTAACCAGGAACCCATTAATCACATTGGTGGATTGAACATGAGGACAGCTTGATAAAGTGGAAAAGGAGCTGACTCCCAGTGTCAGATAAGAAATAGGTTTCCCGGGTCGGATGTGGCTCAAATGGTTGGGCATCCATCTCTCATATGGAAGGACCTGGGTTCGGCTCCCAGGACCACCCAGTAAAATAAAGAAAAATATAGAAGGTGCACAGGCCACCAGGCCCGGAGAGAAGGCGTTCCATCAGGCCCTGCGGGAGGGTGAGCCCCCAGACCCTGCGTGCCGGTGCCAGGCCCCACCAAGCCATGCAGCAAGATGATGACGTAACAGGAGAATGACACAAGGGAGAGCCAAGACGAGATGCGCCAAAAAAACAGGAACTAAGGTGGTGCAGGTGGCAGGACCCCTCTCTCCCACATCGGAGTTTCCCAGGATTGAATCCCGGTGAAGACAGGAGGAGAAGGGTGAGAAGAGAGGGCAGGAAACAGACACAGAGAATTGCCCAACAAATGGACACAAAAACAGCAAAAAAATGGGAGGGGGGTAAAATGCATAGAAAGTGAAATAAATGAATAAATCTTAAAAAAAAAAAAAAAAAGAAAGAAATAGGTTTCCATGTCAGTGCTGCCACTTTCTTTCTATATAATTGTGGGTAGGTCAGATAATGTTTCTCAGCCTCAGTTTCTTCTTCTATGAAATAGGTATGATAATGCCTATCTTTCTGGATGACTGTAAGCGTTAGCAATAATACATGAAAAAACACGACAGATACTGAGAAAGAGAGCTATTATAAACTGTGCAAAGGCAATGAATTTTATTTTTAAAAGATGTGAATGGTTTTTGATTGAGCAGATCACTCTGGTCTTGGTCTCAGTAGATAATGTGCATTGGATGAATAGTTCTGTGCATGTATTAGTGAGTATGAAATAGTCAATAAGGTACATGGTGCACAACACCCAGTGAGATAGAACTCTGTCTTATTACAATGACATCTCACCACTATAAACAATTCAGTTCATGAGACAAATTTTCCAGCTGTGTAGAATGGCAGATAGTGGTCAAATCCCTACTTCATTTTGTTCCATGTTCCACTGTCTCTAAGTGAGAGGTCCCAACCTTTGGTTAAAGAGGAACAGCTACTTCTCATTTCCCAGGAGTCCAGAGTGGTGAAAGGGCTGACAGGCTTCCAGAGGTAGGGATCAACCAGGCATAGGACTCCATGCGGAGGAAGTTCCATGGTGTAGAGCAAGTTACTACAACAGTACATCATGGAAACACAGGCTCGGGGTACAACAGATACCTTCAGCAAATTATCCTTTTATTACTTGCAGAGAATAAAGTGTCCAGAAAGGGAAAATGATCTCGTTGTCACTTATGAGGCACAAAGAGTGGGAAAGGGCAGGGGAAGAAGTCCCAATACTGTGGGTCTCCCAGGAGGCTAAAAACTCAACTCCACATGCCCCACTTCACACTGGCAGAGAGACCAATTATACTGTTTGTGGTTTTTTATCTACCTCAGAGGAAGGGGGTACTGCCACTAAGAATTCCTGTTCTGGGGCTGCTTGTTCCCAGCTTCCAGGTTTAAGGTCTGGCCAGCCCTTTTCATTAGACTTAACATCTCCCCCAGGTTGAGGAACAGCACATACTAGAAAAGGAGGTAGGGGTAGTGGAAAGCCAGAGGATGGTCATTTAATGTGTGTTCCTGACTTCCCCGGAAAAGGAGGTGGGCTAGGTGAGGTCTGGGCAATGGCCACTGTTATTGTCTGTTAATTCTCTAACACACACAGAGCACAACTGCCCTGCCCCTTCAGAATGTTCTAGAGGAACTTCCTGGAAATTTACCAAGTAAGGGAATTTTGTTCTTTTTATCTGTAGTCTTAATCTCACTTGTGGAGCCTCACTTCAGTTTTCCTGAAGGGAAAATGTCAGCAAAAGTAAAACAAGCTAAATCTCCTAGACTATCAGGACCCAAGTGTGTTGTTTAATGTTAAGTTGCTCCCCAATATCTTGTCTCTACTATCTGTAGATATACGGAGATAACATTTTTGAAATGTGCTCTTTTGTCTCTTAGGGAAGGGGTAAAATTATGCAGAAAGAACCTAGCTCCATACTGCTGCATGTAGGTGCTCAGTTAGTAAACTGAGAAGGAAAAGGTACTACAGTGCCTCCTTCAGCCATGAAAACCAGAAGGGACAATATTCATTATCATCCAAGAAGTGAAGAACTCCCCAAAGAGCATCATTTGGAAGAGTACTCTGCCTATCTACATTTACGTTTTCAATGCTAATGTAAACATTCCTTAAATTGGCTTAAAGTTCAGGACAGCAACTAATGAAATTAGAAACTGAATTCAAAGTACAGAAATATCCTTCTCCTGAATAGGAAAATTTCAGATTGCCTTTTTCCTTTGGTCACAGCCTATATGAGAATTTCTTTTGATTTTCGAAAGTGAAAGTTGGAGTAAATAAGATGTGAACATTGGAGGCTGGGATCAACTAGATGTGTTTTTTAAACAGCTCTTTGGATGGGTGACTACAGCAGCTTGATTAAGGGATGCATACCTTGATCATCTGTCATGCATGTCTTTAAGCCCTGAGGGGTAGTTTGTGCCAGATCTGGAAAGAAGTATGCCCCAAGAGACTGAGGACAGCACTGCCTGGTAATCAAAAAAGAGAAATGAACATGGCATTGAAGAGACTTAAAGAGGCGGGCACAGAACTCATTTGTTTATCCCCTAATATAAATTTCCTCACAGATCTCGTTCATTTCTACAACCCTTCTCCTGAACTAGAAAAGAAATTGCATCATTTCTCTTCCTTTCCGTCTCTATTCTCATAGGATGCCACTTGCATCCTGAAGCATGCTGGATGTCCACACTGCCCACAGCGCTGGGCCAGGCCAGTTCAGAATGTCCTTTGTAGATTCTCATGGGACAAAGGGCTATTCTCACAGGATTGATCCAGAGGAAGGAGGGTGTGGAAGGGCCAGTACAAAGTGAAAAGGTTTGATCTCATGCACAGGAAGCCTTGACTCAAATGCAACTCCTGCCACCCCACTCCAGACTGGGAGGGGGCTGAAATGATTCATTCCTTCATTCTGGCACAGCTGAGCCCCATAAGTGTATGTCCATTGGACTTTGCTACATTTCCTATTTGGGTACAGGCTAGAATTCACTGTGGTTTTATTCTACTTTTCATTTTGTATTCCATATTTTGTAAAGTGAATTTTTTCCTATCCCCATAATCCATATTCCAGTGTAATAAGTATAGCGGTCTTAAAAAATACTTCATAAATGAACACATGAATTTCAGGATTCTTTGAGAAAAAGGGGTTATAGCAGTATTTATTTTATATTATGTGTTACACATCGTTAATTAGGTTGACATAATGTCATTTATTTGTTTCAGAGGGTCAGACTGCCTTCTAAGAACAATTCTTTGACATTTGGAAGGGTTTTTTAATATATACATTTTTTTAAAAAAATACTTTGATTACATAAATGTTACATAAAAAATATAGGGGATTCCCACATGCCCTGCTCCCTATCCCTACCACATTTTCCCATATTAACAACATCCTTCATTAGTGTGGTACATTTGTTGCAATTGATGAACACATTTTGGAGCATTGCCACTGAGTGTGGATTATAGTTTACATTGTATTTTACACTCTCTTCCACATGATTTTGTAAGTTATGACAAGATATATAATGACCTGTATCTGTCATTGCAATGCCATTCAGGACAATTCTCAAGTCCCGAAAATACCCATATATTATATCTATTTTTACCTCTCCCTCTCCTCAGAACCTCCAGTGGCCACTGCCTCCACATCAGTGATAAAAGTTCTTCCATTGCTAGAATCACAATCAGTCTATAGTAGAATAACCGTAAGTCTACTTTAGTCCATCGTTCATTCTCCAATCCTAAGGATTCTGGGATGGTGGTGCCCATTCCACCTCTAATTGAGAGGGGCTTGGATCCCATGGGGCAGATGGATGGGACTATCTTGCTTGCAGTTACAGATTCTCTCTGTTTCTTGAGATGGTCGTTGTCCATCATCATCTCCTTGTTAGTTGTCCTGGGTAAGTCCAATGAACTGGAGAGTGGGTGTTGCAACGCTGTTAAGATTCAGGGCCCAACTGGCACATGGAAAGCGCAAAGATTTAAGTCTCTTGGACACACACCTATCAACTTAGTACTAACTATAGGTTCAAATAGGAGGAACAGAAGAGCCATGTGTAGGGAAACCACAAATGAGTGACATTTGGGAATTTTGAAATCAAAGAACACACTTCATGTCTTTGCCAAAATTTAATATTTGGCAACTGGTAAAAATGAATGAATATGAAACCTTTAGAAGTTTAATGATTTAGAGAATAAAACTCAATAATAGTATTTTAATAATTACTTATTCAGTTTTTATAAAATGTTTTTTAATGTAAAAAAATGTATGAGTCCTTTGGGGCCACCACCCAGCTTAAAAAATTAAATATTGCAAGCCTAGTTGTAGTTCCTTGTGTACCCCTTCCAAATGCATTCCTTTTCAAGTTCCCCACCAGAGGGAACCCTGATTGCGAATTTGAAAGTTATCATCTTGAAGCAAGTCTTTTTACTTTCAGGCATATGTAAATTTCCCCACATAATATACAGCATCATTTAGCATATTTTAAAGTTTTGCATTAATGGCATCATATTGTACATGTGCAACTTGGTTTTTTACTCCATATGTTTTTTCAGGTATATCCACTTTGATACATTTTGCTTTAGTTTTCTCATTTCTCACTGTCATATATTATTCCATTATATGAATATACCACAATAGATTCACCCATCGAAATTTGAGTTCCAAAAGAGGAGAAAGAACCTTTGTTTCATGGGGAAGAAAAGAAGAGTCAAATAAAATTAGCCCTTCAATTTGTACATATCATGGCTCCAAACATGGCGAGTTTGTCCTGATACTTTTCCTTGTTGCTCAGGAATACTGTCTGAGTAAATGGATTGTTAAAGAAACTAATTAACAGAGTATAAGACAAGTGGTGACAGCCAAGTGCCACTGACTAATCCTACGCCTCTCCCAGGGCAGTTAGTAATGGCCTTCCTCGCTGCACACGGGATGCAAAGTAATACCTGCAAGAGGCCATGGATCAGCTAACTGGACACCATGCCGGGTCACCCCTTCAGAAAGCAATTTCTGTTCCTCTAGAAAAATCATTTATTTTATCACTTCATTAAAACTGTGTATTTGGAGTTATGCATCCTTGAAACACCTGAAGGGTGTGTTTGTGTGTGTGTGTGTGTGTGTCTGTGTGAATGTCATAATCACCTCCCTGAATCATCCAGGCTTGCTCTGTTCAGTAATTGATCAAAAGGAAGATCAGTTACCTCTCAGGCCCCAAGGTGAGCAGTTTCCCTTTCCCTCTAGCCAACCGCCCAGCTCTGCCTGTCTTGGCATTCAAACCAGCAATTTTGAGGACAAGAAAGAAGCAATGAGCTAAAGAAAGAGCCTAGGAATCTCACCATATCCAATGGAGCCGTTTAAGTATAAAAACTAACATCTGTGTGCCAGACCCATGCAGCTGAGGATGTGAGGCTGCTGCTGCATCCTGCAGTACTTAGAGATCAGGCAAAGGAACTGGCTGTCTGATGGCCTGTCTACAAAACCAGATCAGCAGTGAGAGGAACAGTCACGTGGTCTGGCCCCCGGGGCGTGGAAGCCTGGAATTGACAGCCAAGATGCAGTCAAGGGTGGGGGCCTCTTGATGACACTGGAAGGGAGGAAGAAACCCACTGACCGTAATAAAAGGTGTATCCCTAAAACAAGGGAGAAACATGATACGGTAATCTAGCAGTGAGGTTGAGGTACAGCTCACTCCATCCCTTAATTCTTCACTTCCTTTTCTTGAGCAAGAAAGTTATCCATATTTGGGGTGGGGGCGGGGGAAGAGGTAAGACCCTCATTCATGCAAGGCTCATATTTAGAATCAAGTCAATCTATACAATGAAATATTATTCAACAACAAAAAGATACAAAATACTTTTATACATGAGCAGTCCTCAAAATCATTGTGCTGATACAAAGACAGAAACAATACACATACACTGTACATTTCCATTTACAAGAAGTCTGAGAACAGACAAAACTTATCTTTGGTGATAGAAGTCAGAAAGAGGTTGCATGTGGGATGGGCAACTGGAAAGAGGAAAGATGGAACTTTCTGAATGACAGAAATGCCCTACTTTGTTTTTGTGGTGGTTACATAGGTACATGTGACTGCCAGTATTTATCAAACTGACTGTAGTAGTTTGATATTATTGATGAATTCCAAAAAGAAATATTGGGTAATGTTTGTAAACTGGTCTTTTCCTCTGGACATATTAGAGTGTACTGGATTCAGAGGTTTTACTTTTACTTAATTATATTATGATTAGGGCTTTGATTGGGCCACATCAGTAGGGTATTCAGACTTCACCCCTTGGTGGATGGGGACTCACAGATAAAAGACATGGCAAAAGACAGAACTGGAGTCCTGGAAGTGAACACAAGGGAGAAGAACACAGAGGAATAAAAATGGCTCCTTAGACATGGCAGAAGCCTGGAGGAGAGAGACAGAGCCATTTGCCTGACAGTCTACAGCTGGCCTTGTGGAGAGAGGCAAAGCCTAGAGAGCCTCATAGTCTACAGCTGACCTTGTGGAGATAGCAGAGGAGCTGAGCCCAGAGACAAGCAAGTCCTGGGAAGAGAGGGACCCAGGAAGCTTGAACCCTTGCAGACATCAGCAGCCATCTTGCTCCAACACATGGCAATAGACTTTGGTGAGGGAAGTAACTTATGCTTTATGGCCTGGTAACTGTGGGCTTCTACCCCAAATAAATACCCAAATAAAAGCCAACAGATTTCTGGTATTTCGCATCAGCACCCCTTTGGCTGACTAATACTCTGACCTTTAAAGATCTTTGCATTTTATTGTACATAAATTATACTGCAACTTAGAAGTTGTATGTGAAAAAGAAATACATAGATAAAATCAAGCCACAGATGTGCTTGATAAGGAAAAACTTTTCTTAGAAAGTATATCACATGTTCATGGGGCATTGTCACGGTGGGTGGAGATTCACACAATAACCAAAAGAATATCAAATTCCCATCTGGGGAGCTCTGCCACATTCTCTAATGGAACAACAAGAATGCTCAAAGTACAGGGACAATGACTTGTGAAGGAGGATGGCCCATTGAAGGACCCTTGATACTGATGACTATGCTTATGAGCCTTTGCTTTTGAAATTGATACTTAGCCTAGTGATGTAGGGTGCCTAAGAGTTACCTATGGGGATCCTCCTTGTTGCTCAAATGTGGCCTCTCTTTAAGCCGAACTCAGCATATAAAAGCAATAACTTTCCTCCAGCATGGGACATGACTCCCAGGCATGAGCCTCTCTGGCACTGAGGGATTGCTACCAAGTACCAACAAGCAATGCATCTGGGAAAAGAAAAAACAAAAAAACAAAAAAAAAAAAAACCTTGAACAAAAGGGGTAAAAGCTAAAAACATATGAGTTTGTATGGCTAAGAGACTTCAAAGTGAGTCGGGAGGCCATCCCAGAGGTAGCAGGTACGCACATCTCAACAGGATCTCATTGACAGCCAAAGTAGACACGACCCCAAATAGTGAAGCTCCTCAGGGATATGGAGACATCCCTATAGTCATGACAGACAGCTCAGGAATTTGGCCCCTTCCCAGTGGGTCCTAATCTGGTATTTATGCTCCCCAATGTGACTGAGTTAGAGTCAGCAGTGGTTTCCCTATGCATGACTCTTCTGTCCTTCTATTTGAACCTATAATTAGTACTAGAGTTGGTAGGTATACATCCAAGAGACTTAAATCTTTGGACTGTCCATGTGCCAGCTGAGCCCTGAATCTCAACAGAGTTGCAACACCTACTCTCTAGTTCAATGGACTTACCCAGGACAACTAATGGGAAGGAGATGATGGACAAACAACATACCAAGGAACCAGGAGTGCCTACAACTGCAAGCAAGAGAGTCCCATCCATTGGATATATGGAATCGAAGCCCCCCTCAATTAATGGGAGAGTAGGCATCACCATCGCAGAGTCCTCAGATTGGGAAATGAACGATGGACTAAAATAAACTTACTAGTATGCCACTATAGACTTACCGTGATTCTAGCAATGGAAGAAATACCATTGTTGTGGAGGCAATGACCCATGGATGTTCTGGGGTTAGGGAGAGGGTAAAACAGGTGTAATGGGGGGGATTTTCAGGGCTTGGGAATTATCCTGAATGACATTACAACAACAGATACAGACCATTATATATCCAGCCATAACCTACAGAGTCTAATGGGAAAGAGTGTAAACTACAATGTAAAGGATAATCCATGCTTAGTGGCAATGCTTCAAAATGTCTTTAACAATTGCAATGAATGTACCACTCTGATGAAAGATGTTGCTAATGTGGAAAAATGTGGGAGGTGAAGGGAGCAGGGCATATGGGAATCCCCTATATATTCTCTGTAACATTTATGTAATCAAAGTATCTTTTAAAAAATAAAAAAAGTGAAAAAACAACAACAAAAAATATTGACTCCAAGAGAATTGCAAGGCATTTTCTTAGAAGGCTAACTCCTTCTATTTGGAAATACCTAAGTCTGAATGACTTACCAGACCTCACTATTTCAAATTGTCACTCTGCCTCAGAATTTCGTCTCCTCCTTTTCTTCATTTTTCTCCCTCAACTGCACTTCCCACTGTCTAACATAAACAATACAGATACATAAACATGCATATGTATATGTGTGTGCTTTTAATTATATTTTTGGTTATGTATTTCTATATTGTGTGTCTTTCCCCACCTAGAGTGTAAACTCCATGAGGGCAGGTATTTCTGTTTGTTTTGCTCACTGCAGTATTCCCAGTGCTTAGGAAAATGCATGGCACATGATAAGCCCTGTATAATTGTTTTTCAATAAATGAGTTAGTTAAAGAAAATAACAAAGTAATTGCATATTTGAGCTTAGAGGTCACCCAGTCTAAAGCTGCCATTGTACAGATAAGGACACTGAAGCCCTGAGAGGTTAAATTACTTTCTCCATCACAGAACCAGAATGTGGCAACACTGCAGACCAGAATGATCTGCCCCAAAAATCTTGCTGCTTCTCTCTCTTAACGTCAAAAATAGCTTCTTGTTTGACCAAAATTATTAGTCCCTCCCTCCTCTTGCTTTCTTCCCATGCATATTTGTAATTAGTCAAACTTAAAAGGTCTTCAAACTTAAGGAGTGAGACACAAAATAAACGGGCTCCTCACATTTGCCTTGACTCTTTATTTCAACATAAGTAATGTACGATTATTACTAATGTTCACTGTAAACCTAATCTGGAATGATATCACTTGAAACTTTCTGCATAAGGATAATTCAAGGTTCTGAATGTCCACTCTGTACAAAAAGCACTGTGCTAGGTTCAAAAGGGACTAAGAGAGAATTCTAAGAAAAGTAAGGTATAAGTACTTTGTGCCCCATTTCCCAGCTTCTTAGGGCAAAGCAAATGCTAGAACTCTAGTGTCCAGTGCTCTTTTGCTATATTACCAAATATGACGAAACCTTGAGCTAAGGAATCTATGTAAGATTCTAGGCATCAATCAATAGCTGCTTTCTCTGTATTCCTAAAATTGCATTTTTTTCTGCAGCAGACTGGCCTTGTTCATTCTCAAGTGCAAGTTACAAGAAATGAACAGTTTATCTCCAGTGATAGGAACAGATCAGAGAACCCCCAAGAGCACAGCCATCAAGGACTGACAAAGAAGAAAAGGAGGAAAAATAAGGAAACACACTCAGGAAATATTGGCAAATGTGAAAGGAAGGTATGTTGTGTAAGCATCCATCCTCTTACAAGAATCAAAACCTATCTTCTTGTACCTTCTACAGAGATACTTCAATAGCTTTCTCCATTTCACTCATAAAACATATTTATAGAGTGCCCAGCCACGTTTCAAGGTGCTATGTGTGCCAGGGTGACCACTGGATCCAGTTTTCTACTCCCCCCCCCCCACATCTCCTACTTCCTGCTCTATCTTTTCCCGCCCAAAGAACTTCTGTGGTCTCAGTGCTGTTAGCCTCAACACCCTGCCAAAAAGAGAGGATCTGGGCTGACCAATACCCTGCTAATGTCAGAAGAATTGATAGTCTGTTGGCAAGAAATTCTTCTCCCCAACACGACACACATTTTCATTTTAAAAGCTAATGCTTGTTAGCCCAATTGATTCTTTAATTGGTGAAATTTCAGGAAGAAAGCAAAGTAACATTAAATTAAAGATTTGGGTAGTGGGGGTGGAGGATTGGCAAGCAGGAGGGTATCTAGAGGTTGGTCCCTGGGATCAGCCCCTGGAATGCACTTTTCACTGCTTCTCACTACTCCTTCCTTTCATCTTCATCTGAATCTACCATTTTTAAAGAAAAAAACCTACAAGGATGTTATTGAGGAATGATGGTGGGACTGAAGGTAGAGAAGTTCTTCCCAGTGATAGATAGGCAAGGACAAATGTTTGCAGATGCATCATTTTCAGAGTAGAGATTTTTAGGTTGGAGATTGTCCAAATAGAAATTTTTAAAACTTCAATTTTCCAGGACTGGTTGGAGACTGATTAGCTAGCAAAGAATTAAACACTACTGCTCTAAATCCCAAATCAGAAATAATAACTTACTATATTTCCTGATTACATTATATGATTTACTTTCCCCCTTGTTATCTCCTTAGCCACATATCACAGACATGTGCGTGCACACATACACACACACACACACACATACATAGGGGCAAAGAAAATAATGACATAAATAAAATTGCTGAACTAGGACAGATTTTTCAAATATTCTATGTATACCATATACAGCTTGAACTAAAAATGAAATAAATCAGCCATAAAAAGAAGACTTTTTTCTGGTTTCTTTCAGTTGTTTTTTTGTGATGAGTCCTTACAAAGCTCATGGAAATAAGGATATATAACAGTCACCAGCCTATCTAACAGTCCCCCCACTCCCGTCCACTTTTTTTATCTTGATTTAGGATTAACTAAATCTACTCAAGCCCTCCCCAGTATTTTGGTTGGTTCATTGAGGTTTAATTTTCCTACAGGGCTTCAAGTGTGGCTCTGACAGTCTTGCTGTGAGAACCCCATCAAGCAGTTGCCAGGAGGGCTTAGTGAAGTTGAGTAGCCTGGGGAGTAAGTTTATAAATTGAGGAGATCATTTATCTTCCACAGTAACATCCTCCCTCCCCCAGCCTCCCCGACCAAACTACAAACTGCTTAACCCATACAAACTGATAGCTGCCAAAGTCACTCTCCTCCTGGGACTGGAGTCATCTCCACAGTCCCAGCCAACGCTTTTCAAGCTTTTAAACTGCTAAAACTAACTACCTTTAGGTAAAAATTTCTCACTTAAATTTACATACATAGCTGAAGAATTGGAACTGAAGAAAAAAATTTTAAAAAGCAGGAGTCACATTACCATCTTGTTCATTTCTCAGAAGCTTCAGACTTTTCAGCTAGGGCAATAACATTGAGATATGCACTATTTCTACATCTTCTGAGACTGGATGTTAAATTTTATAATCAAGAAACTTTTTTACTTGAACAGAAATGCAGGCATTTAAAGAACTCTGGAAATGCTGATTGTTAATGACCTGCTACAGTACCACACTTAAGAATTCCTTTGCCTTTATTACCACCCTGAAGTATGGTGAACAATGTGAAAAGATTTTAAATATATATTGCTTGCAATGTGTTTAGGGTCTTAAATCACTGGTGGTTGGTTATCCATCATTCACTTGTTGCCATCTTCAATCAGTCACAAACATATACTGATGGCTAAGATGCATATTCAAGAATATTGATTACAAATGTCTCTCAATAGGGAGTTAGTTAAGTAAATCATGGTCCATCCATAAAGTAGAGCAGCACACAGCAGTTAAAAGATGTGAAGTAGGCATAAATGTATTGACATGGAGAAATGATCATGCTATATGATTAAGGCAAAAAGAATTATAAAATGGTATTTCTAGTAGGATACTTTTAAATTAAATTTATATATATACGTACTTGTATGTGTGTATCTATTACTATAAAACGTATAAACAATGGTTATCTCCGGAGTGTTGCTGAGTCACTACATTAGTACTATCTGAATTTTTTACAATAATGAGATAGGCGATTAATCTTTTCACCACCTCTTCCAGTTTCTTGTCTTTGAAGCCCATGGCAATATCGCACCAGGACCCTTCACATTTGGGTGGCAACGTGTGATTTGTTCTGTCCAATGAATTGTAAGCAAAATTTGGCATTTGCCACTTCCAGGCTGGAACATTTAATTGCTGTTGCAAGTTCCTCCAGAGATCTCTTTCTTCCGCTATAAAACCCAGCAATGTTAGAGATGGTGGCTCCTCCATCAGCCTGGGTCCTCAATGAGGAGAGGCAAAGCAGTAAGCCCAGGCACCCCACAATGAACATATAGTAATAGCAAACAATTAACTCATGTTATCATTAGTCTTTAATATTTTGGAATTTTGTTTCTGAAGAATGACCTAGACTATTCTGACTAGTACAAGTAAGCATATATCAATTTTATCTTTAAAATAAAGATATGGCTCTTTCTGAAAGGCAGTGGGTATGAGCTTGACATTGTTTTGAGTCATGCAGATAAAATACTAAAAGGAAAAGTAACTACCTTACCCTTTAGGACCTCAAGTCAAATCATATTACTGTTCTATTAATTTTAGTAAAAATATGATGAGTAAGTCTCCAATTTTATTCTATTCCAAGATTGTTTTGTTTTATTTGAACCTATAATTAGCACTATACTTGTTAAATATATGTCCCAGAGACTTAAATCTTTGGTCCGTTCATGTGACAGTGGAGCCCTGAATCTCAGCAGAGTTGCAATACCTACTCTCCAGTTCATCGGACTCACCCAGGACAACCAACAAGGAGATGATGATGGATAACACCCATCCCAAGGAACAAAAGAGTGTCTGCAACTGCAAGCAAGATAGTTCCATCCAACTGCCCTATGGGAACTAAACCCCCTCTCAATCAGAAGTAGAGTGGGCATCAGCATCACAAAATCCTCAAGATTGGGGATGAACAATGGACTAAAGTAGACTTATTAGTATTCTATTACAGACTTATTATTATTCTAGCAATGGAAGAACTTTTATCAATGATTTAAAGGCAGTGGCCACCAGAAGTTTTGAGAGGAGGGAGAGGGAAGAATAGGTGTAATATGGGGGCATTTTTGGGACATTGGAATTGTCCTGCATGGCATTGCAATGACTGATACAAGCCATTATATATTTTGTCATAACTCTACAAAACAGTGCAGGATAGAGTATAAATTATAATGTAAACTATAGCCCATGGTTAGTAGCAATGCTTCAATGTCTTCATCAATTGTAACAAATGTACCACCCTAATGAAGAATGTTGTTAATGTGGGAAAGTGTGGAAGGGGGAGGGAGTGGGGCATATGGGAATCCCCTATATGTTTTATGTAACATTTGTATAATCAAAAACTTCTTTAAAAATAAAAAAATTAAAATTAAAATGAAATAAAATAAAATTACATATGTGGGGGAAAAAATATTGTTTTGGCTATTCTGGATCCCTTGAATTTTAGCATCAGCTTGTCAATTTCTGCCAAAAAAAAATAGCGGTTGAGATTCTGATAGGTATTGCGTTGAATTTGTCTATCAATTTGGGAATATTGCCTTTTTAATATTAAGCCTTCCAATCCATGAACACGGATGTATTTCCATTTGTTCAGGTATTCTTTCATTTCTTTCAATAATGTTTTCTAGTTTTCAGTATACAAGTCTTGCACTTCTTTAATTTATTCCTAAGAATTTTATTCTTCTTGGTGCTATCATAAATGGAATTATTTTATTAATTTGATTTTCAGATATTCATTGCTAGTATAAAGAATTACAATTGATTTTTGTATATTGATCCTGTGCCCTATAACCTTGCTGAACTCGTTGATAAGTTCTAATGGATTTTAGTGGATTCCTGAGCATTTTCTATATACAAGATAAGGTTGTCTGCAAATAGAGATAGTTTTACATCTTCTTTTCCAATCTAGATGCCTTTAATTTCTTTTTCTTGCTTAATCACTATGGCTAGAACTTCCAGTACAATATCGATTAGAAGTGGCAAGAGCAGACATCCTTGTCTTCTGTATAAGTCAGGGTTCTCTAGGGAAACAGAACCAACAGGAGATATCTGTAATAATTATTATGAGATTTTGTAAAATTGTCTTACACGACTGTGGGGATGCACAAGTGCAAGTTCTGTAGGGCAGGACGCAAGCTGGGAAGTCTGATGAAAGTTTTTGATTAATTCCCCAAGAAAAGATGGCTGACTGAAGTGGAGATTGAAATTCTCACTTCTGACTGCTGAAATCATCACTTCTCCTTTTAAAGCCTTCAACTGATTGGATGACATGTCTCTCATTGATGAAGGCAATCTCTTCAGTTGATTGTAGATGTAATCAGCCATAGATGCAATAAACGTACTGATGATTTAAGTCCATGAAATGTTCTTACAGTAGTAACAATCAGGTCAGTGCTTGCTTAACCAAACAACTGGGCACCCTTACCTGGCCAAGTTGACACATAAACCTAATTAACACATCTTGTTTCTAGTCTTAAGGGGAAATGATTCAGTCTTTCACAATTAAATCTGATGCTAGCTGTGGGTTTTCATAGGTACACTTTATCATGTTGAGGAAGTTCCTTTCTATTCCTACTTTATTGAGTAGTTTTATCATGAAAAAGTATTGGATTTTGCCAAATGCTTTTTCTTCATCTATTGAGATAATAATGTGGGTTTTGTTCTTTATTTATTCATGTGGTGTATTACATTAATTTATTTTTAATGTTGAAAGGAGCAAGTCTTTCTTTCATAGATATGTTTACAGAAAGTGAAGTGGAAATTCATACTTTCATGTCAGCCTCTTCCTCTTGGTTCATCCTGTTGTATTAATCAGAATAGGCTAGGTTATGCTGTTGTGACAAATAACCCCAAAATCTCAGTGGCTTAATACATAAAAGTTTCTCAGTGATATAAAGATTGCTATAGGTCAGACAATTCTCCACGGTGTGGTGATTTGTCTTTCATGTGGTGACTCATAGATCTTATGGGTCCACCATTCAACACACCACTCCTATACTTCAGTACTCAAGTAGAAGAGAGTCTAAAAAGTCACATAGGGACTTTTCGCTACCTCAGCCCAGAAGTGACACATCACTTATTCTCAGATTTCATTGTCCATAATTTATCACATGGTCCTGCTTTACTGCACAGGGACTGAGAATTTTTTTATTGTTCCCAGGAGTGAGGAATATGAATCAGAATTTGGGAACATGGAATTTTCTCTGTCACAACCTTTATATCTTCTTTAACAGACAAGAATATTGTTATGAATATTTTACTGAATCTGTCATCAGTGGTATGATCTTAATTATTTTATGGACTTCTGAGAAAGAAAATACCACCAATTAAACTAAGACAACTTGCCTTATTTTTCACCCTGTGGTGATACAAGAATTGGCCATATCAGCCTCTCATTGCTGTTGCAGCATCATTCCTCCCTACCAGGAGAGTTGGCAATTTCTCCAGTCTTCAGTTGTATCACTTGATATATGATAGGGAATCAGTTTGCACCTATCTCAGTGACAACATACAACCCAGTCACTACTAATTATGAGTTTCCTCCTTTCTTATTTCCCATACATTTTCTTGTTCCTGTGCAAGAAAATACAGAATTGCAATCATTCTTCCAAAATTGCTTCCTTAATATCAATAGTATGCCCTAATGATCCGTCTCCTTGCCTTTCTGCATATACAGCAGCTTTTAAATATCAAATTATACTGCAAGTATACTTGAGTTTAATTGCCATTAAACTTAAGACATAGTAGCAAAAATGCACATAATTTCATTGAAATGTTGAAAATATAAATAGCTATAACCAAGCTCATGCCTGTACAGACAATGGCAACTATATCCAAGCTACCGCTGGCCAACAGCTATTGTAAGACTCTATCAAATATACTGTAATATACATCCCAAATCCAAAGATGATATAGTGTGAAAAAATGGGACTCTTAGAATCAATAAACTATAGTAATGAAACAACAAAAATAAAACCAGGTCAATAAATCTGGACCAAGCACAAGACTTTGTCCTAGAATCGTAATTCTCAAAGTGTGGTCTGGGGGTCTCTTGGGGGTCTCCAGTACCTTCTCAGTAAGTCTGCAGATTCAAGACTATTTCCACAATAATACCAAATTGTTCTTTGCCATTTTAATTCTCATTCTTTAATAAGAGTACAGTGGAGTTTTCCAGAGGCTACACTTGGTTTTCTGCAACCTGCATCTGGAGCAAAAGCTTCTGAATTCCTTCATATGTTCTTTTTCACAATCAACTTACATGACTTTTTCATAATTACCCTTTTTGTGATTGCCTTCAAATGAGACACTTAGACAAGGAGCCAGAAAATTTAACACAGCCATCTCTTTAATCTATTTTTGGCATTTTCCATTGAAACACTATACCCTTAAGAATTCCCTTCTAGTTAGCAAGATTGGAAGGTGAGTTGGGTTTGTCCTGAAAGCTTTCCCATTGCCCCAGCACCTTTTCTTCTTCCAGGGAGCATAATCCCATTCAGGCAACACAGACCACCAATTAATCTCTGCTGTCATATTTATTAACCAATAGCAGTTTGGGTAGGACTTTGTGTGTTATTTGCATTTTAAAAGGTGACACCTAAAGATCAAAAAGTCATGGAGAAGGAAAGCAGATGTTGCTCAAGCAGCTGGGCGCCTGCATACTACATCAGAGGTCCCAGGTTCAGTTCCTGGTGCCTTCTAAAGAAGACAAGCAAGACAGAAAGCTGATGCAACAAGATGACACAACGAAGAGACACAACAAGGAAACACAATGAGAGACACAACAACCAGAAGCAGAGTTGACTCAAGTCATTGGGCACAAAAAAAAAAAAACCTTTAAAACGTCATGGAGAATCAAACAATATAAACTGTCAGGTGGAATGGCAAGTCAGAGTAGTTATCTTTTAACAGAAACCAGCTTAGAGCATATTCAAATATTAAAATTAACAGTTAATGTTCACTGAGTACTTACTACATGTCAAGCACTGTTTTAAGCACTTTGCACACATAACTAATGTAGTAGGTATGTACTATTAATATGCTCATTTTAATCATGACAAAACTCAAGCATGGAGAGTCAAATTACTTTCCCTGGGTCACACAGCTTGTAACTATGAGAGTCTGGATCCAGTTTAGGCAGTGTGACCTCAGAGCCATGTCCATAACCATTGGACTACACTGCCTCTTGACTCTGACTCCTGTCCTTCCAATTTGGCAGATTAAAACACATTTTGTTTCTTATGGAAAAATGATTGATTTCAGCAAGTTTTTAATTTGCCTTAGATTTAGATTCACAAATGATGTTCTAATTAACATAATAAAAGTCTGGCTTATTTTTTGTGAATTCATTGTCCATTTTTCACATGACATTTTCTTTGGAGACGATACTCCTCCACCTTTGAGCCCAAAGCGTGTGAGTTACCCACCCAAAGTCATTATTCCATTTGTTCCCTATCTGGCTAGAATTTCATTTAAAGATGCAAGTTGAGGCTTCAAAGAAATCCTTGGATGTGTACCTTAGTGAATGCACCCATCTCCTCCTGCCAAACAAATTTTACTCTTAATTGGTCTTAATTTAATCTTAGTTGGTCCCATGACTAGCCCTCCACCTCAACAACACCTACCTATCTTGAAGAAAGAACTTAGCCTGAAGCTAACCAGACCCATAAAGGAAATGGGTCAGCTTGTGAATTTGCCCCACAGCAAAGGACATTTCACGTTCTGTCCTTCAAATCAGGCAGGTAGGAACCCAGTCCATTACCACTCTGCTGAAGGATTGGGGAAGAAGGAGCCTGTGACAAACAGAATTAGCACTAAGAAATTTTCCCTTTCCTTGGGTAAACAATTGCCTTTCAATATACAACAAGCCTCGAGGTGTTCAGATTACATGCTTGTTTTAGGATCCTTTGTTTACTTTCTGACCTTCATAGGTCATTGACATCCCATTTAGCCCTGGTGACTCTGTTTATACAATTTTTATATCAATTAAAAGTGTTCTTGGGGATCACATTAGCATTCATGATCTCAATCCACCGCATAAGCAAACAATAGCCTTTACTCAGTCCTGCATGTAATTGTTCAAACCCTTCAATACAGACTCCAATACTCAGAGCGAGCAGGAGACCTCCTCACACAGATTTGCTTTCTCTCTTTTTATTCTAAGCAGGATGAGATACCAATGTTCGTGAACGCCAATGAAATGTGTTGTGGAACCTTTGGTGGAATGAGTCATAATTCTAATAACACACTGGATAAGATATTTCAGGCTTTAATTAATGAGAGGCAAATCACTTATAAAAACAGTAGGGATCTATTCCCACACCTTAACCTGGATTTAAAATGTGTTTCCTTTTTACTTTAAACTCAGAAGGTATTGATTGTGCCTTTCAAGCTTTCTGATTCGCTGCAAGGGAGTAACATATTTGGAATTTGTGGGGTTTTTGCTTTATTTATTTATTTTTTTTTTAATTCTGAGGGAGTCATAGGGAAGCTCCCAGGTTCCAAACTGGGGAAAAAACCTTGATTACTACTCCTTTATAAATGCTCATTGGTTTTATGAATAATTGCAAATATTTAGCAAAGCATATTTCTGTTAGCCCTCTCAGCTCCTATCATTCTTCCTTCATGCAAAACATTAACACTTGAACTAAATCCTCCTCCTTTTTTTATGGGGAAAAACAGTTATATTCCTGGACAAAGAAACTAGGCTAGGAATACAGATGAAGACAAAATGTCTATTTCTTTTTTAGGAGTTAATCTTGAGGAAATAATTGAACAAGTGTGCAGAAATAGATGGACGAGGGAATGTCAGTATAATTTACAAATGCAAAAAAAATGGAAACAACCTAAATGACCACCAATAGCAGACTGTTTGAAAAAAATTATGGTACATAAACATAGTGCAATATTTTGCAGCCATTTAAAAATGATGATGTAAATCCTCATTTAATGATGTGGATAGATGTCCGTGATATATTAAGTTCATTATACAATTATTAAAATAGTCACCTAGAAATAACCAAGCAAACAAATGTGAGAATTTGGGTATAAAGACCACTGTTAACAGAAGTATGTTCTTAAGGACACTAATCTATTGGAATAAAGCATTCTCTAGTCAACAAGTTTGGAAAACTCTGTATTTGAACTCCCTTCTGTAAGCACCATAACATACATCAGCACATTAAAGGCTCTGAGAAGTATTGCAGTAAAATAAAACCTGTTTAAGTATTTTTAATCCAAAATTTTCCATATATATTTTAGCATAAAAACTTTCATTCAAGAGTCCTGCAGAACAAACTTCAGCAACATTAGCAGTAGTTTTAAAGATGACTTTTACCTTTGTTTTTGTATATTTTCTTAATTATCTGATTTTGCAATAAACACAATAAACATATATTGCTTTTATAATTTGGAATATAAAGCTAGTTAAATTTGTTTCAAAGTATATTGTGAAAAATACACATTCACAAAGAGATATAGTCAAAGATATTTTGATATGTTGCTTAATAGAAAGGCAATTTATGAAACATCATATTTGATGTAATAGAGCTGTTTTATGTAAGAATAATAAATTAATAAAAATAAAGGAGGAAAGGAAAACAGACAAGGGAAGAAAGGAAGAAAAAGGAAAAAATCATGAGAACACACATACTCAAGTATTTACCATTAATATGTTTGTGTGGTCGATGATATGTAATTCTTATCATTATACTCATTTATTTACAAAGTTTTCTTCATGAAGTATATATATTTTTTGCAATTAGAAAATTAAGAATGATTTTTGGGGAAGCGGCTGTGGCTCAATCAGTAGGGCTCCCGTTTACCATATGGGAGGCCCCGGGTTCGGTTCCCAGGGCCTCCTGGTGAGGGCAAGCCCGCCCGCACGGCGTGGTTAGCTGACCCAGCGAGCACAAGCAGCAAGGGGGGGATAAATGAATAAATAAATAAAATATTAAAAAAAAAAAAAAGAATAATTTTTGTGTTTGTGGGGGATGGGTGGGTATGAGCATATATATTTAAGAAAGACGTAAATAGAAACAGACCAAAGAAAGATATGACCCATACATTCTCTCAGTTCAAATATATTTGTGGTTGCTTCTATTTCTTTGTTTATATAGACTTTCTCTTCTCCGAGTTGAATCTACGTTAAATAAAAATAATCCCATGTGTTCTCCCTTTGAGTGCTTTGTCACTTTTTCCCAACTAGGAGCCCTGGGGCCACCAGCTCGCACTCTATCAGTGCTCCATTTCATCATGAAAGGAAAATGAAAGAATCACGTTTCTTGCCCCGTTGTCTAGTTTCGCCTCCTCCCTCAGAATACCACCCACAAAGGACACTACAATTTATAGGTACTCAGGGGGGAAATTCCTACTATCAAATCTTACCACAAGGAGCAGCCATAGAGGTCTTGATTTGGGTTGTTTCGTTCTGTTTCGCAAAATTTCAGTCCCTTACTTCAACCTATGATTTTATCAGTAAAAAAGAAACTTGATTATTTGAGAATAAATATTCTTATATTTGTCCAAATTATCTCTCTAAAAGAGAGTAGAAGAGGCATG
Source organism: Tolypeutes matacus (assembly GCA_026826555.1). Lineage (NCBI taxonomy): Eukaryota > Metazoa > Chordata > Mammalia > Cingulata > Chlamyphoridae > Tolypeutes > Tolypeutes matacus. The sequence goes on from JAKSZT010054030.1 coordinate 20,982,208, forward strand.
TTTTTACAAGGTATGAATATAGTTTAAGGAGACTTTTAAAACAGATCTTAACTTACAGATCCAAATGAAAGCTGCCCTTCAAAAAGTAATCTTAGGAGGCAATATGTATTTCAATGCTGCTTCTCCTGCTTAAACTATTGGAAAAGTTCTTTAAAGTTATATCATGAGACATATCAAAAAACTGGTCCTGGGAAGCGGATGTGGCTCAATCCATAGGGCTCCCGTTTACCATATGGGAGGTCCTGGGTTCGATTCCTGGGGCCTCCTGGTGAAGGCAAGCCAGCCCACGCGGCGCGGTGAGCTGAAGCAGCAGGACAACCCAACAAAGGGAGACAAGCAGACACAGAAAAACACACAGCAAATGGACACAGTGAGCATAAGCAGCAAAGGAGGATAAATAAATAAATAAATAAAATCTTAAAAAAAAAAAAAAAACTGATCCTATTACTTTAACATTATGCCTTATTTTTGAACAAAAAAATATCATCCCTGACTTGAGCATTCACCTTATTCATTAAGTATTATCTCCAATTGCTTTGAGAGTGTTTGTAAAAATAACAAAGTGTCTGCTAAGAATATAAAAACAAACAAAACAAAGGAGCAACAACACAAAAACCCTCTCCCGCAAACTGAAATTTTTCAAAGTATGAAATGCAATCTCCTTTCAGCACTGATAACATTGAACTTTGGAAGGAATAGATATTCACAGATATTTGGAAGTCTCTAAGAGATTGACTTTTGAAAACTTTATATATATATATTTGGGGGACAGAGTAGGAGATTATAAATATATATGTGTGTTTATGAATAGGAGTGTGTGCATATATTTATGTATCTATGTGTATATATCTATATACATTTTACCCAAAACATAGCTTTGTAATGTGGTCAATAACACCCAATCAGGGATTGACACACAGATTCCAGTCTGTTACCTGGGAAAATGATCAAAATAGAAGCAAAAATTTCAGTCATACTGATTTACTAAAGCATGAAGCCATGCTGCTCAGGATGAATCTCATATTTTCTGCCTTTATGATATGGGAACTATGTTCAGTAAAACACATAATCCAAATTTGTAATTTAGAGCATCAGCTTTTGTGATTACATAAGGACATACTCTAAAGTCTAGCAATTGCGTGGTGCCCCTATGCTTCCCTGACTCTAAGACTGAACTCTGCTGGAATTAAACACTAAGCCAACTCCCTGTCAGAAGACAGAAAGACTTGTTTGGGAAGAAAGTTATGGGCCACTAATATTTAAGAAGCTTTGAGAAACAAACCTTTTGTTTGTGATTGATATACCTTATTTCCAACAAACAATTCTTTGTTTATAGCATGATATTTCCCTGCAAAGAATTTTTAAAGGGCTGTTCGATTTAATCTTAAGACATTTAAGTCAAAGTCTTAAAGTACCAATGATAGGAGCACTTGTTTAACATTTTCCAGGATAGCAACTGATTGCCACATTTAAAATTTAAGAAGTTCAGATGTGAAGGAATGAATCTTCCACTGCACAGGGATTGGCAAGTGCAGCCTATGGACCAAATACATTTGTGTATATAAAGTTTTATTGGAACACAGCCATGCCTCTTTGTTTACATATTGTCTATGGCTGCTTTCTCCATTACAAAGGCAGAGTTCTGTAGTTGCAGCAAAGATCTTACAGTTTGCAAAAGCCCAAATTATTTGCTATCTGGCCCTTTACAAAAGAGTTTGCCAATACCTGGACTAGGGCATTCATTTTATTTTCTCATAATTTTTTGTCCATAACAGTGAATTCACAAATATGCTCCCATTTGACTGGCTAGAAAATTGAGTTAGACCCAATGGCGTAAGATAAACATTAATGGCATCATGATTCCCAACATAAAGACATTTGGGACTCGTGATTTATCATCTCAGGCTAGTACCACACCTGTTTGGTCTACATCCACAACATCTGTATCAGGAGGCACAGTATGCAATTCACATTTTCTGCCATCTTTGCAAGAACAAAGCTTCAGTGTAAAGAGTTAGTCACATATAGTATTTATAATGATATATCAAAATCATCAAATGAATTACAAATAAGACATGATGAACTGGTGTTTAGAGTGGAAAGGACATTTCTCACCAGGTGCTAATAATTTGAAGGTAAATTTGGCTGCAGGCTTACATAAGTTGATACAATGCTCCCTTAATCAAAGGATACCTAAAAAGAATATGAAATGAGCTGACACATTTTGACATGATTGCCGATTGCAGATCAGATACATGTGCACTGCACATTGCGAATGCATTGGGAAGAGTTTCCATTCCCTTAAAATATGGATATTAAATCAGTGCCTGAGATGAACATTTCAAACATATAGGCTTAGAGTTCTGATACACTCACCCAAACTTGAGATATGGAACATGTGCATAAAAGTCTTGCCCATTCCTGCATATCCCCATTTCACCTTGATTTACAAAGTAAAAAACAAAATATAAAAGAACCAGAAGAAAATATAGGTAAGTTTTGGTTGGTAGAGTGCGGAAGTATATCTAAACCTAAAAGCAAAGGAAGAAACCATAAAGGAAAACAGATTTGACACATAAAGCTTTAAGGTATCTGGATACAAAAAAAAAAAAAAAGTAAAAAAAAAAAAAAGGCAAAAGAAGGAAAAAAAAAAAAAAATATATATATATATATATATATATATATACACACACACCATAAAGGGCTATATTCTTAATATAAGTCTCTAATATTTATGAAAATGACTGACAGTATTCATTACATTAAAATCAACAGACTTTAATTGAACCTCTACCCTAACATTGTTTGAGCTTCAACGGGTGACCAACTATCACAGGACTGACAGGTTTCCAAAGACATGAGACTTTCAGGACTGTCCCAGGCAACCCAGGATGGCCAGTCACCATAGGAATGAGAGAGACCTGAATCAAGTTCTCATTTCACCCGGTATGATCTTCAGCAAGTTACTCCACCTTGATGAGTCTCAGTCTCCTCATCGTATATTGGTGCTAACAAGATAACTTACTTCTTAGGATTGTAGTGAGGATTAAAGAGAAAATGTACAAAACTCACAGCACCAGCTCAGAGATGGTAACCTTTATGATTATGATAATGATCATCACCATTTGCCAGGTGTGAAGTCCAACTAGCTCCTTTTCAATATCTATTCTGTACTTATTCCTGTCTACGGAGCCCTCATTTGGTGGGGGGGCTGGGGGGAGGTTAAAACAAACACTGCTGGATTCATTGGTAGAAGTCTTTACATGGCCTAGTTCCGGCCGCGGCAAATAAAAGGGAAGTTTTGGGGTTGGTACTTCCAGGAAGGCTTCTTAAAATGGGAGGGAGCTGCAGAACAGACTCAATTGGCATTGGCATGCACATTTTGTCCTTTGCCCTTCTCCTTCCTCCTGCCTGGAACACAGACTTGATACTGGAAGTGAAGCAGCCACCTTATGACCCTAAGGCTCTAAGACATGCTGAGGATGTCTAAGTGGGAAAAGAGTAGAAATCTATTTCTCCACTGGCATTATGGAACCCCTGTGTCAATCCTGGATTTTCTACTTTTAGATTTTTCACCCTTTGAAGAAAAAATAAAACCCCTAATTTGTTTAAGCCACTGTTTTCAGGTTCGTATTATTCACAACCAAACAGAATTCCTAAGCATTATACTAGGCACACCCTAACAGAAATATAGCCAAAGGATTTAGTCAAGCAATTTAAAAAAGAAAATTGCAATTATTAGGTAAGTCTGTGACAAACACCTTACTTTATTATTACTATGGAAATATAAACGTAACGCCATAATTAGCTGTCATGTTGACAGCAAAGTTCAGAGAATAACATTAAACGCATCAATATTTAACAATTACCAAAATTTAAAAGTTAGTTTTATTATACCGTGTTCTCTTCTGACTTTTTAAGTTTGTCCACACATATACATATGGACCAAGTTTATTCATTTTAATAGCTATACTGTGTTCTGTTGTATGAATATACTATAAATCATTAATAAATTCTCTTTTGAGTGAGCATATTCATTTTTCCAAGTTTTGCTATTAGGCCACCCTTGTACATGACCCCTTGAAATGCATGTGCCTAAGCCCCTCATTATTGTTTTAATTTTCATATCACTGATCATTATGTGTATATTAGGTATTTGGATTTCCTCTTTGGTGAATTCCCTGTTCCTTCCATAGGCATATAGCTTATTAGGTATTTTGCTTTTACCCTAATTATTTGTAGGGGTTATTTATGTGTTTGGAATAATGATATTAAGCTAATTATATATGCTCTTTTATGGTATTTATTTAAAACTTAATATCATCAAATTAATCAATCTTTTCTTTAATTTTTTCTTCTTTTTCAAATGAGATGTAATTCACATCACTTACAATTCATTCATCAAAAATGTACAATTCAGTGGTTTCTAGTATATCCCCGAAGTTGTGCAACCATCACCACTATCTAGTTTCAAAGCAATTTCATCACCCCAAAAAGAAATTCCATACCCATTAGCAATCACTCTCCATTTCACCCACCCTCTAGCCCCTGGCACTTACTAATCTACTTCAGTCTTTTTGGATTGAGCTATTCTGGATGTTTCTTTCTTTTTTTTTTTTTTTTTTTTTTAATCTATTTATTTATTTATCCCCGCCCCCCACTCACCCCGTTGTTTTTTTTTTGCACTCGCTGTCTGCTTTCTGTGTCCATTCGCTGTGTGTTCTTCTGCATCTGCTTGTCTTCTCTTTAGATGGCACCAGGAACCAATCCCGGGACCTTCTGGAGTGGGAGAGAGGCACTCAATCTCTTGCTCACCTCAGCTCTCTGGTCTGCTGCGTCTCTTATTGTCTCCCCTCTGTGTCTTATCTTACTGCACCGGTTCTCTGCATGGGCTAGCACTCCGTGCGAGTCAGCATTCCACATGGTCCAGCTCTCTGCTTGGGCCAGCTTTCCTTCACCAGGAGGCCCCAGGAATCGAACCCAGGACCTCCCTGGGAGCCCAAACACTTGAACCACATCTGCTTCCCTTGGATGTTTCTTATAAATAGAATCATACAATCCTTAGCCTTTTGTGCCTGAGCTTCTTTCACCAAACATATTGATTTCAAGATCCATTCATGTTGTAGCATATATCAGTACTTCATTCCCATTTATGGCCAAATAGTCTTCCATTATATGAATACACCACATTTTGTTTAGTTTTTCATCAATTAATGAACATCTGGGCAGGTATTCAGTTTTGGGCTACTTTGAATAATCCTGCTATCAATTTTTGTGAACAAGTTTTTTGGTGAACATATATTTTCCATTCTCTTAAGATATTTGCCTAGGAGTAAAATTGTTAAGTTATATGCTAACTCTTTGTCTAACTTTTGGAGGAATTGCCAGACTATTTCCAAAGTGGCTGTACCATTTTACATTCCCACCAGCAATGTATGAGTGTTGCAATTTCTCCACATACTCTTCAATACTTGTTATGTTTTATAATATTCCTCCCAGTGGGTGTGAATTGGTATCTCATTGCCATTTTGCGTTGCATTTCTTTTATGACTAATTTGATGTTGAGCATCTTTTTATGTTTGTCTACCTTGGCAGAAAAATCTACTCAAATCCTTTTACCGTTTTTAAATTAATGAGTTATGACTTTACTACTGAGTTGTAAGAATTCTTTATACATTCCCAATGCTAGTACATTATTAGATATATGTTTGCAACTATTTTATCCCATTCTGTGGATTATCTTTTGACTTTATAATGTCCTTCAAAGCACAAGCATTTTTAATTTTGATGAGATACAATTTACCTATGTTTTTCTTTTGCTGAGTGGGCTTATAATATCATATCTAGTCCAAGTTGATAAAAATGTAAACTTACATTTTCTTGTAAGAGTTTTATGGTTTTAGCACTTGTATTTAGGCATTTGATCCATTTTGAGTTCATATTTGTATATGGTGTGAGGTACAGTCCAACTTCATACTTTGGTATGTGGATATCCAGTTTTCCTAGCCTTAATGGTTTTATTTTGTGACTTCTTTAAGAAGTTCTTCTGTATCGTGACATAATTTTCCCTAAAAGATTAAAAATTTTGGATTTTACTCTTAGATCTCTGTCTAGAATTTGATTTTGCATTTGGTACAAAGTAGTGATCCAATTTTCCTTTTTCTGTATGGCTATCATTTGACACAGCGGTATTTACTGAATACCCCATCTGTAGCAGTTTGGTATTATTTATGAATTCCAAAAATAGATATTGGATTATGTTTGTAAACTGGTCTGTTGGAGGTTTCACTTTTACTCGATTAAATTATGATTAGGGCATTGATTGGGCCACGTGAGCAGGATGTTAAGTCCTAGCCCCCGTGATGGGTGGGGATTCACAGAGAAAATGACAAGGCACAGTAGTTAGTTGGAGTTTTTAATGCTGGAACCCTGGGAAGTAAATACACAGAGAAGCAGATACATGAGTAAATAGAGACGGCTTCGTAGACACAGCAGAAGCCCTGGGAAGAGAAAGCCTGATAGTCTACATCTGACCTTGTGGAGAGAACAGAGCAGCTGAACCCAGAGAGAAACGAGCCCCGAGAGAGACAAGATTTATCCCAGCCTACAGCTGATATTGGAAGAAGCTGGGACTGCAGAGCCTTAAGAGGAAGAGGAAGCCTGAACTCTTGCAGACATTGGCAGCCATCTTGCCCCAACATATGGCAACAGACTTTGGTGAGGGAAGTAACTTAAGCTTTATGGCCTGGTAACTGCAAGCTTCTACCCCAAATAAATACCCTCTATAAAAGCCAACAGATTTCTGGTATTTTGCATCAGCACCCCTTTGGCTGACTAATACACCCTCATTTCCCCCCACTGATCTGTAATGTCACTTCTGTCAATAACAAATTTCATACATGCTTGGGTCTGTTTCTGGGTTCTCTATTCTTCCTTACTATTCCTAGGATCCACAGAGTTTCACCTGTTTGTAAATCATGTTAGAATAATTTATTGACTAAGTCTCCACACCATGTCAATAGGGAAATTTCAAACCCCTTTCCTGATTATGATGTTTCAGTTTCCACCAATTGACCCTTCATATTTTTTCCATAAAATGCCCCAAATATATGCCAAGATCCTTTCCACTAATTCACCTTGGGTGGACAAGGCACCTTTTTAAGATTCACAGCTTTATCCAGGGTTAGCATTAATGTTGCTTCTCTTGGAATACATATTAACATAGACTGTGAAAACACCATTAAAACATCACAACATAATAAGTCTTGGTAGACGTCACAGTTGAACAGACTACTATATTATGATGATGTATTTATTTATTTAAAAAGCTTTATCATATCATTACCCTTTCAAACTAGATTAGAAGGGGAAAAGCCAGAACACAGACCTTTTTCACAAAAATGGGTTGAGGAACAATACAATCTCCTTTTACCTAGACCAAAGTAACCATCATTCTGCCTCAGGTCTCTAAAAAAGATTTCTCACCACTTAAGGTTTTCATTCTAAGTGATAGCTCTTGATAAACAAATGTTTAAGACATGAGATCAGTTTGAAAATGAAGAAAAGGAAAAATTCACTGAATTTGGGGGAAGGATCCTGTTTTACACTTTATTTTTTTTTTAAGATTTCTTTTTATTTTATTTATTCCATATTCCCCCACCACTTGCGCTCACTGTCTGCTCTCTGTCCACTTGCTGCACGTTCTTCTGTGTTTGCTTGTCTTCTCTTCAAATCTTCTCTTTAGGAGGCACCGGGAACTGATCCTGGGACCTTCTGACGTGGGAGAGGGGAGCTCAATAGCTTGAGCCACCTCAGCTCCCTGGTTTGTTGTCTTTCTCATTGTCTTTTTCCTCTGTGTCTCTTTTTGTTGTTGCGTCATCTTGTTCTGCCAGCTCTCCACATGGGCCACCAGCTCTCCACATGGGCCACCAGCTCTGCTCGTGGGCCCGCTTTTTGCCCTCACCAGGAGGCCCTGAGAATCAAACCCAGGACCTCCCATATGGTAGGTGTAGCCCAATTGCTTGAACCACATCTGCTTCCCCTGTTTTACACTTTATAACATTATATCTACTGATATACCCTAGTGAACTTTAAAGAATATTCTGATCAGTTATTTGTATTTAGTCATAAGTATTTAAAAGAACAATGTTATACAGTTGGGATTTTTTAAGCCATTCTGTTCTTCAGTCTCCATCAGGTTTTATAATGTCTATAACTTTTTTGATTATAACTTTTCATATTACTTTTGAGCAGGATTTAGCTTAGCATCATGAAAATTGGATAGTTAACAAAAACACATTTTTGATGTTGCAGATGCCATAAAGTATCATTGGCATTTCCATCAAGCTTAAGTAATCCTAAAGTTTATGCAAGTCAAATAAAACACATTCCTAATGTTATATGAAAAATATATTATTTATTGAAATACCATGATGAACCTTTAGTATATTAACTTACAAACCCCTACTTTATCAGAAAGTTCTGATTGTTGTTTAGTAGATCAATTGCGTCATTCACCTCAAGAAACAACCAATATTCTATGAAAGAAATTCAGAGTGAAAGAATTGAGAACCCAGGCATGGTGGGACTATTAGACATTTGAAGTATCCCTGAGAATCTTGGCAGAATAAGTTGAATAATACAAGTTAGGGAAAACCAATTTTTTTCTATTTCGCTGTACTGTGAGTTTCATTTAATAAAAAGTTAATTAACAAAGACCAATCATTTGCCTTCCTGGGTTTAAAAAATAAATGGCCCATCTTAAGTGTATGCTAAAATGTGCTTAATATAGTGCAAAATTTATCACATTCATACAAATACACAGATAAGTAACAAGATAATGGGCAATGAGTAACATTTTCTCCAAGCTATTAAATTCTTTTAATGTTCTGTAGTACAGGGAAATGTGGATCTAATTTGAAGTTATACTTTTAAGGGCTCTTATCTGTATCTCTCCAGTGAGTTGTTATTTCAGACCATTTATAACTCTTAGTAGAGAAAGCTCTCATTTTATATCCCTGCAAGTTGGAACCAAAAAAAAGTGTTTGGGAGTTTCTGACACTACAAGGTTTAATTTTCTTAGCACAATCAAACTATTGGAAGTTTGACTGCTATCCAATACACTTAATGCTTTTATGTTTCCTATTCATTTTGGATGGAAGCAGGGGAAATGAAACTGAGTCATCCTTTAAGTCAGCCCCTTAAGAATAGAGGATTTAAGACAGAGATTGAGCAGGTGTGAGTTGCCTGACCCAGTGTTTATATTATAGTAGGTGAAGAATGACTTTAACTCCAACTCCAACAACACAGGAGATGGCTCAGAGTCCAAAGCCAAGAGAGGAGCAGTCTGAAACATGGGGGAATCTTATTAAACCAATCAATCAAGAAATATTTATAAAGTACCTAAAATGTGTTTAGTAGTATGTCAGGCAAGAAAAGATCAAACATCAAAGAAAGGGAAAAATTGAATACTCAAGAGGCAGAACATATTGCACATAATGTTACATATTTTATAATATAAAGGAAGAATTAGACTCAAAAAAGGTACCAAAAAGCAAATATAATAAGTAAATCCAGAGATAAAGAAGAGAAAAACAATTAAAAAGGAGAATTAGCTGTAAAGAGCAGATCAAACAGCATGAAGGAATAATTTTTATAAAAAGTGACTCATAAGGAGGGCTACATCTAGACCAGAAGAGGAAGGGGGAAATTGAAGTAACAAAGTCCTAGAGCATGGGTTCTTAACCTTTTTTGTTCCAGTCAGGTGAAAACCACAGACCCCTTACTAAGTTCACACTATCCTGTGTATTATTTAATAAATATATCACACCCGCACCAACACGTCCCCACAAAAATGTTTGTTTGAATTTCAAATCAAGCTCATTGACCCCTTGTTAAGAACGCTTGTCTTAGACGGAGACTAAGATATTAAAATGTCAGAACTGGGGGAACCTTAGGGGAGGGGAGTCCCAAACCCCTGGTTCCTCCAGGAAGGAAAGCAGCGCCTAAAAGAGAGGCTAATGTCCTGACTTAAGGTCACACAAAGAAACAGATCTCTGACTAGAACCCAAGCTCCAAACTCCGTGGTACCATTTGGGATACAATGCCAACTCGGGATCTCAAAGCAAAAGAGAGAAGTAATTAAAACTGTGCCCACAGAGAGGAGAATAGTGTTTGCAAACAGAAAGGGGGTGCACAGTAGCAAAGCATCTGGTGAGGCCAGAATGCTAGGCAGTCCAGCCAAGCAGAAGAACAGGGTGTGCATTTTATTTCCACATGCCAAATAATTATTTGAGTTTAAGAATGCATTATTTATCTAGGACTCTTGACTTAACCGCATGTGTAGACAGATACTTCACTTTTTTTCATAACACCTACATTTTTGTTTGTTTATAAGCACTGAAGTATAATTTGAGAAGCACTTTAGTACAACCGACCTTTTCCAAATCTCCCAGACAAACTCCAAACTCACCAGCTTCCCCACCTCAGGAGTGTGAAATCTTATTTTCCAGCTCTCTGCTCAAATTTAACAAGCCACCTCCTGCTTAACCTTCTTCTGTGAAACCTGAAAGCACAAGACAATTGAACGCCCAACCCTTGCTCTTCTGAGCTCCCAGAGTCTCCCCATGAGGGGTCAATAGAACCTCAAATTCAAATCGCTGATTACAGCCATAAGACTTATCTTCATATCTTTGCACATTCCATACAAAAGAAATCTTCCCCCCCACCTCCTCAAAAATATATCTTTCTACCCATCCCTTTCTCCCTTTAGACTTTAAAAGAGAAGCATTTAGACAGCGTTTAATTATCTCCACACTATCAAAGTCTGATTAAATGAATCTATGCCGAGACTGGGGTTTTGTGATGATGTTGTTTTTACTGCTTTCTCGTGAAGATATACGTAGTGAAAACACACGGCTCTCAATTAGGCAGCTGGGTGACTTATAAATATATATTTATGTTTGAAGCCTAAGTGGCCATTGGCTTCCCTACTGTTTTACTTAGCTAACAAAACAACTCTATCAAAGTAAGTATTATTCCAAAACCCAACTTCCTGTGCAGAATGCTCCCATGTGTTCCATCAGTCTGGCCCTCTGATGAACTACATCGTTTCTTATAAACTGTCCATGGCCCATAAATTTTCAGGCATAGAGGCTATTACTGTGCTGTGCAAATCTGCTGAGAATTTGGGCCTTTCGAACTCCGTTTTACCTGGCTGAAAATGACACTGGAGGAGAAAGTCCATCTACAAACTGCCTCTCTTGCCCTCATTCTCTGCCCTACCCCTATTTTGATCATTGAGAATTATTTAATGTGGTTTATTTTGACTAATTTTAAGCTGCTTCTGCATCAAATTAGCATTTTTTTCTTCAGTGCTACATATTAGGGAAGAGAAAAAAGAGAATTGGGCAATTTTCTAATTAATCTGAGCAATGTATATTAGAAAACTCAAAAGGGCAAGGGGAAAACAACCTTATTTTTTTTGTACTAGCTGAAAATTTCTAGGCAATTGTAGAAGAGGAATCACAAGAGTATGCTTTAAAATCCCAGTGCTTGGCTAAATCTAGTTTTATATCAGTATAAATTGTGCTACTCAAGACTGTAAAATAATCAGAAAATATAAGGCTGCTACCAGATTTCAAGTCTAAAAATTAACAATACTGCCAGTTATCATCATAATTATCATGGTCATCATATTTTCTTGCTTTTGCTTTACAGTTTACAATGAGCTCATAGATATAAGCTCATTCAATTTTTGTGGATAGGTATAAAGGATGTAGAAGAAGAAATGGGGCACTGACATGTCAATGTTCCTGAGTTTCCTGACAGTTTATCACCAACTTCATTAGGTTTAATTTAATGATTTAAATAATGATGATGTTGGCCCCAATCAAGATGGCAGAGTGAGACGCTCAGGGCTCCATCCTCTCCAACAGAGGCTTTGAATAACCAGCAAGGACTAGCATTGAATCTTTCTCCAAGCTCTAGAATGCAATTAAAGGACTGCAGTAACAAGGCAAGTGCTAAATCAAGAGAAAAGCTACTTAGAAGTGCAGGATCTGGTTGTACCTTGGCTGGCCCCTTCGCTACTCCTCACCAGCTCAGGGTGGAGCCAGCCCACACTCCCAGTGTAGATTCCTGTTCCTGGTTTCAGAGCGAGGATGTATGTCTGAACCAATCTGTCCAGTGATGGCCTGAGAGACTCGCTGTGCCAGAACTTGCTCTATGTGTAGAAGGCAGCTCACAGGGCTCTCCTACAGAACACTGTAAGAAAGCAGCCAAATGACTGCCTGGGGCAAGGCTTTGCTATCTGTAGGACATACAATGCAGTGCCCAGGACTATTAGTAAACTGTTTCCTAGGGAAGAGGACATTCAAATCCATGTAAATGGAATTCTTAGGGCCAAAGACCCATGCCCAAGACAAGATAGAGTGCAAAAAAGGATCAGGGTGGCCCCTATGCTTTATGAATAAGCTCTGAATGGGAGCACTCAACAAGTCAATCTGCAAAGGTGTTTATTTTTTCCTTCTTTGTGTGTGTGTGTGTGTGTGTGTGTTTTGTTTTGTTTTGTTTTTGTTAGCTCCTGGCATCCAAGGAAAGCTCTGTCATAACACTAGCTGGATACAAGCTTAAGGAATAGATGCCTCAGAGTCTAAATTCTAGTGATAACACATTAAAACATCAAAATGCCCACGTTTCAAAAAAATATTGTGAAACATGAAATGAAACAGGAAGCAATGACCCAGGCAAATGACAGGATTAAAGCATTAGAAAAGCATTGAGAAGGATCAAATCTGGGATTCCAGACAAAGACTTCTTAAAAATGGTCTTAAATATGCTCCAAAACCTAAAGGAAAATATGGACAAAGGACTAAAGGAAATCAGGAAAATGATCAATGAACACAAAGAGAGTATCAATAGAGAAATGGAATTTATTTAAAGGAAATATACAGAGTCGAAGTCTACAGTAACATAAAATTTTAAATTTCTGTTCCCTATAGGGGTTCAACAGCAGATTGGAGCTGACAGAAGAATCACTGAACTTGAAAACAAGAAAATTTAAATAATTTTAATCATCCAGTCTGAGTAGCAGAAAGAGGAAAGCATGAAGAAAAGTGAACTGAGCTTTGAAGAAACTGTGGGATACCATCAAGTGTACCAATATATACATTGTTGAATTCCTAGGAGAAGAGAAAAAGGGGCAGAGAGAATACTCAAAGAAATAATGGCTGAAAACTTCCCAAATCTATCTTCAGAAGATAGAAAAATAGAGAGATAATAAAAAGATAGAGATATATAGAGAAACATATAGATAGATAGATAGATGATATATAGAGATGATAGATAGACAGATATATGATAGCTATATGGACAGGGTGATAGAGAGAGAATTAGAACATTAGGGCAAAGATGGCAGAATATTAAAATTAATGGATCTGGATTTATCAGGAGGTGGGGTTATGTTGGAATTCCCTGTATGGGGTTTGTATTATTTTTGCACTGTCCTATGAGTTGAAATTATCTCAAAATAAAAAGTTAAAAAAGTAATGATGTGGGAGTAGATATGGCTCAAGTGATTGAGCACCTGCTTCCCATATGGGAGGTCCCAGGTTTGGTTCTCTGTGCCTCCTAAAAAAAACAAAAAACAACAAGCAAACAAAGGAGAAAACCAACTCAGAGGAGCCAATGTGGTTCAGTTGTTGAGCACTGGCTTCCCACATGTGAGGTCCCAGATTCAATCCCCGGCCCTGGTACCTCAAAAAAAAAAAAAAAAAGTAATAATGATATTGATAGTAGGTAGCCTATGCCGTAATGAACTGGAGACCAGGATATTACCAACTTTTTTATTTCTTCCAAAGGTAATTAAAACTTTAGCTAGTGTTTTCCAAGGCTAAACCACTTAAATATATTGACATCTGTGGTGGTTTGAAGCTATATATACACCAGAAAAACACATTCTTAAATTGAATCCTTTCCTGTGGGTGTGAGCCCATTTTAAGTAGGGTCTTTTGATGAGGTTATTTTGGCTAAGGTGTGTCCCACTTCAATCAGGATGGGTTTTACTCCTATTACTGGAGTCTTTTATAAGAGAATGAAATTCAGACACGCAGAGAGAAAGCCACAGGAAGTAAAACGCTGGACATCAAAGGAACCTGGAAGAGAAGGGAAAAACAAGAGACTCTACCATGTGCATTGCCATGTGACAGAGGAGCCAAGGATCACTGGCAGCCAGCTCCAGAATCCCAGTCTTCAGGAAGAACACATCGCCTTGATGACACCTTGCTTGGACTTTCTTTTAGCCTCAAAACTGTAAGCAAATAAATTTCCATTGTTTAAGCCAATCCATTTTCATGATATTTGCTTGAGCAACTTAGGAAACTAAAACAACATGAAATATGATAGATTTCAGAGCATATTAATCCATCTCAGGATTTTTAAGGCAAATAGGGAAGACTCCCCAAGCAAAAGATGAAATAGAAGAAAGGAAGGAAATAAGGGAGGGAGGAAGGGAGGGAAGGAGGAAAAAAGAACTGATTCTGATATTTTTGAGGATTTTCCCCTGTGCTAAGAAAATGATCTCACCTTGCCAGCCTCTAACCTAGAATGTGTCTTTTCACCTTCACACTTTCATTCACATCTCATTAGGTAAACAGTGAGATCCTCTTGCTATTGTTCGTCTCTGTGACACAGAATTAGTGTTTTTGAAGAATTCTCCCTGGCAATATAAGGAAATTGTGGTTGTTGTGTAGTAAATATTTAGAGCAAAGGGGTCTGGTAAATTCTAGGGAAAGCAGAGAGGTTTTGCTTCCTTAATCACCTTAAAACCATTAAAAACTTTTTTTCAGGCTGTTATAATTCTAACGTGAAAATATTCATCAATTAAACTAACTATATAATATAGAGGATTTGGGGTAGAGGAAAGCACAGAATGAAATAATAGCTCAGCATCTCGGGGTATGAAATATTCCTTTCAACGAAGTCCTACTTGCTAAATTACTATTGCATTTATAACATCATGACAGGTTTCATCTTTCATTTCTTGAAAAAATTGTTTATTGTACTACAATGTGCACTCCACAACAATTAGGATTCAGTAGTGCCATATTTTCTTCCAGATGTAATTCTCTCTACTATTTATATATAAGATTTTCACTAAAATTCCCTTTCCAGGGAAATATTCCAAATTAATAACATGGCTCATTATCCATTACACACTGTTGGATGATCTGTAAAATCTTGGTATAAAAATCCCTTATGATCAAAATAAGATGTAAAACAAACACAGGAAGTTATTTTTTATTGTTTACTCTGGAATTCGTTCATTTAAATTGCTTATTATGTTGTGCGGGATGAGTTTACTCTCTCATGCAAGTTTTCTTTTAAAAAGATCATAAAATCTCACTCTCAATATTTTCCTGAAGAGTAATAACACGGTGTCAGATACTTACACAGCATAATGGTATAACACGCTGCATTTTGACATCTGTCCAGACAGATGTTTAAAACTTAAGTTCTTCAAGATTATTTTAAGTTTTATAGAAGAAGATCTGGGAATCATTTTTTATACGAAAGATACTTTTTTATTATTTAACTGTCAACAATTTAATTAATTCAAACAGAGACAGAAAAGCTCAGTGATTTATATCGGCTTTCCAAGAAGAATTTGGTCAAACCAAAAAAAAGAAAAAGAAAAAAGAAATCCACATGCATCTTTTCTTACTAACCCACCGTCATCAATCACATTGTCTATTTACATGATTTACATGTTTATATAAAATACAGCTTCTTATTCTGTTCTCTTTTTTCCTTGATTTTAATCAGTATCGCAAGGAATATTGTCTTGGAAAGGGGTCATTAACCTTCAAAGAAACAATAGTTATGTTTTGTTAGGATATATTCAGAAAGTAACCTTGAATTATCCTTTTCATATGCCATAATGCCACTGCTAAATATGAATGTGATATATTTCTTTTTAATTAAAAGTAGTTGCATTGTGGTGTGATTTTTAATAACTTCAGTGTCTTCAGATTTCTACGTTTTAGATTCATGTTGAAACTTGTACACCACCACAGCTGATTGCAAAATTCATTAGTGTGTAAATCATGTTTTAGTGATACTCCTTTAAACAAAGTTGGTTTGATTGTGAAGTGCTCACTGGTTGGCTTATTTATTATGAAGGTTTGTCAGGCAGAGCAGTTAAGTTAATCAGTAACCAATAAAAGATTTAAGCCTATAGATATGTCAGCCGATTTATTACTAACAAAGGTTTGGGCTGCTTAATAAACACTCATGAAAACATGTTGTAATGGTTACTTCAGAAACCTTATTTCCATATTGCATGCAAAGTTTAGAGGAGATTCCCTAGTGCAGTTGAAAATATAGAAGAGCATACATTATTTTCTTGAGGTTTATTATCTGACTATATGTCCATAGAAGATACTTAACTTGATTTGCTTTAGAATCAATATGCAGTCTGCTATTTCTGTTTTTCTACACAGCTTAGTGTGCTATCACTTAAAATACAGAAAGTCTTTTCACTTAGCCCAGGTCTCTTATAGGTATACAATATCAATAATTTTCAGCAAGATTAAGTGACTTCACTCTTGGAAGGTTTTGATGTTGCAATCTTCTTATGTGGTAAATCTTTATGGAGGAGAATCATGATACCACATATAATTAGGAGCAAATTCAAACTGATGGGCTAAAGCCTCTTTTTGTCCACTGGGCCATTTTAGAAAACTAATTATTTAAACGTGAATTTTTCCTTTTAAAATGAAATTTATTTATTAGGTGTGAGACTTTGAAAAAGTCTCTGGGCCTTAGATTGCTTGTCTTTAAAAAATGGTGCAGGGGGTGAAAGAAAAAGGGTTGAAATAGCTGATAAATTCCCTGCAAATACTGAAATCCTGTGAGTTCATTAGGATCCTCATTTAACTCACAGAAGACCACATTTGTAACGTCAAAGTCAAGTGGTATGTTTTCAAAAAACAGTTTACAGTAATGATTACTTGGTACTTATAGGTCATGTTTGTACAAACAAAATTAAGGGAAGCTTTAAGGCTTAAATCTAGAAAATTCAGATCAATCTAACCTATGATCGGGCCAGACAATCAAGATTTAAGAACAGAAAAAACATTCTCAACCATTTTTGGCTTTCAGACGAGTGCTCCAATTTCCACTTTCTTTTGCCAGGGTCTCTAAATATTCTTTCCATATTTGACTTTATAAGGCCTTGAGTTGGAGTTTGGAGTTTCATTTTTTCAGTCTTTTTTTTTTTTTTTTTTTTTTTTAATTCTTTCAGTCCACAAAGAAGACATATAAAATTTGTTCACTGCAACAGTATCTTTTGCTGAGATAAAAATAATTATAGATTAACCTGGAGACCATAGTATTTGACTGTCTTTAAATAAATCACACTTAAGTGAAAAACTCTATTTGTTGATCTGGGTGGTTAACTGGGTACTCAAGACTATGATGTTTTCCCAATACTTTCAACTGTGCCCAAAGTTCAGTATATTGGGGAGACAGAAGGATCTCGTGTCAATTCTGTGCTCAAAGTTAAAATAAGAATGGAAAAAAAATCCCACCTGGAAAAAATTTTGAATTTTGTGTGATACAGTAATTTTTATCACAAAATCATCATATTTATTCCAAACCTATTTGTAGCATGACCTGTATGTTTTGCAATCTTTGATGGACTTGATGAGAATGACTTTAGAGGAACAAGACCCTAATTTTCTTCCAAAGGCATCCTTATTTGAATTAAACAGTGTGAATATGCTTTTAATATATTTTGATTACTAAAACATGCTGTAGTTCAAAAAGATGTATAAAGAACATAGAGGCCCAAAATATTCAACTGTGTATATTTCTACAGTAACTTAATGTTTTGCAAGTTATGCATATTTAACTAAATCCATTAGGTTCAGAACTTTACAGGCTTTCCCAGGACATCAAAATGTATCCATATAAAGCTAGGCACATTTTGGAAACTATAATTACATTTAGAATTACATTTGTTGCATATAACAGGGGAAAATAAAAAAATAATAGTTACTTTAACAAGGAAGGAAGGGAGGGAGGGAGGGAGGGAGGGGAGGAGTTTCTTTCTCATGTGAAAATAGAGGTAGGCAGCCAAGGGATGGTATAGCTACTGCAGGGTGTCATCAGTGTCCCAGGCTCCTATCTTTCTGCATCACCATCCTGCCACATGGATTCTATCCTCAAGATCACCTCATGGTTCAAAATAGCTGCTAACACTTTAGTTATCACATCCTACTTACTGCCTCCCAAAGGAGGAATAACAGAAGACAAAAGGGTTTCCTCCTAGGTGAGTCAACTCCTGTTAAGCGGTTTTCCCAGAATTCCACAGAGCATTTCTGATTGCATCTCTTCTGCCAGAACTCAGTCACCTGACCACACTTAGCTGCAAGAGAGGCTGGGAAATATCTTTAATTGTGGGTGGCAATGGGCCTGACTAAAATCAGGCTCTCTTCTTAAGGGGGAAGGGGAAATTAATATTGGGTAGACAAGCTGCAGCCTTTGTAACAGAAATGTTTAAAAGAATAGGGTGTGAAACCTTTTGAAAGGAGTATTCCAAAAACTTGTTGTTTTCCTCAGAAGGGGTAAAGGGTTTGCTGTCGAAGGCTGCCCCTAATGCCTAACTGTGGAATATGGAGTGAGAAAGCGGTAGAGGTCTTAGGCTGGGGATAACCTCATTACAGTCTGGTAAAGGACAGCATGTGAGCAGGACAAGTAAATGTGCCTCTGTTCCCAGTTAATCCAGTTCACTGGAAACATTATAGGAGTGAGAAATGGGATGTGTGGCGGTACCCAGGACCCAGGAAATTAGTTGACATCATGTTAACTGCAGGGGGGCAGCACAGAGGGCCAAAAGGACTCTAGGCTTTGACATCACAGAGAACTGGTTTGGACTTGGAGCTTTGCCATTACTGCCTGCCCTCCCTGATCCTGTTTCTTCATCTCCAAAATAAGGGAACACATTTGCCTCAAAAAGTTGCTGTAGCTTTAAAACAGCATGTAATGCCTGATGTACATGTGATCAGTAAGTGGTAGCTATTAGAACTTTTAATCTGTGACTTAGAACAATGTAAGCAGCCAAATGCTCTGGAGACAGTGAGGGTGGTGTTCAGCTTTTGTCTACCTGGTAAGTTTATCTTTCACCTTCCCTGTCTCGTCTCCAGCACTCTTAATTATTTCTATTTCTCACACAGCTCTTTTTTTTTTTTTAACAAATCAATTTTATTGATACATATTAATAAAGCATACAATTCATCCAAAGTGTACAATCATTGGTATTTGGTATAATCACATAGTTGTGCGTTCATCACTTCAATAATTTTTAGAGCATTTTAATTATTTCAATAATAATATAATAATTAACAAAAAACATACACACAATCAAGAAAATTCCTCACCTCTCAATCTCTCTCTGTTTCCCCTGCTGCACATAGCTGCTATTTCTGGCTATTCTTGCACAATTATTTATTTGTTTGTTAAGCAGTTTTATTGAGATATATTTACATACCATATGATCCATCCAAAGGGTATAATCAATGGCTTTTAGTATAATCACAATTTGTATATTCATCATCTCAAAATAAAATTTTAAAACAATTTCATTACTCTAAAAAGAAAGACCCAACACCCCTTAGCATTCCTTCCCAGCCCTACAAAACCACTAAATCTAATTTCATCTTTATAAATTGATTTATATTTACATTTTATATAAATGGAATCATAATACGTAGTACTCTGTATCTGGTCTCCTTCACTTAGTATAATGGTTCTTTTTGTCTGATATTAACATTTTATAGTATTAACCTATTTTTGTTCCGCTTCAGAGAAAAATAGTTTTATATATGCAATTTTACCCATATTCATATTTCACATAATATATTTATATTTCACATAATATATTTAGTTCATAACAGTGCTATCATATTGTATTTTCCTTTTGTGTCTGGCTTGCTTCACTCAACATAATGTCCTCCAGATTCAACCGTGTTGTCATATGTCATGACTTCATTTCTTCTTACTGCTGCATAATATTCCATCATGTATATACCACAGTTTCCCTATCCATTCATCAGTTGATGGGCACCTGGGTTGTATCCAACTTTTGGCTATTGTGAATAACACTGCTATGAACATCAGTGTGGAGATGTCTATTCATGTCACTGCTCTCAGCTTTTTAACTATCCCTTGCCACATCTTAAGGCTCTCAACTGCACCCGCTAAATAATATTATATAAACCCATAAGTTACTACTCCAAAGTTAGGAAAACTGCCTAAGAGAGTCATAGTTAAGAGGCAGGACTACATAACAATTAAAGGCTTGGACTCTGACCAGCTGCTGGGCCTTGGTCAAGGATACTTAACCTCTCTAGGCCTTGGTTTACTTGTCTAGAAAGCAGAGATAGTAATTCCTCTCTCACAAGCAGTGCTTGTAAAGCATTTAGGTCAGAGCCTGGCACATGGTAAATGATTAATAAACAGTGGTAGTTATTTTGCTATTAGAAGAGAGGGAGCCTCCTCTATGCCAGGCACTACACTAAAGCTGTATATAGGTAGCTCTTTTATCCCTTACACTAATCCTGCAAACTGTTAAACCTTCTTCACAGACAATGCTAAAGGGAATTGCCAAAAGAAAGAGAGCTAATCAATAGAGGGGTATTATTTGGTCCCAGGTCTGTGTTTTCAAGAGCGATGCTCTTTCCACTACTTCACCAGAGAGAAGTTGATGTACTGATTTCTAATGCAACACCATGATACACCAGAAAGGCAAAACAAAAGTTAAGACAAAGGCTACAGTGATACTTTAAGGAATGAATTGACCTCAAAAGAATGTTTTTAGCCTTTGGCATGAACAGCAAGGCTTCTTTTTAAAATGGGGTTTATCATCCAATACATTTTTAATGCCAAAAAGGCGTAAATCCAAAGCAATTTTAGGAAAGCAACTGCTAATATAGTTTTTTAAATTGTCATTTAAATTTTATTTTTACTGTACCCTCAAACTAAAATGTCCTTTCTATGACTGCCACTTAAATATTACACATGGTTGAGAAAGAGTTAAGTAAGATGAACATTATTTTTTAATGGTACCTCTCATGTAAGAAACATGTGTATTTATAGATCTTCTGGTAATTCTCCGCATTAATTCCTTGACCTCAAACTGACCTGAGCAGGTCAACAATTCCCGTAATATCCCTGAGTGGTACATTTTCATCTCTAACATAGCTGAAAAGTATATAAAAGCTCGGGCAGTCAGAAAGCATCCAAATAGCTATATAGCTGAGATGACCCCAAAATGCAAGTTAATCCCTCCAAGGTCGAATGTAATTTATGATCAATTAACTGGCTCAAGAAACCTGTTTCAGACAGAAGCCAGAAATTAGGAAACCTGTCACTTGACTTTTTTAGTAGGAACCACTTTTTGCGATAGCCACCATCAGAGGCCCAAACTAAGAGAATATCAACTGAGCTTTCCTCTGACTGGGCAGTTACAACTACTCAATACTCTTAAACTGACCACACTGATTTGCTCAACAGGCATATGCTAAACACCTGGGGGATTTCTATGGAAAAATCTATGCTTTCTGTGGTTATTAGACACTGTGCAGATGAATAGGAGAGCCAAGCTCAGTCTCCATTTCATCATAGAAGGTACACATTAAAAAGACACAGGAGGCAACTTGAAGGGTTAAAACTTAGATTTAACCAAATCTAAGAAGTTTGAGCATCAAAATAAATAGTGATAGTAATGCATTATAACTCTGACTTGCCCACACTCCTGAAATTAGTTGGGAACCGGGATGGTTTGGACCACTGTCCAAATTATAATTTGAGCTCAAAATTACGTATTAAGAACCCATTAGTTCAAATGGACATGCATAAATAAATGAATAAATAAGCAAATGTAGGAAAAGGAAAAGCTCTACTTACGTTAGAATGCCACCTAATAAAATACAAAAAAATTAGGGAGTTAGAAGATCATCAATGGATGTTAAAACCAGTGAGTGAAAGTTTGATGAGGAACAAGATATTTATATAATCTCAAAATATCTTCTCACTCAGCAGACACCACCTTCATCAAGTGATCAAAGTTAACATCACCAATATTGGTACAAACAGATATGATGTGCCAACTGATACCATGCAATGGGGACACAACATAACTTCCGTGATTCTCCTACCGAAAATTCAAAACCTGAATCCATTCATAAAGAAGCATCAGACAAACCCATACTGAGGGAATTTCCACAAAACTTGCTTATACTCTTCAAAAATATCAAGGTCAAGAAACACCAAGGAAGTCTATAAAATCAATTGTTCCAGTTTACAGGAGACTAAAGAGATATGACAAGTAAAATGCAATGTATGATCCTGGATTCACTTCTGGACAAGGAAAAAAATGATGTAAAGGACATTATTGGGGCAATTGATGAAATTTGAATATAGACTATAGATTAGATAGTAGTGTAATATCAATGTTAAATTTCCTGCTTTTGATAACTATTCTGTAGTTATGTAAGAAAAGATCCATATTCTTAGAACATATACACGGAAGTATTTAGTTGTAAAGTTTCAGAAAAAAATTCATAAATTATGTGAGAGAGAAAGAATGATAAACAGATATCAAAATGTATACAATTGGTGATATTTAAGTAAAGAATGTACAGAAGTTCCTTATACCATCCTTGCAACTCTTCTGTACATTTAAAATTATGTAGAAATAAAACATTACAAACAAAAAATTCTTAGATTACAGCAAAGCAAAGTCATTTAATTAGATGCACATCTTGAAATACCTAAAAGTGAGATGACCTGATATCTGGCATTTGCTTTATCATGCTCCAGAAAAAAAAAAAAAAAAAAGAAAGAGAGAAAGAGAAAACTAGCAAAATACTGCTAATGGCTGTAATTTTTGAAGTTGGGTGATTACTATGTGGAGGTTTGTTATACCAGCCTCTCCACTTTTGTGTCTGTCTGAAATTTTTCCATGATAGAGAGGTTTTAAAAAGTTAAGGCCCTTCGAAATCAATGTCCAGTAATAGCATTGATGATTCAACTCCTCTCCCCTCTCTCCAGTCTGACTTGCCCACACTCCTGAAACTAGTTGGGAACCCAGATGGTTTGGACTACAGTCCAAATTATAATTTGAGCTCAAAAGCAGCATTTTTATGAGGCTTACTTGACAGTTAATGGATGTTCACAAATGACCCACAACACAGAAAGTAAGAGCTATGTGCCGGGGTTGGTTCAGTGCACTTTGCTAACACATAGTGGTGGAGGCGAGTGTTCATTCTTCTATTAGTCAGAAAAATATTTTACAGCACAACTGGAATCAGAGATATTAGGACCTGGACAAACTCTCAGAAAGGCAGCCGTGGGGGAAGGAGCCTTCCTCACCACACTTGATGTGACGTATTCCCCTACCTTGTATGTAACTCAGCATTAGATGCTGGAAGATTCCCATCTGAAGTAACATTTACATCTTCAACTAGCTATAAAAAATTAAATCTTGGGGAAATTACTAGGAACAAAACATTTCCTAAAGCAAACTCGAAAACAAAAGTCAACATCATGCGCCAATAGATACTCCCTGACATATGATGGAACCTGTCCTTCTGGGAACTCTGATCAAATGAAAATTCCTTGAGTATTGCTATGATTTTCATCCCTGAAGGGAGCCCAAGGTGCCACTTCATTCAGAATATAACATAGTAATGTAAAAAAAAAAAAAAAAAAAAAAGGCGTAAATTAAACCATTTATTG
Organism: Tolypeutes matacus; assembly: GCA_026826555.1. Classification (NCBI taxonomy): domain Eukaryota; kingdom Metazoa; phylum Chordata; class Mammalia; order Cingulata; family Chlamyphoridae; genus Tolypeutes; species Tolypeutes matacus. Next base: position 21,006,007 of record JAKSZT010054030.1, read on the forward strand.
GCAACTACAGTAATAATGACAAAAACTAAATTTTCATAGAATGTTTTAAAAAGCACCATATAGATATTCATTATTTAATTCAATTCTTACCACCCCTGTAGGCAGGCTTGGAAGACAGACTCATCCCTACTTTTCAGGTAAGCAAAGTGATGCTCACTATGATTAAGTTACTTCACCAAGATCACACAATAAGTAAATTGGGATGCCAGGATTATAAAATCTCCTAATTCCCAATCCCCCATATTTTTCCCAGGAACATTGACTGGGAAAAATCATGGGAAGCAAACCTTTAAAGAGCATCCCATTACTCAAAGCAGATTCAGTACCTTAGTTGGCATTGATTCTAAAGCAGACTTTACAAATCACCATATTCCAGGCCAACAGCTATAAATAGGTTCACAAAACCATGGCAGATCTATCATGGGTCTTCAGCAACATTTTCAGTAGAATCTTTTATCAACATATCATTCACAGAAAAACACAAGTTGATGCCATGGGGATTCTGCTGTCAACATCATGTGCTTACTAGGATTTTAGAAAAGCATTTTTAATTAAAAGTGCCAAACATTAGAATCAACCTGAGATATCTTAAAGACTAAAGAGAATTAATAGTTAGGATGATTGAACCAAAATTCACAGTCATAAAGGGGTAAAAGCATTGATTTAACCTTTGTATTCTTTTTATTAACACACACACAGGTTTAATTACTCCTAAATATAATGGTACCTACAGACTTCATAGACATCATTTAAAAAAAAAAAAAAAAAAAAAAACAAGCACTGTCATTTGTAATATACTATATATTTTTTTAAAATGACTACAATATGGTTTGGGCAGATAAGGAACCACTACGAGGAGAATGAGGTTTAGAAAATCCCAGGAGTAGAGGAGAGTGATGCCGTCATTTCCCACTATAAGCACTACAAAAATGTTTGACAAATTTCTGATAAATAAATAAAGCTGAGGTAAACTCAGGGTTTGCTCAGCAGACATCTCCTGGGTTAATTTATATTTTAAAGAATTAGGATGTGTCCACTCTCTTGGATCATTACAGAATTCAAACTCTAAACCTCCCATTGCCTGAAACCTGAGTCCATTCATAGAGTTTTGAGCCAAGCTGCATCCACATCTCAGGTGGGACTCTTGAACTTTCCCCAACCCAAGCTGAGTTTCAGATTACCACCAAACTCATATAGTTGGATTCCTTTTGTGTCCTATTTCTATCCCAAATTGTAAGCTTTGAGGTGCTGTATTTTGTCCAAATCGAGGACAAAATTTAGAGAAAACACATCTTCACTTATTTGGGGGCTATCCAGTGTCATTTGTTACAGGAAGAAAAGACAGTACTTCAGAAAGTCAGATGACTCTACCTGTTGGAGCTCATTGCCTCCTTTGCCCTCTTCCTAGCTAGGTAATCACATCATTACCTTTTTCTTTGCTTATATAACCAACAACGGATAAAATTCCTACCAGACTGAAAAAGATAAAATATTTCTGTGACACGCCTTGCACTAAGCATGTGGATAGAGCCTGCAACATAAAATCAAGAGTTGATTCTGGGTTGGGGCCTTCAGCTCCCTGCTTCTTACTTCAAGACATTGCTTGATCTCTAAGCTGTCCTGCTAGAGAGAAGACATGTTACGAGTAAGTGCCTGCATTTCAAGTGTGCCTCAAGATGTGTGGAATGTTGTAACACTGCCATTTGTCGACTATGTAAACATAAAGAAAGAGCAAGGTTGTACACCACTGACAAACTCTTCCACCATATGAGTGACTATTTCTGGCAACCTTGCCACTGAGTTTCACACAGTTTTCCTCCCTGCAGAAGGAGATTTCTAATAAACACGTTACGGGCTGCAAAAGTGCTCTGAACACACACCTGGATGAGTCAACACACTCTCTCCTGGAAAAATAACTCAAAATGCTTAAGCATTGCTGGAGAAAATATACACAACCGCACAAAAAATTTTGCCCCTTGGTCTCCAATTCCATCTAAGTGCTTGATGGTGGCCAGCAAGCTTTGCATTTCTTGTCAGCTCCCTCTCCCGTTTTCTATGGTGGCTGCTGACATTTAACATTCCCTCAAGCCCTTTCCCGCTATCCTTAGAGTGTCCAAACTTCCAAGTTTGTCCAGGACAGAGGAGGTTCCCAGCATGTGGGACTTTCAGTATTAAAATTCAGTCACCTGCTACCACCTCATTAATTATCAAACAACATCACTACATTTATCTAGGAAGGAAAATTAAGGTTATCATGTGTGAAGTGGCCCAGCGTCTTCCTCCATCATCCCGTACCCAAACATACATCTGTCCTCATCACTTGTCTTCAGTCTTGAAGCCAAACGTATCCCACTTCTGGTTTACAGCCCAACTCTCACCTTTATGATGGATCTCTCTGTTATTTAATACCTTTCTCTCCCACAATTTTGACAACTCCTCCTGTTTCCCCTCATACAAATATGTTCAAGTCTTTCCCATGTTAAAATATATATATCCCTTCCTCATCATGTTCCCCTTTATCTACTGCCCTACTCCTTGCTCTTCTGTTATCATAAACTTTAGAAAGAGATCCTGAATGATCTCAACTACTCCACTGGTTCCACGCACATTTTTATCTCCAGCTCAGACCTCTTACTGAAATGCTGACTCATGTCTTCACCTCCCTAATCGGCATCTCTATCTTGACATCCCATGAGTTCCTTAAACTCAATACATCCAAAACAAGCACATCCCCTTTCTTCCTGACCTGCCCCTTCTTCTAAGGTTACTGTCCCAACAACTGAGCTACAATCTGCCCAGTTTTCCAACCCAGGAACCATGGTATTGCCCCTACCTCCTAAATATCTTCTCTTAATCTTCATGGTCATCCACCTTCCCCAACATCAAGCACCATTATCACAACAGCCTCCTCACTGATTTCTGAGCTCCCTAGTTGTAAACCCACCCCGCAAACTATCCTCCATGAGTCTGACACCTGTGAAGTCATAGACTGAGCTATTCCTATTATATGGGAGTACAGAAATCTTTGATCTAGCCCTCTAAGCGTCACACTGTCCCCAAGGATATTGCTTCTGAGTTAGAGAACAATTTCTAACTTGTTCATGAGAATGACTGGATCCGTGTCACCAGTGGCTTTGTGGCTGATTCAATAACAGTCTAAGTTAACCAAAGGCATCAAGGAGGCAGCCTGTGTGTTTTTGTAGGAATAGCATTTGCTCATGGACAACACTGCATCTGAATGGAGACCTATCTTTCTATTTTGCAAAGGGTTAACTCCAGTAGTCTATATTACCTTGGCTTCTGGGAGTCTAATGGTTGCCAGCCAGTTAAGCTGTTATAGAAGCCACTCGTTATTTTTTGCTCCTAGCTGTTATAATTCCCAACTCATGTCCTGAAATGTCCCACCCCTGCCTCTTTGTTCCAGCCACACTGGAAAACTTGCTATCACCACTCTCTCCCTACTCTCCTCCTGCCGGGAACACCCTTCTCCTACTTCTTCAACATTCTCAACGAGTCTACTGAGAAATTAATAAGAAAATGATTGGCGGGTACCATTCACTTAGAAGCTGTGTTGTTCCCACACGTTTGCCTTCAGAGCCCTTCTTTGTCCTTCCCTGCTCTGCTCTGTACTGCACAAGAGCTGAACCTGTGTGTTCCCCATGTTCTGCATCAGCTGGGTTTTTGTGTTTTTTTTTCCGTTGTTATTGGTTTTAGCCAAAATGAGGTACTGAGAAGAGATTAGAGGATGAAAGGAGAAAATAGAGTATATTCCTCCCTCTCTTATGCCTTCGACATCTCCAGCTCCCACTGAACATGCCTGCTGTTTACATCTTTCACCAAGTGATTTGGTCTTCTGGAGTCCAGTAACCTCACCTCCTCCCTCCATCCCTCCAGACTAGAGATCCTAACAGCTCCTGCTGTTACTCACCTCTTGCTTGCCTCACTGTCTTCTTCTATGAAACTAATTCCCTGCATTAAATTCCTTCTCCATAGTCATTCACAGTGGTTTCTGTTTTCTTGGTTGAACTCTGATTGATATAGAAACGATTCCTGATCTCCACTCCCCTTCACCTCAGTCCACTACAAAGGCTTTTGGGATCCCAGCTCCAGGTAGCTGGTTAAATTTTTGTGTTCCCACAGCACCTGTTTATACTGCTCTGGATTGCTACTGTGGTTGTCTTAATTTACTCCCCACCTTGAGGAGTCCTTGAAGGCAGAGACAATGTCATGTCAATCTCAGTATCCCAATGTCCTGCTCAGTGCCCAGTGTACAGTAGAGGCTCAAAATTGTAAAACACACACACACACACAATTCTTTCAGTCTTACAAAGCATTCGGTGTAATATGCTAGAAATGTATGAGGATTTAAGGAAAGAACCAGGCTATAATAACATAGAATTTAAATGAAAACTAGTAAATGTGTGGATTTTCTCAAGCAGGAGAGGAATGAGAAGAAGAGATGCTCTTATGATTAGGCTTCACTCTTCCCTCTGGGGCATGCCATTTTATTTTTCAGTTTATTGGATCACAATCCAGTCATTGGTGAAAACATCACCTTTTATTTCATGAAGGAGCTTAATCAATAAAGGTATTAATTACTCTCAGCAAATGCTTTGGAACAATACGGCACTGTCATTTTACTTCTGGTGGTAGGGAAAAATCAAAGAATCCTAGAATTCTGAGGGACATTTAGAACTTTGAGAACAGAGTCCTAATCCCTTATGATTCAGCAACCCCCAGGGAAAAATTCTGGATCTCTGAGAGAGAGAGAGAGATTATTGTTTTAGTCAATATAATTTAAAGCATTTATTTACCACATACTACATTGCAAAATGCTTTGCAGAAATATGTTAGTATCATTTAGAGATTAAGAAAGAGACCCACGGAGGTTAAATTGCATGTTGTTCTAGGACAGAGTCAGGATCACCTCTCATGGAGCCTGAAGAGCCAATCACTGCCTGCCTCTTCCATCTCCCCGGCAAGTCTTCCCAAAATGTGGCACAACAGCATTTCTCTATCTGGACTATATTGCTGTGGACATCTTGAATTCCAGGTACTAAAAAAATCCTTAACCATTAAACCTTGACATAAAAAAACTGCAGCACCCCTTAATACAGCATACCATTTTTACCTCAAGAAAACCAGAAAACAAGCTTCTAATAGTCTCCTTAAGACTCTAAAGGGATGTGCAAAAAGAATTCATTTCTCCTTAATCATGACAGCATATTTCATATTATAAAATTTGCCTAGAATTGACTTCCTGCTATGGCTTCAATCACGATGGTGATTGACTTGGCAAGGTATGACCCACGTGTTGTGTGAAATACTGCAGGTGCCAGTTGCAACAAAGTCGCCATTGTCTTTCTGTAATGAAGTCAGTTTAAACAGCTAAGTGTCCAAAAGTGAATCCAAGTGTACATGGTGTCCAAAAGGTCAATTATCGAATGGTGCTAAACAATTGGGATTGTATTACTGCTAACCAGGGCTCTTCAGTTTTGTTTTTAATAATGCAATGCTAGTCAATTAGAATAAAGAAAACATATTACAGCAAACATTGAATCAGACATTGTGACACATTGACAGAGATAAATTGCCAGAGTTTACACTGATACTACAAAATAACACTGACCTTGAATCACACAGCACATTTTATATGCAATTTCCAGAAAACTCCAGACGTTTGCTTTAGAGGAAAACAAGTGCTGTGTTTTAATTTTATTTTTATTTATTTTTTTGCTATGCTGAGATTCCATCCCTTGTAATGATTGTTACAGAGGACTCCCACTTTTTCTGGTGAGAGGAGTGGATATTGGGCCAGCTCACACTTAATTTTTTTCCCAAACAACTTCCAGGAATTCATTTTACTTCAAATAAGATTTTACTGGCATTTACTTGGATTTTCACATTTATGTCTTGGTATTATTCTTCAAAGATGTGTCCTGAAAATTCTATTATGTTTGAAATTCTTCGTGTGACAGCAAAACAGATTTCTGTAAAAACAAAGAACAAAGAGGATACCATGTTGATGGAAAAATTGTATTAAAATAGTTATTGCATATATAAATGCCTATTAAAGTGCCATATATTTTGCTGAAATTTACAAAATTTCAAAATTTCATCACTTCCTTTTAAAGTCTAATTTTTTCTTTTAATTATCATTTCAATTTGGGCAAACCTAACTATTTAAATATGACAAACATGAGTTGAAATATTATAAAAATACCATTTGTTTGAGTTTAATATATTTCAAAAGATTTGCTAAAATACTCTTTTTTTAATCTATGGGTCAATAAATACATTTAAATCTGAGAAACTCAAGCAGTCAACATTTCTTGGCATTAATGCTTATTGCCTAGGTACCAAAAGCTGGTTTAAAAATACTAAAATTATTTGTTTAAGGTTTTTAAACCTTCTGTATGGAATTCGAAAAGGACACCAGATATGTATTTTCCTATGTGACATATTTAGACAAATCGAGCTGACTGATTTTTAAAAAATAACTTTTTAAAACTTAACTTGATATTTACAGATGTTTTAGTCTTTGGAAGCCATTACATGTTCATTTTCCTTTCAGCATTAATTATACATAATAACCTCCACTTATCACATACTCTAGATGAAAGCTAAATCTGCTTATTTTTCCGATGCTTTTAAAACAGAAATAACTCTCATTATTAACAATAAGGAGAGACTTTTTGAATTATTAAACTCTTTGTATTTTTGAAGACTTGTCTCTGGCTTTTCTAAATAGAAAGTTCTAGCGTGAATAAAACTGTTACATAAATTCCTCAAATAATAGCTTAATTACTTATAAACTCTGGAAACAATTAGTTTATCATCCTTTGAAGTGAGTGAGGCAACTTGCCAGGCTGAGAGCAAAACGCTTGTCACTTTTTCATGTAATGAGCCAGTTTCTTTTTGTTATTTTAGATTATTTTGAAAAGGAAATTCGGTGGAATACACTTTAATGTTCAAAAGATTAAAAGTTGAATCATTCACTTCATAAATGGTCTCTGCAATAACACTTAATCAAGCACCGAAAGAAATATTGAAGGCTCTGCAGTTTATAATTTATGTGCTTATGGAAATCATTGAAAAAGATATTCTGGTTCAAAGATAAAGTTGTGCTTGAATGACACCAATACTGCAAAAGATTGACGAGGACTTGTCCTACTTTCAGCCTCATAACATCACCCCTCACCCAAACCACCAGGAACAGGCTCTTTTCTCCCTCTCGTGCCTAGCTCTCCTTTCTCTCCTGCCCGTCCCCCCTCTTCTACTTCCTGCGGTCTTTAGGTCTCTATCTCCCCCACCCACACTTCTTTCTCCTTCACTGCCCCCCAACCTGGTCCGCTCCTCCTCTCTCCTCTGCACCTCTCTCTCTTACATCGCAGTTCACTGTCCAGTGTTTTTGTCTGTTTTCTGGGCCACATTGGTCAAAGAAAGTTCTAATATAAGTAGTTGTTGTAAGATTGAAACACTATATGCCTGAAAAATACCTTTTAAAAAAATTAGGAAGAAAAAAAAATATCTAAAGAGAATGCTGGCTTCATCTTGGCAGCCTCCAGAGCTGCAGCGTTGCGGCCGAGCGCAGGTGGGGGAGGTAAACGCTCCGAAACCGCCTGGTGAAAGGCCGGCCCGGGGGCCATTACCGCAGTCGCGTCAGGTGGAGCCAGCACCTGGAACTGTCCACTCCCATCTGACCTTGGTGGTCAGCGAGCAAGGTCATCCTTAATTCCCTAACATGTTTACCCGGGGAGAAAAACTGAGAGCCAAGAAAGGTTGGCAGGTGGAGGACACATCCTAGCTCCGGGGCAGCAAACTTTTGACCATTTCGCATATTTCAAAATGATATTAATATACCTCCTAGACTACCCACCCCCCGCCCCCCTGGAGGTCATAATTACAAAGCACCCTTCCCTGGATCCGCAAGAATCCCTTTAGGTCCCAGGAAATCAACCTACTTTGGGGGTGCGTTTTGCATTGCCCCATCGCTCCCCAGGCCCTTACGCCAAGGAATAGGAAGTTGAGACATGACGCGTTCGTGCTTTTTTTCTGGGACGCTCCCTGCACCGGCAGAAAGGGAGACCAGGTGGAAAGACCGAGAGGAAAGGAATTACTCTGCGGCTCCTATGGAAATTCATATTCCGTGTATGTTCTTCCCTCACCTGAAATAAATCCTGCAGGCCTACCCGCACAGAACCAGCGGCACTTATTTATTTGCATGTCGTGCTTATAATATGGTCGAAAGCAAGACGGATCTTCCAGGAGGGCAGGAGATGAGGTTCACCTTTCAGGCTCGCTCTCTTAAATAAAAAAGAATTGACCGGCTAGGCGCCTAAGAATTTATCTTGAGTTTGTGGTCATTATCTCTATTATATAGCCCTGGCAATAAATAAATCGGGTGGTTACTACCCAACAATAAAACTGTAGTGTATGGGACACGTTACTGTTACTTTCTTAATAATCTGCCGTTTCTTTTACTTTAAATCTTCCCAGTTTTGTCTTCTTACTTGTCTACACGGATCTATCTTCACCCCTTGAGGTACCCAGACGCCCGGCTCATTCTTACACTTTGTGAACACAATAAGTTTTCCTGTCTAGACTTTCTGTTTTTCCTCCTATTTCTAGGCTGCCTAATCTGCTTCTAGACAAAGGGTCGGCCCGGATCAAATGTCTTTTTCCCTCTCTATTTTCACCGCTTTGTGCTTCCATGTTAATGAAGGCCGCCTCCCTCGCGGCAACCACCCGTGGGGTCGCTAGGAAAAGGGGTGCAACGCAGACTCCAGTGACCGGGCTCGGGGGAGATGGTCTGTGCCCCCGGAGTGGGCACGCCCTTGGGTGCGCACCGAGACCGAGAGCCGAGTAGGAGAAACTACACCTGGGTTAATTCGCCCTCACCCGGATTCTAGGCTACACGTGCGCCCACCGAGAGATTTCTGGGGCGTCCCACCCTCTGACTTCCTCAGGTCCGCCTCCCACCGGGCCACCGCGGGCCACACGCGGACGCGAGCAACCTGGACCCGCCTCAGAAGTCGGTTCTAGCTCAATTGCGGGCGCCACCGCGTCTGCGGGCACGAGAAACTCCACCGAGGACGCTCGGCCCGGGGAGCAGACGCGGGGGGCGGGAGGCGCTCCTTTCGGGTTTTCGGACCGGCGGGCTGGCGCGAGAGCCTGTGCACACGCCCACCCGGCCTCGGCCCGCACACCTGGGTCTCGCCTCTTCCGCGCGACTGCTGGTTACGCGGCTCCTCACCCAGCCGCGACCCCCAGGCAGGCGGGAGGCGCAATCTGTTCCGGGCCAGAGCCTCCCTGAGCCCCAAGGGCATTCAGCCCCGCTGGGAGGCCGAGCCCAGCCCACGTCCGGCCGGCGCCTTCCCAAACCACCACCACACTTGCTTTCACGCCAGCCCGAAAACTGACGCGTTTGGGCAAAGCGGTCAGCAAATGACCGTCTCATCCGCGGGGCGGGCGAAATCCCGGGAGGGCGGATGGGAGGGTGCGGGGGAGAAAGGGGCAAAAGGGCAGTAGTAAGCCGGAGAAAGAAAACAAACAGACCTGTGTCGCTTCCCTTTTTGTCTCTTTACCCTGCTTGTCTCAAGAAATCGACTTAACAACAGGCTTGTTTTTGTTTGTTTGTGTGACTTAGGTCACAGATAGAACTCGGGACTAAACCTCTCAATATGTGTGTGAGGGCGAGCGAAGCCGCGGCGGGGCTGCTGATGATGAAGCGACGGTGAACTCCTCACCTTTCTTTAACGCAGTAACAACACGTTCTTTTAAAAATCCACGCCGCCGTGTGTGTGTGTGTGTGTGTGTGTGTGTGTTTCGCTGTTAATTGCTATTTGCTGGGATGATCTTTTATGACTGGAAAACAAGCGGCTGGGAAAATATTCACGTTTGGGACAGAAAACATTTTTAATTTATATCTTTGACATTTAAAGGAGCAGAATTAATTTGTCCTGTCTGCATTAGCATTGAGAGAAAGTTTCAGAAATCTACCCAGGGGGAAGGGAAGGGGGGGGCGCAAAAAAAAAAAAAAAAAAAGGAAAAAGAAAGAGAAGAAAAGAAAAGCTAGGCTTGGTTTTTCTTATTTCAGATCTGTAATCCATCATTGAAATAGGAGGCAGCAAAATTGTAAAGATTCGATAGATTAAAATGCAAATGAAAGGTAGAAAAAGAAACATTAACATGGCGATCAAAGATTTAATAACCGTAAATCAAGATTTTTTTTTCTGTTGCAGCTGCAGTTTGTGTGTGTGTTTATGTTTTAATCATGTTCGTTCCATAAATAAATAATTTTTGAAACGAGACTAATTTTTCATTATTTTAACCGTGGGCTATAACACTAAATATTAAAAATAGAAAACGTACATGATGCCAGATCCCCAACCAAATAAGATAAAGACTTGTGTTGATTGGTTAAAATCAAGGGATTCGAAAATCAGAGTATTATGCTAAAAAATTCTATCTCAACTGACAAAGCCTAAAGTTGTATTTTCCCTTTAATATTTTATGTTTACAACAAGATACCATTTATACTAAATATACGCGTTGGCAGCATTTTCATTCCAGTTTGAGCATTTCCAAAGTAGAAAGTACAAGAATGTTTAAGTAATACAAAACATATATTATTTCAAAGTGACTTGGCAAGGAATTTCTGGGACATACTACTTATTAGAAGAATCTCCCTTCTAGAGAAAAATTAAGTGATGGTTCAACACACCTAAAACTTTTTAGCTTTATGATTGGGGTTCTTTTACCAAATGGGAATATTTTAGCCCTTTGTTTTGTTATCATTTGATTGAAGGTTTTATGTCGAGGTGTCAAATTATCGGGGCATACTCTATTTTCTTCAACTACTCATTTTCTCAACTGAGTTGAAGGATTTTCATTTAGATCTTTTTAATTTAAATTAATTTATATTATTAATTCAAATTTATAGCTAGACCTTCTAAACACCTGGACTCAGTCTTTTCTTTTCTTTTCTTTTTTCTTTTTAAGATAGAGGGGATTCATCTTCAGAAGACTGAAACTTCTTTTGGCAATACAGCTTTGCAATGTTTAAAATCTTAAATCTGTCTCTGAAGTTGTTCACCGGAATTTACTGAAACCGATAGATTTGAATTGTCTTCCTTTCTCCTCTTTGCACAAATTAATATGATAACCAAACCTGGAATACATGTTTCATTTGCAAAACCTTTTAGTTAAATGTGGGCTAAGTTGATGCCCCCCCACACACACACAAACACACACACCAGTCAAACAATCAAGTTTTCACTGTGACTGTCCAATAATGCATGTAGATTAAAATTACACTTGGACCTTTCCTCCTTTGTTTTTTTTTTTTCCATTTACTTCAGTGCAACAAGATGACTTGATTTTCATGGGATTACATGAGCTCCATTCAGTGTTACTGGGACATTTCTGCTTAACTAAATACTTGCCTTAATGGACAAATGAACTTCTTTTTATTTGCTGGAGTTTGTAGCTGGTTTTAGATACAGAGTATCTGGTTTTAGATACTGATTTAGTTATTGTTGTTGTGAGAATGGAACAGGGACAAAAGTCATTTATCTAAACTGAAGAGATATGATTCTATGAAAAGGAAAAGCAAGGGCAGAATCACGGGGATTTATTTCAGTTTATAGCACTTATTAATTAAACCGGACGTGATATTATTCTGATCGGTTAGTACCGACCTTGTTAAATGCTGCCAGATACCTTTATCTTCTCGCCCTCACCCCCATTTTTTTTTCATTCATTAGATAACTTGGGTCCCTTGTTGATGGGGCTTGCTTTTTTCCTATATTATACAGCTAAGCAGTTACAGTGCAAAATCGCGTGCGTCTTTAGCAGACTGCACCCCTCCCGGGAAAAAAGAGGTGGGGGAGAGAAAAGAAGAAATGCTTTCCTTATTCAGTTTTAGCATCTTGTTTCGTTGAAATGCAAGACAGGTACTTGATTTAGCATTTAAGCAAAAGGTTACACAAACCGCGTTTTAGAAAGTGTTGGGATGTCCGACAGGGTCAGCCGGAGATCAGATCATTTTTTGAATGCAGACCTAAAGATAATGAGTACTTGTTGTATTAAAGGGGACAAACAGTACTTTGGCTTCCTCTGACCCCAGAATGCACGGCTTGGTTTCATTGATCATCCTCCTTTATGAGATAATGCAATTACAAACATCAATAAGGGGCTGCAAGGGGAATCATTATGCGCTGACAGTGATAAATGACGGTGCAGAAATAGCATGCTTTCCCCCCCTAACAATCCAGGAGCCCAGGGGCTCCGGGGGCTGAACACAGTCGCCAAGGAAACAGATGACATCCCAAACGGCACCAAAGGAAAAAAAAAAAAAAAAAAAGAACAGTCTTTCTTTGCCTTTCACTCCTTCCGTCTTCCAAAGAGTTAGTTTTGGCTCCAGCAGCAGCTGCCACACAGGCATTTCGTTATTTCAGACATTAAAGACTGGAGCGGGCAGTGGGAGTCTCCTCCCCTTCCATCCCCACCCCCACTAGATAACACACAAAGCTCGCTGTTCACAGTTTAGGACTACCTGAAAATGCACGTACTGAAAATCAGATTGGGGGCGGCGGTGTCGGAAACGTAGGTTAAAACAGCCATTGCGTTGTGATTTCCCTGCGTTCATGACTGCCCAGTGGAAACTGAGTCTCCAAAGCAAGCTGGCGCCTGGCGGGTTGGCCAGTGAGGGGACTGGGGCGCGCGGCTCGCCTCCATCTCTGTCTCCCGGTGGTGCCAGACGCTGCTCGGTGCCAAGGGGGTAGGGGGTCGGAGGCTGCGCGTAATTTCTTTGGGATGGTTTCTTTGCTGGGTTTCTTTGGGATGAAGTTATCAATGGGTCTAAGAATCGGCCCTAAATCAGGAGGTTCGGTTCTTTTAAAACCCAGTGCGCCCTCAGCAAGTGGCTTCACTAGGGCCTCGCTGAGCGATTCCACCCACATATATCCTGCAAGGTGGGTGAGAACGGCGGGCGCGAACAGACTTTGGGTTATCGGCGCTGAAACGTGGAACCTGCGACTGCAGAGGGGAAGGCGAGAGAGCCTGTGGACAGTCAATGGAGAAGGAGAACTAGCCACTTTGGGGCAGGATAGGAGGGAAGAGGGTGCCGAGGTGCGAGGGGGCCTCAGAAGAAAGGAAGAAGGAAAGGGAGGAGAAGGAGCAGAGGGCGAGCGCAGTTCCACCCTAGAAGGAGGTCGCCAACCGGAGAAAGCAGACACCGCGTTCCTGACCCCTGCCGGGCACTCCCCGGCGTGGAACGAGGGAACCCCGCGCTGTGCGTCCCGCCACACTAGGGCCCCGCTCGGCCGGTGCATTAAGCAGGTGACTTTATTCACTGCTCCTCAGTCGGCGAGGTCCCGGGACTCGTTTTCCGCCTGGAGATTAAAATCATTGCTCGCTTAATGAACTTAATGCTTTAGGGTAGAGGTGAGTGTGTCTGCGAGTGGGCAGGGGTAGGAATTACCGACCCGATCGATGGGAGACTGGCTTAAAACTAAATCCCTTTTCTCTAGGGCTTCACCGCCCGGGTTTCCCCGCTGTGGGCTGAGCGCGCGGGGAGGGCAGGAGGCGGCGCACCGAGGGAGAGAACTCCGGGCGCGACCCGTCAGAACCGAGGACCTAAAAATGCCACCTAAAAATGCTCCCATAGACCCCTGGGGTACCAGTTCACAGGGCAGAGACTCTTTAAAGCTCAAAAGTTGGCGAACTGATTGTTCAATAGGTTGTTTAGTTTTCCTTTCAGCTCCGCCTTGGGAGAGAGAGTTTCAGACGCTTTGGCTGGCTGGTCCCGCGAAAGAGCAAACCCCGCCCCCCCTACGCCGTCAGGCACCCTACACACACACACACACACACACACCCCTTTAGGCCTCTGTCACCTTTCACCACCACCCATTCTTGCTTGCTCTCCCCCTCCCCGCTCATTCCTGAGTCCTGGGATTCCCCTGAAGACCCTGCGCCGGGGGCCACCCTGAGTACTACGGGCCACCTCAGAGTAAGGGGGCGCGCGGGGTGGCACAGGAGAGGGGAGTGAGACAAGGAGAGATGTCCCGGCCAGGCAGGGCGCCCCACTACCCAATTTCACGTCGGTCCACCAGGCGTTCAAGCGCCTACCCGGAAGCTTGGCATCATCAAGTCCTGTTTTTACTGCCTTCACGTGGGCCGAGGGCCTGCCGGGATTTGAAAGGCAGGGGAAAGTTTGCAGAGGCTTTAACGTGATTCCGAGAAGCTCCAGTCGTAGGCGTTGGGGTGCTGTCCACGGCTCTCCCGCTGGGGTTCCCGAGTGCGGCACTTGCGGGCCGCCTGGTGGTCGCTGCCCAGGTCCCAAGTGCCCCCTGCGCCCCAAGTGCTCGGGGTCGGGCTCCCGGAACCGCTGCGAGCTCGGGATACCCGGGCCCCGACGTGGCGGAGTCCACAAGGAAGCTTCCAGTCCACCATAAAGCACCCTGGGCGGTTCCGAGGAAAGGAGCCCGGGAGCCCTCCAGAAGGTGCCTCTCTACAACCTTCTGCGCAGACCCGAGGTCGCCCCCATCCCCGAAGACGAAGTCAGCAGCTCCCTTAAACTTGGCTTTCAAGATTGGGGTTGCGGAGGAGGCAGAAGACTAATGGGGTCCCAGTGCACAGCCGGACGCTGGAGCAGCAACGCCTGGGCGGGAGCTCTGCGCAGCCGCCGCCGCGGCCCCGGGAATTTTCTCTCCGGGTGCGCAACCTGGCCCAGCCCCAGGCCAGCGACATCTCTCCTCCGGCTCCCGGCCTGCAGGCTTATGGGGCGCTGCACACAGCAACAAAACCCGAGCGCCAAGTCCGGGCACCGCGTGGGAGACGCGGGGTAGGGGTGGGGGTGGGGGGGGTGGAAAGAGAACTTGTGTTTATTGCTTTTCAGAATCTTTCTACTTCACGCTGAAGTTTCCTGGTAGGCGCTTCTACCCTGGGGTCGGAGCCTCCCACCGCCTCTCCTTCCCTGTCCTGGCGAGCTGAGCGAGCTGGAGCCTCCGCCCCGGCCTGGCCGCCCGCTGGGTTCCCCCCGGGCCCGGACCCCCGCGTCCCCGATGCTGCGCCGCCTCCACGCCCCACTTCCCGGGCTCCGTACGGGACTTGCTGTCCCCAGGGTGAAACTCGCGGTCCGAGCTCGCTGCAAGGAGACGCCCGCTGCCTCCCGAGAAACTCCTAATACCATCCATATAGCTTTAATGCGTTTATAATTCGATAAGTGATTTCAATTTGAAATTGTTAGTAACTAATTTTATGGGTAATTTTTCCACATCAAATATTTAAGCATCAGATTAAGGGAGCCAGTTCCGACACAGGATAATAAGGGGGTTTCCCCTCACCCCCAGCGCCTCCGCCTTCCTCCGTTTCCTACCGAGTCGTTTTTCCAAATCCCCAAAAGATGGCAGTCGAAGCCGACATTCCTCTTTTCCTGTGGCTCTGCGAAGGGAGGAGGAGAGAAGGGGAAGAGGGAGGAAGGGCGGGAGGAAGAGAATCTAGAGACTGGGGGAGAGAGGGGCTAGAAAAGGGAGGGAGCACCAAGAAGTTGCAGGAACTTTTCAAACGTGTCACACGTTTCTAACGCAAGCAAGAAGCGGTGGTGAATTTCCTGGAAGTATCGTGGCAGCAAAGAAAGCCCCAGAAACGTGCCTTGTGGCCTCCGGCTAAGGCGTGTGAGAAACTCAGCACATTCAACTAAACCCTCAATTCATAACTGAAGAGGGAGAAGGGAGACGCGGAGAGGGACGGGCTTCTTGAAATTTCTTTGTATTTTAACAGTATATATAAATACCATCCAACTAAACAACTTGTTTCCTCGAGGACTGGGCTCTGCAGATCACTTGTGGGGCAGAAGGGGTGGGGGTGGGGAAAGGGCGGCTTACAGCCGGCGGAGGGGAGGCTGGGGCAGGCAGCGGATGAATTGCAGACCAGTTGCCAAAACTTTTTTTTTTTTTTTTTTTTTTAGCTGCGGCTGCGGCTGCCTTTGCCGCTGCCTTTGCTTTGAATGTGGGTAACTAGGAAACAGCAAGCCGTCTGAGAAGACGGAATTTCCAACGTGTAAAATGTTCTTAACGGAACCATTGAGCGAGTGCAATAAGGCGTGAGGGGGAACTAATCTTCCCATTTAAATGTTTGTGGCAATTTTATCTAAATGAATTTTAATGCTAAACGAGGGTAATTCCCCATTTGTAGCGCGTTTACTTCTCTTTCCTGTGCTTCTAAAGCAGTCGAACATCATGCAATGAACAATAACAATAAAAATACTGTCAAGGCATATTATTCATTTTGAGTGTGTTATAATTACAGCTGATTAAATATGAGAGGGTAGAATATTTTTTTAAATTTTGGGGAAAAAAATAACTCATACTAAAAATTAGTCTAATTCAGCCAGCGCAGCGACTCCCCCGGGGGGCCCCCCCCAAAGAGGGGGCAACAGTGTGTGTCCTTGTTTGGAGGAGGGCGTTTTGTTTTTGCCTTTTAAGAAACATCAAAAACACTCTAAGCACCTCTATTATTTCTCTCTTTCAGATAAGTGGTCTCAATAACCTCAAAGCCGGCACTGAAATTTACAAGGGGAGAAGCTAAAATAGCACGGGAGGTGTGGTGTCGAGGGGCTGTGGTGGTAAGGCTGGGGAAGAAAGGGCCCGCAGCAAGCAAGGCTCTCACAAAATCGTGCAATGGAGGGGGAAACACGCGGAAAGAACATAGTTTGTTTCATTTTTCTAATTCACTGGAAGCTAACGATCTTGACGTATCCCCCATATTCTCTAACTCCTCTTCTCTTGTACCTTTCACCTTCCCTTAATGTCTCACTCGCTCTCCCTCTTTCTCTCTCTTTCCACCATCTCCCCAGGTCCTGTCTCCTTTCCTTTCTTTCCCTCCCCCCACCGGCAAGAGCCTCCCTAAGAATAAACGCTGGAAATAACCCACTCACCCTGGCACGTACGAGGCGAGGAGGGGGCAAACTTTATTAATAATAAAGTTTATTATTAATTTTGAACGTAAATAAATGGTTGTTAACTGCTAGTAACCACCTAGCAAACGAGAGTTATTTCACCAATATGGACTATTTAGGTAGAGGAAGAACTGCCCCTGGGTCAAAATGGGAAATTTAAACAGTCCCATATATGGGATGAGTTGGAGTGGGAGAACTCTGCCGGAGAAGGCTGCTAAAGGTTCCATGTCATTCTCTTCCTACACATTTATGTGTTTAGAAACAAGTCCCATAAACAAAAGGTGAGCGTGCGCACTGCTGCTCCAGCAGGTGAGACAATCACACATCACCTAGTAAACCTGACCAACAGCTGGTTTCTCTTTTGAAATAGAAAATAGAATTGTTCAGAGCGCTTTTATAAGGTGGCCCAGGCCTGAATGTCAGACTTGAGTTAAAGGTGCGATCTCCCACCCATCCCTTTGTTTACAAAGCAATCACTGCTAAAGGCTTATTTTTAAAAACCAATTTGGCCTAATTAAAATATTTGTATATTTTCCTTCGCTTTGGAAAGCACTTTTTATGACAGCAATTTTATTTAAATAAAATTATAAGCTACTCCAGCTTTAACATGTTATTTTGTACCATTTAACTGGCTGTGATGCAGAAATTCTGTACAGCTGTTCTGGAAAATTGGTTAATAACCAGTTTTTATCCAATGAGAACATAGAGCATATTTGTAGAAATTAGATTGTGAAGTCTGGTCTCTTCAATTCACATAGTTAACTTCCTAATAAACATATACTGCTCATCCTAGGTAACATCCTGAGTAAAAGACTTAACTCTGCACTTAGATTCATCATGTGCAAGAATAATTTCACTGATATTAGATGAGTAATTCTGTTGAATGTGGTATAAGACTATGGTTATTTTAGTGCCCTCAGGCCTTAAATTTGGTGATATTAGGAGTTCATTAAGCCAGCTTAAAGAAATCAGTATTATCATTAAAAAATTTACTTTGTGGTTAAAATTTTCAAATATATAGGTCTTGGAGGAGCTACAATTAATTTTTATATTTACTGCATTAAACATTAAAAATTTGGGGGCAGAAAACAAAGTTTTCAAGCAGTGGAGTCAGCATGACAAAAATAATCTTGTTTTTATTTTAGATTCAGATTTCATTACTGCACTCAAACGACTACAACTGGGCTTGGCGTTATTATACAATCCAAACTGTTCCATCAGAAACGCTAAGACTCAGTGTGCAATGATTGTTATTAATAATTAGCTCCTTGGTTTCTTGATAGAAAAAGGCTATCAACAAGCATTTGTTTATCCACAACAAAAAGTATAATTAGCTTATCCCACTTAGTAAATCTTGTATGCATGCCAACTCATACCAAACTGCTACTTTTACAAAAAAAAAAATTGCAATAATACAGTTCATTTTTCCAGTCCTTTTTGCACAAAATTTATTTACAATGTCTACATAAATGCTCCAAGGTGGGACTATGGAAAAATACACACATGACCGATGTTTTGCTCAGAAATAAAGTCAACATATTAAAAATAAATCTTCAGTCTATGTTTCAGAGCTGCATAAAACAGGAAGTGATGTATAAGGTGGTGGTTGTTGCATGGGGACAATGATGCTTGATGTGACAATTAGGCTTCTAAACACACGGCCTTTTGGTTTCCATGCCTCCTCCTACCAGTCTCCTTAAGACACTGCCTGCAACAGCTGATTAATCATTGTTGATGACTGCAGTTTTTCCCATCCTTCCTGATTTACATCTGTTCAGGCCAATTCAAATATGGTGAGTAAATGAATTAGACATGCAAATTCAAGCCCCAGGCTAGAAAGAGGGAGAGAGAGGAAAAGAGAGAGAAAGAGAGAGAGCGCGCATGGCTGAAATCCTAGGCGAGAAGAAAGATTCTTCTGCCTGATAGCTATTTCAATGTTCTAAAAATCCTGCAAATCAGACCTTCCTGTCCCTTGCAGGATAACTGTAAGGCTTTTTTAATGTAAGGAGGCTTCTGGAGGAAGTGAAGAGCTATGGAAACAACACACATAGTGTGGAAAAATTTCACATTTTTTTTAAAAAATCTATAAGAAACAACGTAATATGGATAACAGTATAATAGCATTTACAATATTTCGCTCTTTGTTCTCTTAATGTCTTATATAGTTATTTAGCTTGTCCCCCAAATTCACTTCGGTTGGTATTTCCTGCTTTTTTAGAGTCCCTATGAAGAATTAGGGATGCTCCTTGGTCCAAAGTAGATGCCAA
>JAKSZT010054030.1:21030236-21317401 GCA_026826555.1 Tolypeutes matacus
ATGAAATTTCTCACTCGTAAGATCCATTTCTACTGTGTAATTCTAAAAATCATATATCAAATACAGAAAATGAACAGGACATATTAGATTCTGAAATGGTAAATTGTTTTTAGTCCTCAACTCAGATTTGACTATATCAAACATGAGCAGCACATAAAAAAATACAATGAAAAGTTTAATAATGCACTATTAATAATTAAAGGATCTACAGTCCAGTATGAATTCCAGTTTGTAAGTCTGCCCATTTCAAGGAAAAAATAGTTTCTAAAAACCAAACCATTAAACAGTCAGGGACATTAAATAGAAATGCAAACTTCCTGACATTTTAAGGTTCTCAATATCCTGTATCCTTATGTTATCTCATTATCTGAAAAGTAATTGAAACAAATAATGAAACTGGAATCTAGCTAAAAGGTACACTGTTGGTGCTAACTCTTATTGGCAATGTATATTATATCAGTTCTTGTCTATGAAGTCCCTGAACTGCTAATAAAAATATTTAAAACACAGATCTACAACAAATTGTGTTGCAAATCAGGTTATCATTATCTTGTATAAACCATGAAAATTAGAATCATGTGAGCAGAAGGTTAGATTAATTCTCCAGTCTCATTATAAGCACAGGTGTAGCACAAACACCATGTGAAATAACCAATTAAAATGAAAAAAAAAAAACCTGCTTTTTCATTAGCTGCCTTCACTGCATGACCAATTAGAAAATTATTTAATATTAATACTCTGCATATACTAAAAGTAATTTTCATAGCAACTAACATAGGTAAGAAAGCAATGGTACTATGATACTTTTCAAAGTCTGTAGGCTCCTACAGGGAAAGAACTGTCAGCTTTCCTTTCAAAGCCCTTTTTAACACGTAATATGTTCTGGATATGATTTATTGCTATTTACCTAAAAATAGAACCTTTTTAACAGAGGAGAAGCCAAGGCTCAGAGAAATTAAGTGACTTCTTTGAGGTCACATGTTAACTAAGAGATGTTAATAATTTGTTGAATGACATACAGCTGGCAAATGGTAGTAGTAGAAATAAAACCCTCCTCTCCATCTTCCCCATCAGTGCATGGCCACAACTATGCCACCCATCTCGAACATTCCAGACTATATAGATATCCAAAAATTATCTGGTTTGGGGGAAATTACCACTGGCAACAACCTTCCTGTTGAGGGAGGAACTAAGCATAAATGTGAACATTTTGTAGATTGGGATTCTAATGGTTCCACTGCTTGTATAGACACACGAGGCTATGCAAAAGGAGACTTAGTGCCGTGAATTATCTATATTCCCAATCTTGACTTGGTCATGTACATACAGACTCTCACAGGTAAAGTCATAATAACCAACTCAGGTGTGACTCCGTGACATTTAATCCATGGAATAATAGAAAATTACAGCTCAGGTATGGAAAGGGTCACCTAGTTTAGTCACAGACACGAATCCTCTCTGTGATATTACCTGCCAAGTAGATGGGTAGCCTCTGCTGACTGCTTCCCATTCAGTACTCACCACCTCACTAAGTGCCCACTCCACGTCTGGACAAGGCAAACTGTTAGGTTCTGACTTACTTGATCTAAAAACATTTCACAGGACAACTGCTCGGGTAATTTAAACAATTCTTATCTCACTTCCTCAGGATAGCCTTTCACAAGTTTAAACATAGCTGCCATGTCCTCTAGGCTTCTTTCCTCTTCTCTTTAGGCTAAACATCCCTGGTTCTTAAAAAGTTCCTTCCAGGATGTGTTTTTGAGTCCACTCAACCACCACTCGCTGCCCAAAGTGCTGAGGTCTGCCTGCATCTCTGAATTCTGTGGTGGACAACACTAAATGCAGCTATTTCAGTTCTGCTCTGATCCCTTGAAGAGAGCAAACACCTCACCACAGCCTCTTAGCTAAGTGCCCACAGGTACTAGGTGTTATTTGCTTCTTTTTGGTGGCAATAACCATTTGTTGTTATTAACAACACAGATGTAAGCTACCCAGGTATAAAAGTGGAAATCCTTTCATTAGGAAAAAACAACAGGACACTAAGAAGATAAGAAAACCTAATCATTTTGTTGGAACTGTTTGACTGCATTAGCTGGTCAAACTTCTTACTTTTGAATCATTTAAATTAAAACATAATAGAAATTGTTTCCAGTTAAATGAAACATTATTAATACATTTAAGTCAGAGTGAGCCCTCAGAAAGTTACTGAATTTCACTTCCTATAGACATATGAACAACTAATATCATTATCTGCATTCAGGATGGACATCTTTATCTGAAAATAAGCACATATGAAAATATTTTATTTTTTAAAACAACATTACCTTTCTGATTTTAAAGCTATCTCTTTAGTTTATTTTGCAATTATCTCATCCTATCTTATATATACATTCTCTTTGGAATTATGCTACATACAAGCAGAGCCATGTGTTTAGATGGCTTCAGGGTGAATTCAGATACAAAAACATTTTCCTTCTGGGCAAAGTAATAAAATGACATTTTTGCTCCTCCCACAATAAGTCAAACTGAGGTCAGTTCCCCCATCCCTGTATCTGTTTAAATAAACTGGTCCAGCTGTTTGTTTCTAAAATGCCCTTTGACCTTGTATCTCATCCTCCCTGCTTTTGTGACAGAATGCTTTACTTTTCATTGTGGAAGATTCTAAATTATCACAAATTTTCTAAACACTGAACCAAAAAAAAAAAAAGGTCTTTAGAACTTAAATGACCATATTCCCATCTTAAAGCTCTGTCATTTTAAGAGGCATCAGTAAAACAGTTATTTTTAAACTCATACATATGCTTCTCAAATATATATCTACTATTTATTTATAAACACATAAAGATATAGTACAGCTTGAACATAGGAAGAAGCAGTGTTTTTGAAGAGAAATAAAAAAGAGATACTAATACAATTCCAGTTTGAATGTACAATAAAAAAATACTATCAGCCACAAAATATTTTGAGATGAAATATAATCCATGAAACACACATAATCTGTAGAATTTTACATATTGAAAAGGCCTCTTAGAAAAGTCTGTTAGTTTAAAGAGGTAAGAGGAAATTTTTACAGTTTCAGAACTGCTGTCCAAATATTATACAGCTCTTAAAACTCAGATGTGTACTGTCTGGAATACTTGGTGATGTGACAGTTTTCTTAGGTACTAAATAGATAGTTGCACATCTTGGCTTAATAGAATATGAGTCAAATTTGCCATCAACTGGGCTTTTAAAAAAAGTAAAACTGTTAAGTTAACTATGCTTTAAGGTTGGCAAAGGTCTTGTTTGCCTCTCCATATCCAATTCATAATGTCAAGGTGTATTTAAAAATGTATAGATCCCATTTTGCTTTGAAAACACAATCTTTTGTGAAGCATATTTAAAGAACTAGACTTCTACCATTTAAAGTGGTAGAAGACTGAATTAGGGAAAAACTCCTTGTATTTCTTTTTTTTTTTTTCCATGGAATCATTAATTAGAATTTCTTCCTGTGTTCAAACTGTTACCTATTTCAAAAAAGAAGTTTTACAGTGAAAAGGAAGATAATGGGCTGGTTTTATAGCTATGTTCCATATCAAAATAAAGAAAGATGTGTTTCATTTATTTTTACTTAGTTGTTTGTTTAGGATTCAAGTCCTAATAAGGGCGGCATGGGACATGGGGAAGGAGCAAAATCTCCAAAAGTATCATCTAAAAGTTAAATTTTATTCTTTGCATTTTTAAATAGAAATCAAACCAGGAGAATAGGATGTAAATTCTGAGCTGTCATGTTAAAAGGACATCCAGAAAGTTTTGCTTTATTTGTTCTATACTATGCCCTCTAATGTTTATTTATCTTTACACTTTTTTTTTTCATTCTGCTAATTCTACCTGTCTCCTTTCATTCTTTGTGTTTGGATGTCTGCTCAGTGTTCTGACCAAGATCTGGTTGAACTGCTTTCTAATGTTTACCCTTGTCCCTTAGTTCATCCTCCCCTTGCTTGCCTTGAGCCCTTCCCCTAGAAGTGGATCGTGAAGCTGAGCTTCCCCTGGGTGAGAACCAAAAGGGGTGAGGAGATCATAGTGGGCTTCCATGAGGAACCACAACACAAGCTATATTTTTTTGGTTTCATGGGCTACATTTTCCTCATAACTTTGAGCTTTTCCTCTACTCTTACACCCATTATCCTCTTTGTATGGTTCTCTGTAATACTGACGACAGTTAAGAAAAATTACTTGCTCACTTTCAGAAATGGCATTTTCACCTTTTCTCAATTTATTCTATTTACCAGTCCCTACCACCCTACTTATTCAAGATTAAAGATAATCCATGTTTTGTTACTTTGACATCCCCCAGCCAAGTTAGTAAACAACATAAAATTTAAATGCTGTTACTAAACAATGACGTGACCCTCCATCACACCCATAGTGCTTACTTCAGAAGATGTACACCTAAGGATGCAGAAATGTCATTTTTTTAATACTCTCACATGCTCGGTGACTAAAACTATCAACTTCAAGAAAAGATTTCATTAACTAGCAACATATATTAGTAAAAATACTCATACTGTCCATTAAAGAAATATATCAGTTGTAGTCATTCCTTGATTAATGTTAAGGAATAGTTAGGAATACGCACATACATAAGGAATAATATAATCTAACCATGCATTCTTAAGAACAATATAAGTTCTGGAGATTTCTGAATGCATTATTTTTTATTCAATTAAAAATAAACAACATGCAAATATAATACTAAATGGATACACATTCATTTTAAGTAGTTTCTATAAATAACTTAAAATTTTAGAATTTAAGCCCTATGAAAATTCTTCAAGTATAAAATTTCACAATGGAAGATAGTTGCTGAATTCCAGAATTTTGTCCTTTTTCTATTCCATTAATTTCTTTGACAAAGCATTTTTTCAATTTTATCAGTCTTTTAAATAAAATTATGTCTACACATTTTTAAAGTCAGCATCTCCTAATAAATTTAAGGCATGTTTTATAAACAAACTCTTCAGGGAAAGAGTTCTAGCTATCTCCCAAATACATGTCTGTTCTTTTAAACAAGAAATTAACTTCAAAATCTTTGTGTTAGAATTCCTTTAGATTTACATTTTCTTATTGGATTTAATGATCCATAACTGGCAGCCTTCAGGGTCCAAGCTTTCTATACTCCCTTTCTTTGTGAAATAAAATCCCATGTAACATGATTTTAAGACGCTCAAGAAAGTTAACTCAGATCTCAAGTCAAACCACATGAAATCATGCTTTTCGCAACTTCTTCTGGTTCCTTAGCCTCCTCCAGGATCTGACAGTTCCAGGACTGCAATGCATCATCTTATGTGGCTGGAGGATGGAAAGATGGAGAACTGCAAACAAAAAGGAGGGGAGAGGGAGCACATACTCTGTGCTCCACCCATAATGTCGGAATTTGCTGAAATCATAGTAAGTCCATCAGTCAGTGGCGTGAGACGGTCCCCCTTCTCTAGCAGGGTTGGGGGTATTTGTCAAATTACTCTAGAAAGAACTGAAGTTGAATAAGACAATCCAGGAAATTGAAATTACATATAAAATTTTCATCAAAGCAACTAGTAAAAATAATCACTAATTAGTTGACAATTATGATGCAAAGTAATACAATCCATGCATTATTTTGTACTTTAGACAATGAAAAAAAACTTTCAAATACTTCACTGAGCTTGGTATGCATTACAGAAAGTTTTCCTTGAAAGATAGTTAAAATAATCATTTTATTCTAAAAAATGTAGGCTTGCAAATTGATCTGACCTAAATTCAAAGCAGTGGTGGCTCCTTCCCACCTTAGCTATGAAAGGGTCTCTATTTCTTCTGCTACAACTTGCTACCTTCTAGTTAACTTGGATTCCAAACACAGCTGAATGCATGGTAGGAATATCTCGCTAGAAATAGCATAAGAAATACCCAACAGTTAAAAACAATTTAAGTATCCACTGACACAAGGCATATGTAACAAAATGATATTTATAAGTATAAAATATTTACTTAAATGTGATAGACAATTTGCCAAATTTGAGTTTGTCTAAGCCTATAAATATAAGGTATATGGAATGAAAAATGATTATTGACAAAATGTCTAAGCAATATGACAACCTAAGATAATAAAGCAAAAGCTTCTCTATTAATAGAAAAGCTAAAAGAGATAATATATTTGAAGACTATTTAATAGCAGAACTGTTTTTCATTTAAATTCCAATTTTCCCATATTCACAAAAAGTCAATAAAATTGCATCTAATTAAAATCTACATATCACAGAATATATTTATTTAAAGCAAATCCTAATTTCCAGCCAATGTCCATTATAAATAGGATGACCAGAAATTTATCATGTAAACTGGGGCACTTTTGAGAGTGAAGGGACATTATTAATAATTACTCTGGGGCAATAGGCATAAACTATGAATGCCCTCAGGCAATTGAGGTATATGGCCATCCTAATGATCAGATAAGCACATTTTTTTCCAAATGAAATTTCCCCTGAACGACTGGAATCAAAAATTTGTTGTGGTAGTATGGCGAGCAACCCTAACATACATAAGGTGCTATGGAATCCCAGCACCATCTTGGAGTACTCCAAACTCTTTCCTTGCGGATCTCTCTTTTCATTACCTTAGCTCCCCAAGCATTCACCAACCACAAACTTCCCAGACCTCGATTCTCACTCATGCCAAAGGTGGATGTCTCAAAATCTAGTGTAATTTTTTTGTCAATCACAAAGTTAGGCGATAGCAGACGACTTGAATGGAATTCTGTTTCTATTCCTTGGAATGTTCACTGTAAATTCTGTTTAAATCAGTAAAGCTTGGGAATTAAGTTCAATGTAATTTGTATCAATATGATCTGTATCCCCTCAAAAATACAAATGCAACCACTTACAGGGGAAGGCAAACATCTATCAATTGAGGTATATCATAAAATCTCTCCCACGAGGACAGTGACACTAACAAAATGACTCTTCTGTGAACTGGCCAAATCTTTGAAAAGTGCTCATGGGGGATATAAGTCACACAAGGGAAAGGAGGGAGAGTGTGCATTTCACTTCTGAGTTGCTGGATTTTATTGCATCTATGCTTTTCTTTGAACATCACTCATAATTCTCACAGTCAAAATGCTGGTCAACGGGAAGCGGATGTGGCTCAAGCGATTGGGCTCTTGCCTACTATATGGGAGGTCCCTTCAGTTTCCTGTGCCTCGTAAAGACAGCAAGCTGGTGCAATGGGCAGGCACAGTGGGCGGTCACAGCAAGGTGACACAACAAGAGACACGAGTAAAAACATAATGAGAGTCACAACAAAGCAGGAAGTGAAGGTGGCTCAAGTGATTAAGCACCTCCCTCCCACATCCGAGGTCCCGGGTTCCATTCCCGGTGCCTCCTAAGGAAAAAGGAAGAACAGACACAGCAAGTGCAAACAATGAGTAAGTGGGGAGAAGTAAGTAAATAAAATAAATCTTTAAAAAAAAATGCTGGTCAAGGGCAGGGAAAGTGAGAACAATCAGTATAGTGGGAAGACTATGAGAACTGAGTGGGAAAATTGCCACTCCCCAGCACTGAGATCATAATAGTATTTAGGTGCTAGAATTGTGATAATCAAGTGAGTTAATGTTTATGAAAACTTTGCAAATTGTAAAATTCAAGACAGAGATATATCATGATTCTTCATTATGAGTCTCAAATATATATAATGGCATAAAAATTACACATGAATGTTTATAACAGCACTATTAATAAATTTAAAAAAAACAAACAGAGGGTGGAAACTACCCAAATGTCCACTGATTGACTAATAGAGAAACAAAATGGGATAAATCCATACAATGGAATATTACTCCGCCATCAAAAAGAACAAAGTACTGATACATGTTGCAACATGGATGAACCTTGAAAACCTTAAGCTAAATGAAAGAAGCAGTCAAGAAGAGACAGAAAGTAGAATAGTGGCTGCTTAGGGCTGGGGGCAAGGAGGTATGGGGGTTGATAGTTAAAGGGTACTCATTTTTTTTTTACAGTGATGAAAATGTTCTAAAATTGACTGTGGTGATGGCTGCACACACTAAAACCACTGAACTGTACACACTAAATGTTTGAATTGTTTGTGATATGAAATTTTATCTAAAAAAAAAGCTGTTTAAAAAATTCAAAATGGTAGATCGGAAGAAGCACCGGATTAGGAATCATTCCCACCCCTGCCTCTAACTAGCAGTGTGTCATTGTAAGGCCCTGAGCCCCTGCCTGTCAAATAATGTATAAAATCCCACCTAAGACTTACTCTATGGTTTTATAGAATGGTATTTATATGAATTTAATCCATGCTCCCCCTCAATAAACTTCAAAATCTCATATTTCCTTGTTATTTGAATTTTGAAAGAAATAGCATGACTGAAAACAAATTCTGTTCTCAATATGCTTTTCTGCACTACATTCACTCTGAACAATTCTGATTTGCCTCCTCTGGCCCCCCACTCCTTCCCCGGCCCCCACTCGGTGCAGAGTTAAGAAACCCAACCATAACCATTGTGCTTTCCTTTCTGTAAGCAGTACTGCCAGGTGACCAGCCGGGGGACTGAAGTCTTACATCTTTTAGACATGTACAGTTCTTTCCATTAGCGTTTTCAACATCCCCTACCCTCTGCCCTTTCCAAGTGCATATGAACTCTGACCCAAAGTAGGGATCAAATAAAGCCCACCGTAGCAGATGTTCTAGGGATAAAGGCCAACAAAACCCTTCCACTAAACAAGTGGCTTATATTCAAATCAGCATCCTAGAAAAGACAGTCCTAACATATGGATGGATGATTGTGTAGGTGTGTGTATTTTCAATCATGTGGTGCATTTAACTTCCACCCCCAGGAAATACACTATTCTTGAAAAAATATGGACTTTATCAATATTAAGCCAGATCTCACCAACGACAGGATATTCATTTTTTGAGCTAAGTTACATTGAGAACTCAGGGCCAATAATCCCCCATGGGCCTGAAAAGTTAAGTGTTTAAGAAAGGAAATACTATTTTCCCTTCTTCTGTGATAGGATCTAATCTTGTGAGGCATTTGGTCCTTTAGCCACATTTTGTTAAGAGGGGAAAAAGGAAAAGGGAGCTCTCAAGGAATGGAACAGATTAAGAATTTTTGTTTGTTTGTTATTGTTAAGGTGTCAAGAGTACAACAGAGTTAATTATTTTCCATATTAAAGGACGAGGCTAAAAGTCTCGTGTAAGAACAGAAATAAAAGAAACAGGAAAATATCAACAACTAAGGAGAGCATCGGGTGTGAGAGCTCTGTATTTGCCAAAGTTACAAGCATCCATGCCCTTGGAGTGTTTTTCACAAATGTTCTCTTCCCCTTAAAAGTTAAAAAAAAAAAGAAGCAGAACAAAACCCTAAGCGTCTTCAAAAAGCTTTACAGCATTCACACACTGGATCAATCCAAACCGGATCCCAGCAACGTTTGCCCTCAGAAACACTTCCTTCCCCTTGTGCCCCTGGCTCCACTCCATTTTTTAGAAAATTGTTTTATTCAACAAGGAGGCAACAGTTGCCCCATTTTTTTTTTCTTTATATTTCAGGCTGACTTTTTAACCACTCAGAAATGCTGTTTGTTTTATGTAGACACAGCCCGAAGCAAGACGATGATGTAAGTGAGAGCGCTAGAGAGGGTCTCTGTGGGCACAGCTCTGAGCTCGTTGGTGCTTCAGTGCTCAATGGTTAATCACTAAACACCAGCCTCAGCAACTGTTGACACAAAATAGGTGGAGATCAGGTCTGTGCACGCAGAAAATACCAGAAAGGCAAACTATATGTAAACACACTTAAGACAGATTTGACAAGAATAGACCTCAACCTGACTTGCTAGAATACTACAAATGTTTAAAGCTTCAGTGCCCCTTCAACTGAGGCTGCTTCCCCTTACAAAGTTTCCTTTGAGGAGACAAAGAGTAACATTTTTTAAACTAAAATATGTTTACAGAAGACAGCAGAAATATTTGCTCCCTTGATTCACTCAGTGTGTGTTTCAAATCTGCTCCTACCTGCAGGATTTATGTAATGTAACAGAGTTCTTTCACGTACACCTGGAGAGGAGCCAAATGAGAGAGAAGGAAAAGAAAAAAGCACGCACACATAACCACAATTCAAAAAGTTATTTTTCCTGACCTATAAAACTCAGGCAAAGAAGCAAGTGGATAATGTTTAAACAGTCTTTTAATCTTATCTAACTGACACCTGACAACCCATTACTTATAGATTATTAATGCACCCACTAAAAAGTTTGTCATGTACAAAATTACTAGAGAAGAAGATTGAATGCCTGAGGAAAAAACAAATTTTGCTGTACAGTAACTTCAGAAATTTCAAGCCTATTATCTGACATGCCCTTCATAGACTCATAGCATACTGCTAAAAAAACAACTGATTTATCTTCATTATGAATACTAAAGTGACAGGGCACATGTTTTCACATCTTGTGACAATGTTTAATTTCACCTAGATTTTATTTTACAGCCTTTGATTTGCTTATTTCAGATGAGAAACAGTAACAACTTTTAAATTAATGTTCCTATTTGTCTCTTTAGCATAGGATGTATTATTGTTAAGCTGTTATTTTTCCCTCTCCTGGAGTTAGAGTCCATTTCAGGACCTTCACTTGGCTTCTCTTTGGCTCACATTATTATATACAGCTGGAAGAGGCATTGGAGTCCAACAAGTAATTAGCCCCTACCTGTCCATTTCAAAGCAGAGGAAGCTGGTGCCCATGGACATAGTGACTTGAGTAAGGACACGCATCTAATTGGTGAGTGGAGCGGCCAGGTGAAATGTTCTTGCTCCTCCATATTCCCTCACCTTACTTGCTCTACGTACGTTTTATGTTGTCATGAAGCTTTCAGGAGAATTTGTTCCTTAGCCACCTGATGCATAGTCAAGCAGGGCTCTTTCCCCATTGTGCCAACGCTTCTCAAGCCCCTCACTTCTCATGCTCTCCACAAGGAAATGGAAGCCGGGTGCTGCTATGCCAGGTAGCAGGACACCCAGGGAGTTCTTTCCATCTCTGTGACTAAATGCTTGTGCCAAGACACTGAAAACAACAAATCTGGCTTAATTAAGATTTACCATGCCGACCTACACACCGCGTTCAAAGTCAATCACAAAGTTACTGTTTTAACTGCCTTGAAAAAAAAAATTATAGATATTCTGAAAAATTGCATCCATAATGGATAAACTGGTCCTCCAACTCACTCAGTTCTGTGCCTCACTTGAACCTCATCTTCCTTAGGTTGTACTGACTCTTGGCTTCAGGCATCAGGAGCTTGTCTTGTTCTACTGAAAAGCTCCAAAACTGCCTTTGAATGCTGGCTGAAGGATAAATGGCAGCTACACGAAACAGTATTTGGACTTTCCAAATCCACCTTTCTACAACCCCATCCCAGACCTTTCTGTTTCTCTTCTCACCTAGACTCACGCTCCCAAGGCAGAAGGGGCAGGATTTTTCCATCTAGGACAGTGGGCAAACGACTACCACTTCATAAGGGGTTTCCAACTTTAAAAGCATTAACAATGTGATTTTACGCTGTAGAGAAAAGCTCTGAGTAAACTTATGGTGTAAAACTTACAACAAAGTGTTTTTAAGAAACTGCAGAGTCATTTTCAAAGAAGATTGTTTGCTGGATATTTTCAAAATCTGTGGACAAATGCAGTGTCTCTGTTGAACTCTTAACACTCTCTGACACAACAATACCTGATGGTTTCTAAATTCACAGCTCTTTTCCCTGAGAGCTATTTGCTCAGCTTTCCTAATAATACCCTGGCTTCCTGGCACCTTGCCAGCTCCATCTCAAGCAATATGCAAGCTAAACATTTTTTTGACCAATTTCAATATTTTCTTATGAGCAACTAGACAGTATTTTATCTAGTGAGTATTACTGATTGCTATAATCTGAGCCCAGAGTAAGCACCTGTAAAGGTAACATGATTAGAATTGACACTAAAGGTGAAAACCATGGCAATTAACTAAGACTTGGAGACCAACAACCCATTTGGTAAAAGTATATTTCTCCTTCTTCTAAAAATACAACACCTGTTACTCCACTGATCAATTAGGAAGTCTTCTTTAAATGTAGCTTACATAAATTCTCAAAGGGAAAAAGTCAAACCACCTGCTTACTAAAATTGTATGCATTTGCAGTTGTACCATCCCTAAGGGATTCCTCAGCAAGAAAAAGCACTGTGCACACTGCACTCTCATTTTGTAATTGAATAGCAAACAAGTGACCCAGTGCGCCTTGCACGGTGCCCTGTTTTTTTACATCTGCTTTCCTTGCCTTTGTGCCATGCCTCTGTTAGGTTTATTGACAAAACAATTTGTGCTTAATGTTTAAACAACATCTGTAAATGTATTATTAAATTATGTTGGAAGAAAAAGCAGAACAATTCTATGAAACCCTATGACCCCCCCTGATTGATTTTTAGATCACAGAAGTAGAAGGGATAATTTGTGAATGTTTTAACATTTACATCTAAACAGTTACCTAATTCATAGAATCTTTTGATTACTTATAAAAGTATTTATGTTATTACAATAACTCAGAAAGAAACTTGACCTTTACCAGTTGAATCTGTTTATTATAATGAAGGAGATCCTGTTTTCTTAAAATACATTTATATTTTTACCTGCCAGTGGCATAAATCTCTGAGGATTCCATGCTTGTTTCCACTAGTAATAAGTGGGAAGTAATGCCTGAAGGCTTTGCAGTTTTAAAGGCAGTAAATGAAGTAACTAGGAAAATCTGGTATTTGTACTAAACCTGTGAACTCTGGAGCTGCCAGAGTTATGAACAGGCACCTCCAATGTAAGGGTGCTTCCTAGAATTTTATACACCCTAGTGATTTTTCTCTCCACACACAGTTTGCATTTCACATATATAATATATATATATTGCATCTAAAATGCATATTAACTTCTCAGAGCATAAAGGAATAATCGTTTAACATCAGTTCCTAATGGGAAAGTGTTTGGATAATGCATAAACAAGGAAACTATAAAACTTATTCAGCACACCTTAGGCTAGGGCTCTGCCAGGGCAGGATGTGTCTGAGGCATCCAGCAAGTAAGATATAATCACAAGGCACAGTTTTCATCCACAGAATCCCCAGGTCTGCAACACTGGTATGCAACCGCATAAGGGAATTTTTATTTAACTGTTCTGCACTGACATTTTTGATGTAGAAAAATAAGGTTGTTCTATTAAGGAGAAAAACGAACCTAGCATTGAGTGTATCTATATGTGTATTTCCTTTAAAGTTTTACCTAAATACTTAAAGACTTAACTAATCACAAATTTACAATATTTCTACTTAAATGACTAACACATTAAACATATTAATAACATATGTTCTCACTGCTGATTTAACAGACATATTTGCCACAACAGTAAAGCAAAATAAAAAAAGACAAAAGTCTCCAATGCTATTATTTATCAGTTTTGGATCAAATTATAATTGAGATTAAAGAAGCAAAAGTGGAAGAATACATAAGTTTATGGCACATATTGTATTTCAACTATGATTATGCTTTGAATCTAAGTGTACCACCAGCAAACTCAATTAAAATATTTAGGCAATTAGTTATGGAAGTTGATTTTTTTAAAAAGCACACATTTACCTCAAATAGATAATTTAGGTAAAAATAATTTTACTCAAATTATTTGCATAATTGTCTCAATTCTTAAGAAATATCTTGGCATAGACTGGGCCTAAGATGTCACATCTAATAAATTTCATATTCTATCCCAGGCTCCAGATCCTATAACTGCTAATACCAACCATTTTAAGATTCCTCCTCTCTGTTTTTATTCTGACAAGTAGACCAAATATAAATATTACAACATTATTTCTTTTACTCTAAGATTTCTCTTAATTAATCAAGTCAATCTTGTTGTTTTATATTTAAAATGCTCCCCTTCCCCCAACCCCATCGTCTTTAACCTCAGTCAGCCAAGGCAGGCAGCATATATCTCTAACATGTCAATTAAAGAAGTGTAAAATCAGTGCTATGATGGAATGAAAGAGCCATTAAAACACACCAAACTTCCCATCCCATTTTTTCAATCCAAACCTAATTTAAAACTATGTCAGCCTGGGTTTCTATGACACATTAAGAGCCACACATAATTTTATATTTTTCACTTATATGTTATGTATTTCAATATGCTATGTTGCTGCCAATAATTATGACTGATCTACACCCAGCCTGCCCTTCAGCGTTTTATTAAATCTCTTCAACAGTGAGTTATAATGACTCATAGTTCACACAAAAATGTACATGTGTGTTAACAAGTCTTAAGAAATCCAAGAAGGAAGACAGATGTTTTAAGGTTGTGGCTAAAAGAGATGAAGGGTTCTACTAAAATACTAAAGAAGGTTTTTTAAAAGCTATTATTTCATGAAGGAAGTAACTTGGCTGATGCTCAATACAAGAAAAATGTAAGCTCTCAAAAAAGCTTCATATATTTTTTATTACAATAAAGTAAAAAGAAAACCATTCAGTGGTTATTCTTTTCAATATTCGAAAATGTCACAGTTTAAGATTCTCTGACATTTTTGGTTTGCATGCAGTATGGTCTGGGTTTCCCCATTTTTGCACTGTATTTCCTATTCAAAACCTAATAAGAACAAATATTTATTATAAACTCCTTAAAAGGAAAAGGTTTGATTGGGAATTAATAAACTTTTAAAAACTCAAATCAAACATGGGAAACTCCTTTTACATCAAATTTAAGAAAATCTATTTCAACTTTTAAATACTTGAGGTAAATTCACCACAATGTTGTTAGATTTGAAACAGTTGTCAAATGCAATGTGAAGTGTAAGCCAAAGTCACTTCTAATTCCGTAGAGAAGTAGAGAGAACACTTGCATATATAAATATATACGAAGTGCCAGTTAGGAGCAGAATTGTGTTTATGTCCCAAACAGTTAAGTAAAAGTAATGATCAAATTATATACCCATGCAGAACTGGTTATCAGTGTAAGGTTTAGGACAAAGTCTACATACACTTTGAAAAAACTTTACAAGTATGTGTTATGATTATAACCTTTTTAAAAGATCCTTGTTTCCCTTCTAATTACAGAACTAAAGAAGTAGGATTGTGATCACTGACTGATGAAGAACTGTTACTAATCCGGAAAGATTTTGCATAGAATCTAGGAACTCAACAGTGTATATTGTTTGGTCTCACAGGAATCCCCCAAGTTTAAAAGGAACATCCCATAAGGTTGTCAACCTATGGAATGCAACTTCTATTGGGAAGCAACTTGTTTTAGAATGTGTTCTCTGGTAGCTATGTTTATGGACCGAGTTTGCTAGCAACACTGAGGAGGAAGAGAAAGAGATGCCATGCGTGATGTATCACCTGAACACAGCAGGGCTTGGACTTTCCTTAATTGGAGAGCTCACCCCACTACTCCTTTGCCCTCAGAACAGAACATTTCTCAGAGAAATGTGATATTTGTACAGCCTCTATTGTATTAAAATCGCCTTACCATCAGCTTAAGCTATTAAAAAAATGTGAATTTAGGTGCACATCCAAACGTGATGCTCTACTGTATAATATCAGCTAGAATAATCTGTAAGATTTAAGTTCAAATATGTGGTATTAACAGTCTTGGAAATTAAGATGCAATAGCAGGTAAAAATAAGCAAACAGAAAACCTCAGCAGCAACACAACTCCTAGAAACACATTTAGATATAGTATGCCTTCTGTTGGTTCCCTAGCCACTGACTAAAAGGGCTGCAAAAATTGATCTCCCAAGGCTGCAGTAAGGTCATAGAAATTGATAACCCTTACAAGCAATGCTTATGTGAGTCTGTGTCTTGCAGATAGTGCACTTTGAAAATTAATCCTCCAAAAGCAAATATATTGTAAGTAGCTTGTTATGTCTAAAACACTAAATTGAAGAATACATGGGATTATATTGACAGAAATTACATTTTCTGTAATGGGGTTTAATATATCTGAAATCTCTCTCAAAGGCTCTCTAACAGACAAGGGTCGGTTATTGTAGGTACAATGGACATCAAGCATAAATTTATTCACCAAAATGGATTAGGCCATGTAATCAGAGATTCTATAATATTAATCTTTGACACTTACAAAACAGAAGGAAATACTTCTGTCTGCAAACTGGCATTCCCAGTTCTCCCTTTTCCCCAACCAGGCTTTGGACCCTTTCTGGATTTTACTTCAAAGAGGATAAGGTTCCCCTCATCATAAACACTAATCTAAAAATATTAGGACAATTAATTAGATACACTTAGTTTTAGAGGGTATTAGATTTCAATACTCTTCAAATATGACACTAGCTCTGGATGCTTATATGAAACCTGGCTTTCAGCACACTCACAAAGGGTAATAAATCATACTTTCTCAAAGCCACGTTGCCACCGTTGGACATCAAGTCAGAATTGTTGGCTGGTATTTGGTATGTACCCTCAGTCCCCTCAAATCACGAATTTACACATTTATTTAGAAACAGTATTGCACCGCCCTGAGACACATCAGATTTGAATAGCTTCAAAGTAGAAACATAATTTCTCCCTTTCAATATACTGCAGATAAGAGAAAAGAGGAGACTATCCTTGATTGCAGAGACCTAATAAAATCTAACTGAATTTAGTTATTCAATGAATATAAAACCTGGCTGATATGGGATGGTGGATTTTCTTGTTTCCTAGAAAACAGGGTATACCACTCTTTCTATAGATTATCCTGAAGAAGAAAAAGTCAGAGAGTAAGAGCCTTTGCAGAGCTTTTACAGTACGTTTTATGTACTATACATAAAATTTGTCAATCTACAAGGGAAGGGGAAAGCAACACAATGTTTCATTTTCTGTACTAGCAAGAGTGCACACCTATCAGTCAACAGTTTGCTTTCACCTTTGTATCAACAAGCCACCAGGGAAAGCAGCATCAGCTGGGTGTGTCTTCTTAATGCAAAAACATTGACTGCAGGTTGCCAGAGAGGGAAACAGATTGTGTGCAAATACAATGCCAAATTACTTACCAATTGTTCACTTGAAGGATGGTGAGTCCCGTGTCTTGTGCCAACTGCTTTTTCTGTTCTTCAGAAGGGTAAGGGTGCTAAAAGAGAACAACAAAAAAAGGTGTGTGTACATCAAGCAATATTTAGGCCATTTTGTCAATAACCTAAGTGTCTAGTGAAGTCTGTAATAAAAGGTAAGGATGCTGAGGTGCGTCACTCTTATTAATGGAATACTACATCATCTAATTAATGGCAGTAAAAGACAAGCCAATTTCAAAGATTAGTGAAGTGTATAAATAGCTACTTAGGATACTTGCAGAACCTTGATACTGAGTTTATCCTTTAACAGGTTTATTTGTTGCAAAACAGAGAGTTTAGTCTGATCTTCACAGCATTTCACACGATTAAAATAAGGACAAGCCTTTCGTGTGTGTGTACCATATAAAAGTATACCACTATGATTTAGTATTTTAATGGCACTATGTGCTTCTAAATATGAACCATTTGGACAAACAGTCTTGGTTGAGGTCTCCAGTAGTTAAGCACCTTGTCGGCTTGACACTCCCCTAGCAAACACAATATTGCTGAATGTGAAGTGGGCTGTTTTTTTTTTAAACCACTGTTCATTTTAGCTCTTCTCTAAAACACAAACAAACAAAATCCAACCAAAATTGGTTACCATATCTGATGTCAACATGTGCTGGGATTTTGGACAAAAGCCAATATGAGGTCAAAGCCCAGCATATTTTGCATGTCAAGAACAAGCCCAGCTATGTTTCTTGGGAGTTATAGTGGATAAAGAGTATTACAGGATTAGATAATAAAATGAAACCCATACCTTCTTGAAGGAATGCTTGGAATTCTACTGAAATTATATTTGGCACAAACACTTTTTGTTCAATAATCACCTAGAAATATATATTTCTAAAACCTGGGGAGGAGCTGAGGACATGATTTTCATCTACGGAGACACTGGCTAGCTCGAAACAAAGTATCCCAGCAAATTTTTCCAAGATAAAATTGTTCTAATAGTCAACCCTCTGTTTATTATGAATGGGAAAGGGCATCCCCAACCCTCAATTTAACTATCTGTGCCATCAAAACTAAATTCTAGTCTATTGAATGCTAATTAACATAGCTTTTAATCTCATTAATAATGTCTGATTAGATGCTAAAAAGGCTTGTTAATGACCACTTCAGTGCTCTTATATGTAAGTTTAAATATGTTCTATATCTATACACATGGGATTCTTTTGTGGAGAGCAGAGATATAACAATTTTTCCCCTAAGCATTGTCTTTGATTGTCATTTAATCAATAAATACACAATTAGAATAAGGCTTTGCTTTCATGGAATGTAGTGCCTTTCTCTAAAGAGCTTCAAGTATATTACAGGCAGGAGGGTAATCAATCCCCATTATATCCCTTTGAGAGACATAAATGGAATGGAATGTCCCTCCTACTTTATAGGTGAGGAAACTGGCCAAGGAAAAGGATGG
Source organism: Tolypeutes matacus (assembly GCA_026826555.1). Taxonomy (NCBI): domain Eukaryota; kingdom Metazoa; phylum Chordata; class Mammalia; order Cingulata; family Chlamyphoridae; genus Tolypeutes; species Tolypeutes matacus. The sequence continues at coordinate 21,048,788 of JAKSZT010054030.1, forward strand.
AGTCAAAAGTAGACAAAAGTCAGTTGGTATTTCCTGCTTCACCTTCCAGTGTTTAAGCCTTACCAAGGCAGAAGGGTGTGGCAATACCTTTGATGAACCCCTTAATGTCTCTTGCTCAAAAAAGCACAGACTGCTGACCATGGCCAGCAAGACCCCCCACCACCCATTCCTGACCACCTCTCAGATGGCATTGTTTGCCCCTAACCCCCACCCCATCCCTCTGCCAGCCAGCCATCCTCTGCTCTGTTTTTCCAACAAACCAAGCTTGCTCCTATCATTCAGATTCCCTCTGCAATGTTACTTTCAGGTCTCAACTCAAATGTCAAGCTTTGCCTGCCCCCACTCACTGCCACCTCACGTTCTCAATCTTTTTCTTATTACCGTAAAAGCAAGCATCACTTTCTGAAACATTGTTCCTTTTCCACTCAACTACCAACTCTAAAGTCCTTGGTTGTCTCTAACTCAACTTCCTCAAAGCCCAGACTTGCACAGAACTGGAAATCAGTAAGCGTTTGTGGAATGAATGAATGACTATAACCTGCCCCGATACATAGATACTCTCCACTCAGATGCAATATAAAAAACAATATATTTTTTTCAAAACCCACTAGAAGTATAAGCAATCCAATTTGAGATCCACTACACTACTTTGCTTGCTTCATGCCTAAAACTGATGTCAACCCACTCTTTTCAAATAGAAATGTATGATGCTCATAATAGGCTAAGATCACAGGTGACAATTAGGTGACTCAACAGAATGCCACTCCTAGCAGCCAAAATCTATGATTGGATACTGAGCTAAAAAGCAACCCACTAGCCTAAGGTTTAAAACACAACTCCAGCTACATAAAGGTTTGCCACACAATGCAAAACAAGTGAATCCTTTATCTCACGAACAGAATACTATATTATGGTTTGATATATAGTAGTCCTATGTCTACACTAGTTTAAGAAGACTGCAGTACCCTATTAGACTATATAATTTATGCTGCCACTTACTATGTGACTTTGAGCAAGGAACAACTTTTTTAATCCTCAGTTTTGTCATGTGAGTCCTGAGATCCATAGAAGTTAAAGCTTACTCAGGCTAGAAGTATTATAGTATTACAGTATTACCGTATTACCCAACCAGAATATAAGCTCAATTTTGAAATATGAAAGTTATAACATCCAGCTGCTGGTACTATTTGTCATATAAAGTTGTAGATAGACATACACAAGTAGTTTTCCACCTATAACATTCTCTGCAACATTATCTTGCTTACAGTTTTTCAGGCCCCAGGGAAATTTCTTTGAGTGATTTTCAGTAGAATTAAGAAATATGTCAGCATTTCCTCCTCAATACAGCTGGGTGGCCAGACCTTTTGCCCTGTCTTGTTAGTATCTTAATGTTATGACCAAAACTGAATAAAAATTAATATTTATGCCATTTATCTTTAGTTACTTTGAAAATTGAGAAGTGTCACAGTAATTTATTTGTGCTGTGTTTTCAGGACTATTTCTGCACGCCTATTTGTGAGCAAGTTCTATATACATTCTTATAAAGCAAATGGAATTCACATTTTATTTACGCAAGTGGTGTCCAGAAAATTCTCTTTGGATCATTAAAATCACCTGAATCGTTACAGTTTCAAACAGCAGTATTATGGCCCTCAAAATTTCGGTGCAAATTTATGTTGCTTCTGCACATCATGTAGTTTCTGATTTCATAATTTAAATATCATAAAATGGAAAGTTCTACCCTTTTTTTTTTTCTCTGTCACTTTTCATGTGGTCTGATTTTAAGTAATTGGAACAAACTGTGTCTAATTTCATGCAGCATAATTGCTAGGCAGCCTCAAGCTATGGAGATCCAGCACTCTGTCTCCATTAAGCAATTTCCAGTTGTTCAGGATTTTTTTTTTTTTTAATAGAAATGAATGAGCTTGGACAAAATTAAGTGTCACAATAAGCTGGCCATTGTTAAAGGGGGAATAAAAAGGTATCAACAAAATTCCTAAACCTTTGTCTATGGAACGTTAACTGAATATTTTTCTTCTCATAATCCTTGGCTGCGGTGTCCTACAAACTTACAATTCCCTGAAAAATCTATAATAGCTAGAATCACATGAAAGCCATGACTTTGTGTAGCTAAACCATAGTCAGCCAAAAATTCACAAAGAAGACTTTTTAACTGAAATCCAATATGCTTAAATATCTTGAAACCTATGCATCTTACCAGATAAGCTTTTTGTGGACAGTATGAGTTACTTAAAAAAATAATAATAATGACTTGACAAAAACCCAAATGCCACAGGCAAGGCTGCTGAAAATCATTCAAAGCCCTGTTGCGTTCTGCCCACAGGGCCAGTGAGGCCCTGCTACAGGCAAAGGCAGAAGTCATTTTGCAAAGGAGATAAAGAGTGATCCCTGAGATGTGCCATTTTAGGATGAAAATGAGAAATTCATTCCAAATGGTTTAAACTAAGGGTCTAAGTCACCCCTTGTCATTTTCCTGAATACCTTTGCTGTTACTGCATCTAAATGACAAGGGCACTAATTTAAGAAAGATTAGTAGGTTCTTGTGAAGGAAAGACTGATTGCACATGCCAGATATACCAATCAACCTAATCACTTTGGGATATCAAAACAAATTTGACCACAGTCCAATAGACAGTGACTGGAGACCTTGCCTTTGTTGTGTACATTAGCCTCATGCCATTATCTCTTAAAAGCTTAATTATTTGCAAACAATTGATCAAGATGGGAATTTGAGAAAGGATATGTAAGGGCCACTGGGAGAAGGGCAATGCATTAAGAGAGCAAACAAAATTACCTTTAGATCTTACAATAAGAATTAACGATTAAGGCAGGAGAGCTAGGCAGTGCAGTAGCAGCAAAGGGTCTTTGTCGAGTGTTTCCCATTTGATCTGCATTAACACCTCAGGAATGAGTGAAAGCCATAAAACAGTGATTATGTATGGGTAAAGCTGACCCTCCCTTCCAGCATCAAACCTGCACACATGTATTAGGCTGGCTTCACTGGGAAGAGAAGAGGTGCTGGGCTCAAAGGGAAAATGAGTGGCTTGTAGGCAGTGAAACTCCAGCTAAAGGGAATAATGTACAAAATGATCATCATTATTTCAGTAACCAACACCCTGACTTCTTCTTTCCAGTAAAAATCTCATGCTGAAATGGAAACCCTTTCCCACTCCTCACTTGCTTCTGGATGAGCCGGTGTGACTTCTAATAATGACCCAATATAGCAAAGATTGCTTAATAACCCCACCAAAGATAAAAATGATCCCTAGAGTGTGTGCCCTGGGTAATAGAAACAGTTAAAGAATATCTTTAAAAAAAAAAAAATCTAAAAATGGCTTATGTAAAAAAGTTAGGTCTGAACTGTCATTTTAACAGTCACAAAGAATAGAAAGTGACAGAAAGAAAATGACAACTCTCTAAAGAGAGTTATTTCTGCATAATTCCAATTTATTTCTCAAGGTTGGGGTGGGAGGGGTCCCTGAGGTTGGATATCTGGTATCAAAAAGATTAGAATACATTGGAAGAAAACATTTATTTAAGCAATCAAGCAGACTTTTTCAGATAAACATCAGTGGGAAAAGAGAAACTCTTCAGTAAACACAGATGGAAAATGTCCAGCCTTATATCTTAATGATATCCTTGACCAAATGTATTCCTTTCATCAAAATGTCCACCCCTGACTGCAAATGTGGATGCCAAGACAGTGATGAACTTTATCTTATCTACCCTGGTAACCAAGTTTCAATAACGTCCCTCCCTCACCGCCTTGTCCACTCTAACAGCACACTGTAATGGCAGCAGAAAATTTGAAAATAATCCTGTACAGAGCTTGCTGGTGAGATAATGGAAGGCTACGCTGCCCCTTCTCAAGCCTCAGATTAGTAATTTCTTGTGACACAGAACTGCCTCTATATCGAAACTGCAAAACAGCTATAACAAAGCAATAGAGGTGGAAGCAATTTTCAAGCAAAATGTTACATGCAATACTTTAAAAGGTATGGGAATAGGTACCAGAGGAGCTGATCTAACAGGAGGAATTATGGCAACTGTCCAATATAACCCTTATCAAGGCAATGTTCTGTTGCTTGGCTGAATATGTTGGAAGAACAATTTCGGAACTTCTTTTATCCTTTTTCCTCCAGCTCTTTGCCTCCTCCACAGCTAAGTTTAATGCATTAATATAAGTTGACCTTGAGCTAAACTCTGGTATGTGATGGAGAGATACTCCCTCTAAAGAAAAAAAAAATCTACCATATGGCTTTTAACCATTAAATCTCTGTGCTCTTTTAAAACTTCTGCTGAGCCTATGTCTCTAAAAGAATACCGTGGATCTAAATTTTTAAAAACCAGCTATATATTTGACCTTCAAGAAGATAAGCAGAAATTTGCTCACCAAAGATATTTATATTTGTTTAACATATTTTTTCCCAACAAAAACTTCTCCCACTCTAAATAAACTTACAGTCATTTTCTCCTTATGCACAGACTATGAATAGCTTCCTGTGACAATTACATTGATCTAGGATACTTTTTCCTTTAAAAAAAATCTATAATGCTTCCCTATTGTCTTTCAGCTTTATGAATTAGTTTTACTGTTTCAGTGAATGCTTTTTTGTCTTCTGACTGCACATTATCAAAGAGACACTTTGTGCCTTCCATTTGCATTACAAAAGCAGTGCACCGTGCAGTCTAAGAACAGAGCCTGAATACACAGTAGCTGAGTTCTGCATCCTCACACATGTTGGAATCAAAAGAAGAATGGCTGTGTCGGTACTGGATACGAAGCCAAAAATGTTTGGAGCATCATCAGTGAAGTCACAGGATTTCGACCTGCTTTCAATTCTCCACCATTGCTCCTATATTGCCTAGCTGCTCAGACTAAATGTGCTCCATTTCTTGTTTAGCGCTTGCTTTTCCTGCATTCTAGGTGAGTCATTTTGCAGACAATCCCTCTGATTTCTTGTATATCCAGCAGCTGCTCTAAGAAGTTGCCAGTGGAGGTGAACAAGTAAGGAAAGTCAGGTAGGAATCCGTAAACTTGATCTTATCACATGAAAATGACATAAGCGAGGAAAGCAAAGTAGAGCACTGGGTACTATTTCATCATAATCTTTTGTTTTTGCATTAATGAGGCGCTCTGAATAGAGCAGTGAAAACATTGTTTCATAGGCAATTATAAGAGGCCAAAACTAAAATGCCCTACCTACCTCACTTATCTGATCTTTTAATATATTGTAAATATCAACTAAATATAAAATAAAAACACCATATTGAAAAGATACATACTCATAGTAAGGGAGTTCATAGACCTTTGTACTTGGAAAAAAATTTTAAAGTTGCTTGCAACTATTATTGTATATGTTTACAATGTTGTAACATATTGTTCCTTAGCCATTTATATGATACAGAAGTATTTTGAAGTATATAGATATTAAAGACATGAAATTTAGACTCTAAATTAGCAATCATTTATATCTTTCTCCTAAAAGTATTAAAATTCATGAACAGTGCTCAGATTATTTTAAACACTTATGATTATTAATGAACTCCCTGAATATTGATTCCCTCCATAAAAAAACGATGGCTATATAAAAGGAAACACACACAAAAAAAATGGCCACTAAGACAAACAGGAAGAGAAGAGCATGAGGATGGGGTGGGCTGAAAAAACCCATGCTTCACTTCTAAGAGTCCTATTTGAATCATTTTAAGTAATAGCTCCTTGGAACTCTTACTATTTGTCAGTCAGTAGGACAGAAGCATGGGAAGCTTGTATTCTTGGTAATCCCCATGAGGAGAGCCTGTGTTTGGCTCCCTTTCACAGAGGAGGACGCTGAGGCTTGACCAGGTCAAATAGCATGCACAGTGGCTCCCAGCCACTCAGCGCCCAGGCCTGCCCTACGTGGAGGGTCTGCGCTTGGCTGTACGCCCACTCCCACTGACCTTTCTTTCCCATTTCTCCATTCCTGTTGTTAACCTAAACATTTTTAAACCAAAAATATACTACAATGGAGGCTGAACAAAATTACTCATTGTGGTGAGTAGTGACTGAGCACTTCTCTGCCATTTCAACAACCCTGATCCAGCAGAGCTACTGCTCCCCTACCCACCTTCTGCCCTTGGAAGCAAGAAACAAGGGCAGGGGAAGAAGCTCTGAGGTGGATGTGAGTTCACTAGAACCTTACCCTGTATTCTTCCTTGAGCATCCATCCAAAGGAGCTTTAGTAATGAAATAATAGTAGATTATTTGTATCAGTGAGAGCGGTAGAAACAGGCATTGTAACATGCATTGGGATGTGAGAATGTACCAGGCATATTTGCAAATACTTCATATGCACTGACTCATTTAAACCTCACAAAAACTCTATGAGGTGGGTGCAGCTATTCTACTCATTTTGTACAAGAGGAAACTTGGGCACAGGAAAGACAATTGACTTTCCTAAATTCACATAGCTAGTAAGTGGTAGAGCAGGGATTTGAAACTTGGTAGTAACCTACAAGTTAGGACAATTCTCTTCCAAACTATTTGGTCTCTTATATAATGGGTGGAGAAATCCCACTCCTTCTTGATGAGTTAATTGTGAACATATATGATGATTACTACTCATTGTGTGAAGCTATTTTCTTTGTGCATGTATGTATCTTCTATTCCTAAACTCACTTCTGTTAATGGAAGCAATAGTGAATTTCTCTAAAAGATTAAAAACAAAAAACACCTCAGTGGAAACCATTATGTCCATCACTTTATTAGTAATTGTAGCATGGCTTACAAATACAAGAATGAGAGTAGGTTAGGTACAGGAACATTCTTTAAGGGTCATAGAAAGAGATGCCTTCTATTCCATTCAACCACACTACAATGTGCTTTAACCTCTCTTTTTTTTTTCCCTTTGTCAATTACTTTCATTTTTTATGTGATTTTTAATCAAATATGAGTTCAATTACATCTGGAACCCTTTTCATTTTAGTAGCAAATAATAAAAACACTGGAATGTTCTCCCCATTCATGATGCAACTAGCCCAGCTCCATGCCCCAAATGTATTTGTTGTCTGAATGAAGGAGTGCTTTTGAAGTGAGACACCACAGATGCCTCAACTAGCATCATGTTTCTCTTCAGAGAAACATTAGAAAACTTACAGCCCCATTTCAACAATTATTCACCTGTCTCATTCAATTTAACATATCTCCTCCAAACAGTTCAGATTTTTATTATTTTGTTTTATTTATATGTTTATTTATTTTATTTATATGTTTACTCTTTGCCTGGCACTGTTCTTTACAAGTATTCCCTCATTTAATCCTTATAATAAACCCATGAGGTAAATATTCTTACCTCTATTTTACAGATGAGGAAACTGAGGCACAGAGTTTAAGTTACTTAGAAGTAGGACGGAGCTGGCATTTGACCCCAAGCAGGCTGGTCCCACAGCCCACGCTCTCAATTAAGGTATTGTTCTGCTTTTTTTTTTTTTTTTTTTTTTTCTTAGCATTAGTGCATCATTTTCCCCAAAGCTTGTCCAAAATCCACTGTATGTTGTTGCTGGTATATTTGTTGCATAAGTTCCCTTCCCACTCTCCAACTCCAGTGAAATGAAAGTCAAGTTCTCCATCTTAAAGGCGCCTAGCACAGGACTGAATAAAGGATAAAGAGACTGTTTCAACACATAGGCTCTTCCCAAGAGTTTCACTTAAACAAATAAAACAACAGCACACACTATACTGGACAGCTTCTCTGAAAAGAAAGTCGATGACTAAATTATACAATAAGCTGCAATAACATAAGGATCTTTTTGAAACTATGCACAACTCATCTCTGCGAATTCAGAGAGCAAGTCCATGAAAAGGACACCTACCACCAACCTGGAGAACACTTTTCCACTTAAAAAGCAAAGTGGAAGGGTTTGGGAAGCAGTAAGAAAGAGAAAACAAGATTGAAATACAATGATAGCATTCTGGAATGAGACTGTTAACAACAATCATCATTGCCTTTACAGATGCCCTGTCTAGCATTAAATATTCAGGGTGGAAAATCCTCATATAAAGAATAAAGTGTCCATAAGTTAGAACCAAAAAGAGTACATTTAGTGTGGATATGTTTGAGAGAGAGAAAAATGAAGATAGATAGAGAGAGAGAGAGAGAGAGAGAGAGAGAGACAGAGACAGAGACAGAGACAGAGACAGAGACAGAGAACTCGTGCTGCTCCCAATATGACTAAAGACCCCTGGAACTGGTACTCATTCTCTAGTGCTAATTTTCCCACTTAAATTACAGTGATGGTGTAGCCTCATCTCATTAGAGATCATTGTCCCCAGTAGACAGTTGTGTTTATGGGGGACTCTGGCTGTTCCACACCTGCTGATCAGGTTGCTATGTGATCAAGGCTGCATACAAACAGCAGACTCGAGCTTGCTGGACTGCAACTGATGAGCCCGGGCTAATTCAGGGGTGATTATGTAGTTTACTGGACCACTAAACCTCTTTAAGCTTGTAATTACTGCCTATTTGAGTAAAGAACATTCAAAAGCAATTCACTGCATCATGCCTGCCACAGCTGGAAGCAGGCTGCCAGCAGTCTGTGGGGACATTAAAATCTACAGGGACGTGGACTGAAGCCCAGCTAGCAGACACTCTCAGCAGCGCCCGTAGCCAAGTGTGCACGCATTCCCGCTCACCTCTCCTGACCAAGCTTACCATTAAAGGTGCAATGAAACCTATAGAAGAGCCATAAAGATGACAAATAATGGAATGGAATGGTACAAACTACATTTTAATGACCCCGCCCCCCCCTTTGTAAAGCTAAAATTTAAAAAGTCTTTTCACAGGGTGGAAGAGTGAGAGGGAAAGCTTTCACTAATACACACTGCTGCAATTTATCGTGTGCCTGTGAAAGTGCCGTCCAAAAGTAGCAACCTGAAAACAAAATGCCCCCCTTTTTAGACATTATAAAAGAACAGGGATGTATAGTCACTTTATTTATCTTCCACCCACTTCTCTGCTGTGCTTATAATCTTAGCTGGGAAAACATTGTTTGGCTAGTTGATTGACATTTTCTAAAATCACAAGTGTGGATTTTTGCTCTTAGTCAATTAAAATGCCTCTAAGACACCTGAGTGAAATTTACTTTCAAGAGTCAGAAGATTTAAGGAAAAAAAAAATCAGTATTTATCAATGTTCTCATTTTCTTTTGCTGTCACCTTAACAACTACAGTTCTTTTGTATAACAAAAGTGTAAAACATGCTTTGCATTGCTGCGGGTATAATTATTACTTGTCTCTAAGTAACAAAAAAAGACTGGAACTTAATGAAGGGGGATTAACTTAATTTCTTTTTTAGCTAACAGTTTCCTGTGTCTTAAAATGCAGACCTTGGTGAATGTAATGTTCAGGGAAGGAAAATTAAGCTTTTTATTTCACTAAAATCTCCACTTTGGAATATTGATATTAAAATATTAAGATGATGTTTATTCTTTAAAAGTATGTAGATTTGGTATTAAAGAAAGCCACAGAAATCCTCTCTGACTACTCCATCCAAAGTCCACAGATCCAGCGGGTTTATGTGTTATCTAGACATCACTCCTATTAATATTCATTAGGTGGGTCTGCTTGCATTTTTATAAGCTGTGAGAGAGGCAAAAGAAACAATCAGAATTCTTTAACACACAGGCATTATCAATTCAACATATGCCAAAAAGCACAGCATCCAGATCTGAAGTTAAGATTCAAATGCAATTTACCTTTACTAAGCTAATTTTCATGAAAACTCTTCCCTTTACCCATTGTAGTCTACACAATTTAATTATCTCTAGTCTCTGTAACATACACTTCAATATTTAATTTAAAAGATTATTCAGCACTATATTTTATCTTGGTTAACAACAAAACCCTTATCTTGCCATCAAACTAAAGAGAATTTCCCCTTTAAAAATACCTAAAAACTACATTGTTTTAGTAATAAGATTATCTTTATCTTTATGAACCTTCTTAAGCAAACCCTTTCTAACTCCCAAAAGCATTTATTGATGTGAATTCACTGTCTGTCGCCAGAGTGGATTATAGGAGGGAGCAGGGACTTAGTCTAAATTGGGGCAGATTCCCAATATTTGTTTCCTAAATTACATTTTCCTGGTTGATTCAGTTTAACCGCATAGGAAACAGGTAGCGCGGCCGCAGACTTGTTTCTGTGAGGTCCTCACAGATGTTCACGAAACTTCTTAGATGAGTAGGAGAAAGCCAGACCTGTTGCCAGTAACATTATGAGGTCAAGTTGGTTGATCAAAGTCAAGTTGAAGGTCAGTTTAGGGCTGTTTTATTTAAGACTTTGAGCCTTATATTTGACTAACAGTTTACATTTTCAAACAGCTTTTGTCTATTTCACCAAATTCGAACCTCACAATCACCTGGTAAGTTTAGAAGGCCAGGTAGTGTCACACCTGTTCCACAGGAGTGAAAAAACAAAACTCAGAGTAGACAGACACGTGTAAGGTTATGCAAGGTTACATGGCCAGTAGGTGGTGGCTCTGAGGCCTGGAATCGAGGCCTCCTACTTAATCGAGTTCTCTTTCCACGCTACTGAAGCTCAAAGTCTATCTTGTTAATGATGAAATAAAAAGCTGTAGCTGCATCTTTCAGAAACCTACTGTGAGTAGTAGACCCAGCCTCTGTTTTAATGTGTAAATGTGTGTTGCCCTATACCCAGGGTGAAACAAAGCATTCAAACTAAAAACAAAGCAGAATACGTTCTAAATTGGCTCTTAAAACTTCCAACAAAACGTATATAACCCATCTAACTGGCAATGCAAGGAAGTCTTAAATAATCACACTTGCCCCTTCCAATAGCTTTGGGAATACTCTTACCCAGTGACTGGTTAATTTTGTCCTCTTTGAAACAACTAGATTTAGTTTTGTTTTAATTACTTTTTCTCCTTTGCAATTTCATTTGTGACATAAGGCTGCTAATTACACATACAAGGGACCTAATTTCCACCCTTCCTAAGTCACTTTGTAAGAGAACTTGGAGAGTTAGCCACCTGCTTAGGCCAGAAGAGTGGTCAAGTCCATTTCTGCTTCAGTGCTGAGGTTACACATTTACTAATGGCAAATCCACAGGAAGACTTTCTAAGAGTTATTAGTTCAAGAAGGGCATATAGGTGTACCAATTTAGTTAGAGGGCTGAAGTTTGCTCCAGATCCTTCTCTATCCTTGCACAAGTCATTTCAGTTCTCCAGGCTGCAGTTTCCTCATCAGTAAAATGAGGATAACAAAAGTGCCTCACTCAGTATTATGGTGATCAAATGAGATGGCACATGTCAGATTCCTTAGCACTGTTCCTGGCACATATTTAGCGTTTAATATGCAGTAGCTAAATCTGAGATGACTCTAAAATGTGGGCTAATCTATGTAAAAATGCATAAAATATAGTTTTCAATTCACAGGGAAGAGGGTGTGACTAGGTGATTCTTGTAAATGTTGTCTAGTGTTCAAATTAGTTTTTAATATTTTATTGTGGTTCTCTTTATTTGGACAAATTCAATTCCAGAATATCGAAAGGCAGGGCCAGCTTCATAGCTGTGCTGCCTCGGCCTGTGCAGTCACCCAGGGCCCCACACAGAGAAGGACTCCACACTTGGCTTCACGTGCTGCTGCCATCTTGAAATCCTTAATAGTTTCTGTCGGGGACAGCAGGGAGGGGGTGGGGGAGATAAACCCTTAAGAATAACTGTAGCATAGTATGACAAGTATTACAATGAAGAGGCATGCGTACACATACATGTATCTATCCCACTGAGTTCTGTGTTGATTCACTCCCATGGCTTAGCACATTGAGGTCTGGTCCCTTTGCCTCAAATGACCCCCTCCCCTTCTCTGCCCGACTAGGTCCCAGTCTGCTTTCACAGCCCAGGGGCAGTCAGGTACTCATCTCCCCCTCCACAACACCTCCAGGAATCCCCCGCTGGAGGGTCGGTGGGAATATTGGACACATCTCAGGAAGGGCCCCAGAAACGAAGGTCCGGAAATTCTTAATGATTTTTTAAGAAGGGGTCCTGTAATTTCATTTTGTACTGGGCCCCATAAATTAGGTGGCTGACCCTGCTAAAAGGAACGGGAGGCTACGTTTTCTCTATCAGATGGTTTAGGCTCAGCTACAATCCCTCTTGAATTTATTTGCACTTTGCAGAAGTAAATAAATAATTACTATGTTCTTACTAAAAGAGCATAAAAAAGGAAACACTAAAAAGAGCAAGATGTAGGAGGTGAGGCTGACACTGCAGATGTGCTCAGGCCTCAGAAAGATGAGTGAGGACAGTTAAAGGACCCTCCAGTGGCCTTCAGGGGTTCACACACTTCTGTAAGTGTCTAAATCACCCTTGGGGACTGACTGAGGCACTGAGAAATATTCCATATTATAAAACCTATGGGGGAAAAAAAACCCCAATAATCTGCATCCTTCCAGGTGTGAGGCCCATTCTGGCTTCCCGGACTGAGGGATGTTGCGAGCCTTTGTCTTTTGATGGCTGGAAGTCAGAAGTGGCAATTCGCCCACCTTCCTTGGCAGGGGATGAGTGCCACATTTGGCAGAAAGGAGTGCTCTCGAGAAAGGGAGCAGAGAATCTTTTGGCCTGAGCTCCAGCTCAGAGAGACCAAGAGTGAGAACTCGCCCTTGCATGCCAACCAAATGTCGCTGTAATTAAAAACAAACCTTTGGAAATGAAGTATTTGGAAATTATTTCAATTCCAGCACATTCACAATATGTGCTCATCAATAGTCATAATTAATCCATTTGGTCACAGGGTTTTGGGGGAAAATAATGCTGTCATATTTTTTAGCCTTCTTAACCATTATTCTACTTTTTGTTTAAAGAGGTCTGGGTGAATACATAAATAAGCAAACTATTGAGAAAAATATATCATAAGTAATAAGTCATAAAGTTTCAGAAGCCTCCAGCACATTTGGATTCTGTAGCTTACATCAAATCTAAGATAAGAGCACTGATTTTTTAAAAATGCAAAATTCCATCATTTTGATGATGCCAAATGATGAACTCTACTATTACATGCATATATTTTGTTTAATGGCTTCATTTATTTTAATAACAAAGGGAAACTAGATTTTACAGATGAAAGCTTTTTTTCATGGCTCCAGTGCAACTGGGATTTTAAAAATCTGTGATGTTAACCAATATGTGATAATGGATGCTCTCAGGGGCGCTATTTTATACCATTTTATGCAATGGAAACCTACACTGAGTAACTATCACCAGAGTGTTTTCCCCTATTTTAAGAAGGCACAATTGGGCTGAGCTTTAGAGGGCCTCATGATTGTTTCATGTTTCTTTTCTCTGAATGGATACATGTTCAGTAAAGTGTTGGCTGTGGAAATACGGGAGCACAGAGATTAACTCGCTAAAGATTTATTTTAAATGAAGCAAGAAAGTGCTGTTCATGTGATTTCAGGGATAAGAAAATAATTGCAGAGACCTCTTTTTCCTCTGTTCAGAAATCTGCCTACAGGGTTTAATATTTTGTTGGGAATCGAAAAAATAAATTATAGCAAGTAGCTTCAGTTTAATTTTGGATCTCTTCATTACACTATATATCTATGGTGATTCAGGAAACAAGAAACTCATCAAAACTAATTCCCATGGAACAAAATATGCGCATTCCTGACTTTCCCCTTTAGCTCCTAAAACTACCCCATTTATTCAGTATGTAAAGCTAGTCCCAGAGGAAAAAAAAAGAAAGAAAAAGGACAGTTGGCCCACTAAAATCCGGGTGAGATGAATCAAACCGAAAAAAAAAAAAGCAGTCAGCAGAGGTGCATTTTTACTGAGAACCAGACCCAAGACTGTAGAACACAACAGATGATGCAACTTGCCAGCCATGCACAGGATGTCGAGTGATTTTACAGACACTATCTTGGCCCAAGATGGCAGCTCGTGATTCATGGCTGCGTCATCCTTGGCCCTGCTGCAGCCAGGCCTGGAGTCCTGACACGCAGCGCTTTCGAACTGCAGCCAATCAGCAGATGCAAGCACATAGGCCCTGTCAGGTTGACATATCATTCCTTTGACAATGTTAGCGAGTAGTAATGTTCAATTATCTGTCCTAGAAATGACCCTAGCTTTTATGCATTGTTTAACTGCGTGCATGGCACTCTGGCAATCCCAAAAGGCAAGGGCAGCAATACCCACAATAAACCACCTATTGGGAGTTGGCTTTCCAACATTGTCAGGACATTGCCTTGCAGTAGTGCATAGACTTGTTTTTAGTTCTTTTCCTAATGCATGTTTGAAGGATCTCAGAGCCATGTATTTATGTGGGCATGCATATATGTATGTATATCTTTTAGCATGTTTGCATGTCAATAGTCCTTACTATTTCAACAGCACGACTTCAAATGTGTCACCTTGTGACTTCATGATCACACTGAGCAAACTCTTCTTTATGTATGACAATGAGCTGTTCATTATGTTTTGGGTATCTTTTTATTTCAATAACCCAGGTGTATATCATTTGCCATCAAACAAAAATGACAATAGCAGACTCTTCTAGAGCAGTGTCAAGATCAATTCAACGTCAACTTGTGAAGCTAAAGGAATCTGCCCAAGCCAGGCATCCTTACTTCCCACTGCTAAAAAATGTGGTATCTGGCAGAGGAATGAAGAATGAAGCTTACCTGAGATTGCTTTGCCTGTTAACTTGTACAGTTGCTCAAGTATTTTTAAATGTTGCTTGGATTTGTTTTAGTTTCCTGGCTGCTAAAACAAATACCATACAGTGGATTAGCTTAACACCAGGAATTTATTGGTTCAGAGGCTAGAAGGCTTGCTTCTCCAGGGGACAATATCTTCTGGTTGGCTGGCAATCCTTGGGGTTCCTGGCTTCCTCGGCACATGGCCATGCACATGGCAGTATCTTCTCCTTTCTCTTCCAGGTTCCATTGACTTCCAGCTTCTGGCTGCTCCCCATGGCTTCCTCTCCTGTGTCCACTCTTCTTTGCTTATAGGACTGCAGCCATATTGGATGAAGGCCCACCCTCATTCAGTTTGGGCACATCTTAACTGATAACATCTTCAAAGGTCCCATTTAAAATTGGGTTCCCGCTCATAGGGCCACGGGTTGGGACCTGAACGTGCCTTTTGTGGGGGCCATGATTCAATCCCCAACAGATTTGTTCTAGCTAAACATTTTTTTTAAAATCCCTTTTCTCTCAAATATCATGGTAAGAAAAAATTTTATCTTAGCAGACAGCTGCATTCACATGGTTTTTGTTGAACTCACATTCAAAGGTTATCAATAACAAGTTTGCAAACTTCTCATACAACCAGCCCTGGAAGATAATGTACAGTAATTGTATGATAACTTCCTCTAAAACTGAGATAAAACCTTTAATGCAATCTTGAGTTCACCAACCTCAATGCGATAGAACAAACTTAAGTAACTCAGATTGGAGGTCAATTAAATTTTCCTTATGATACAAATTTTTTTATAGAATAAAAAATGCAATTATTTACCTGTGGAAAACCACTAAAAATTCATTTTTTCACCTTAATTTTAACATGTAAAAACAGGTTTATTATGAAACGTGCCTGTTGTATGTCTAACCAGTCTTTGGTCACAGTGTACTATTATCTAGCACTCTTACTCTAGGATGCCACCCCCATCCTCCCCACTGACAGCCCTCCACTGTCTCCTTGCTCTTGATCCTTGCCCCATTACTCAATCTCTCTTTATTTTTATCTTCAATGATTCCTCCTCTGTTGTCCAAATAAAAAATTATACTCTGCATTAACAAATTGCCTGGAACACGGTAGCAATTCTATGAATGCTAGTTGAATTTGTATCTACCTGTAATGATACCTCCCTCTCTAAATCTTCTTTTTCTAATAATTAAAAAAAGACAAGAAAGGAAAAGAAAAACCTTGTCCTCGTGTTGCTGCTTTCTCAAACTCCTACCTTTCCTGTATTTCCTCAAGTGATTACAAAAGCATCTACCTTGCTCCCTCCATTACAGTGTCACCTGCACACCTCACAATACAACTGCTAATCTTCCCAAAGGTCTGAAAGAAACTTTTTCAAAGATCACTAATGATATTGTAATTCCTATACAAGAATCTTTCCCAGTCTTCCTGCTATGTGACACTCCCAGGGTTTGGTCACCTCCATTTTCAATCTTTGCTCATGCATTTGATCAATAAACACTATCAAGCATCTATAATATGGCTCTGGAGATGTAGAGATGAAAGATTAAATCCTGACATTGAGGTAGCAAGGCAGCATGTAAATAAACAGTCACCAAGATAAGCAAGCCCTATCAGAGGCCCCATCAAGGAGCCTGAGCTCTAAGGGTGGGGGGCCATTTCCTCTCTCCTGGGGAGGACCAGAAATGGCTTCCCTAAGCAGTGACAGTTAAGATAAGATGTGAAGAATGCAGAGCAAAGTGTCAAGAGGAAAAGGGGTCATGGAGGTGATACATTCCAGCCAAGGGAACAGCATGTGTGATGCACAGAGTACAAGACCACATGACCCTGGGGGAACTGAAAGCCACCTGACCAGGCTGCAGCTTGGTGCCAGAAAAGTAGATGGAAATGGCAAGAGAGGAGCCTGTGCACTCAGTGGGACAGTGCCAGATCTCAAAGTGTCCTTGAATGGCATGCCAAGGATGTTTGACTTGTATCCTAAGGGCAAGAGGGAGATATTAAAGGACTTTAAGTAAGGGGCAGACCTTGTACAGTTTTGTTTTTAGGAAAAGTACTCTAGTAGCAAAATAAAGGATGGTTTGTAAGGGATTGGAATAAGAAGGAGGAAGGCTGGTTAAGAAAACAGGCAAGCAGGAGACAATGAGGCAGTGTCAGCAGGACCAAAAGGGGAGAAGAGACTGGAAAAATGCTTAGGAGGGAGAACTGATGGGACTTGGGGAATGAGCCACTACCTGTGAAGGGGGAAGCAGAGGGAGCCTTCAAGGATGACTCATGGGGCCTGGTGATACTATTAACTGAGAGGACGATGGCAGGAAGTGGGGCAAGTTTGGGGGCCATGGTGGACTCACTTTGGGGGACAGACTTTTTGACTTTCTAATTATTGCATCTTCCATCCTTTGCTTAGAAGGGACCACATAGACCAATTCATCCCACCTCATCGTTTGACAGAAGACCTCTCTGTCTATTCCTCTGTCTCATGCTCTAGATTCTTCCTCCAGACAGCCGCTAAAAATAGACACCACAACAATTCTGTCCTTGGCCTCCTCCTTTTTTCTTTCAATCCTCTCTGGCTGGATGCTTTCACTAGAGGCAACACTAACTTCACTCAAGGCATCACTAAAGCTTCTTGCTCTCGCTGAAGCTCCAGAAATCCTATTTCCAACTATCTGCAGCACCCCTTAAGTGGATGTCTGCACCAGGACAGCAGCACATCCCAAATTGAACTCCTTACCTTTCCCCTAAAACCAGTTCCTTCTTCTTACTTCCCTTTTTCTGTGAAAAAGAATGCTAAACCACCTTTGCTCTTCTTTATCATATGTCCATTTGTGAGTGGTTATGAAAACAGGCATCGGAGCCAGGTGGCCCTGAGTTCAAATCCAGCTTCTGCTTCTTGGGTGGTATCTTAGGCAAATAGCTTAATCTCTCTGAAGGTCAGTTTTTCTTATCAGTAAACTGGGGATACTAGCAGGACCTCACTTACAGATCATTATGGGGGCTCAATGAGATAAAGCAGAAAAGTCCTTAGAGGTGGGGTGATAATAAAAAACAGACCAACTTTACATCATTTTATTTTCGTTTGTAAATTCTTATACACACTGCATCTGGGTAGTGTCTCCCACCATCTGCTTTGACACACTACTGGCGCTCAGTATAGTGTATGGCACACAGTAAGGGTTGCCATGTACAGTTATGACTGTTGCTATTTATTTAACAAGTCTGTTTGAAGGTTGCTTTCTCCCACTCTAAGGTGAGATTGGGCCATCCCATCATGGAGACCATTCCAGCTCTCTCCAAACAATATATAAGGTGTTCCCAGATAAGACCTGCATCCATCCCCTGCTGCTGGCCTATTCACACCACTTGCTCTTGCTGCCATACAGGAGTCAGAGACACAGAGATCTCCAGGGATGTCCTGGGACCTGTGCAGGCAACCCATGGCTCTGGTTGACCATAGGGCCATAATGGTCGATTTGGTGGAAAAGGTATGGCTCTGCTGACGTCTTTGTGGACTCCTGCCTCATTTCTCATCATATCTAGCCTTAACTATGACTGCAAGACAATTTCAAAAGCAACAGCAAAGCATAGTTTTAAATGTCAGGTAGGGAAGTGGTGAGATGCAGAAGGTTGAAAGGTAAGGCGCTTATTGGACACTAAGATCTCTGGAAGCTCTTTAGCTTTTTCTAAACCATTTCCTTCATCACGGGGACACACTTATTAATTGTACTGACATACAAATGAGCTGCTTAATAATAATCAATAAGCTTTTCAAAGTAAACGGGATTTTAAAATTCAAATATATGCATGTATATTTGACCTTTTTTTTCATGGAAATTCACCCCATCATTTACTCAACCACTCTGTGGAAGTGATGAATGTGGCTGAGTGCTGGTGGTTTCTGGGCCAATATGAACACCTTTCAGGGAGTAAGTTCTGGGCACCTGTCATGGTAATTGATGATGTTTTCCCTTCAAGGTGTGGGCTGAGACGCACAGGGCTCAAGGGGGGAAGTAAATGAATTGACTCGACTACATCTCTTACCCACTGCTTCTGATAAGCATAAACTCATTACTGCCCAATGTACTTCATTATTATTAAGAGGAAATGGCAATATATATTTTTTTGACAATGCTTTTATTTTTCTTTTACATTAGCAAATTAAAATGCTTGTATCGCCATTACAATTCCTTGTGAAAATCCGGTCTTCACTAAATTCAAAATGAATTATAAATGCCTGCAGCAAAACAAAGAAAAATCCACAATGCCCTCAAATAGATGCCTCTCTCCCTCATTTGGATTTCTAGGTCCCATGACTTCCATAAGAGAAAGCATGCAGGAGCACACGTATACTGTATTTCAAATGGAGATTTTATGTAAGCTTATTTTTATAGTGATTCTGAGAGAAGCTGTTCTGCTTTTTATCTATGCAAACTGGAAATAAAGTAGGCACCCTGCCAGCTCCCTGACAGCAGGCCAGCCAGGGCTGCCATGGGGAACTCACACAGTGACATCTAAGGGGTCCAGAAAAGAACCCTAACTAATGGCTTTTGGATTCCTTATGACCTTTGATCTTCAATGACTTAGACCAAATTGAATGACCCAATTTCAAGAAACTACATCCAGCCTGTGAACTGTAATGAATAAGAGAATTTACCTGCTAAGCAATGATTAATAGGTATGTGATATAATAATTCTTTAGATCTTAGCCAAACTGGAGGGAATATACTCTTCAAATGTTCACCTTCTAAAACAAATTTACCTTCCACTTTATCTGCAGTGTCCATGGCAGATAAAATACACAAGGCAGTGGAAATACAAAAGGATTTCCCGGAGCAACAGGGAAGTTGGCAAGTAGTATTAAGAATGAACGTGTTTCTCTCAAACAACTATTGTTTCTGCAGTTAGTGATTCCTTTACCTTCTTACTGATAAAGACTACCAGATCTGCAGGCTGGAGCAGGAATTTGGGAGCAGCACAACCACTGGACACACTGCCCTTACTCCATGAGTGAGCATTGAGGCTAAATGGGGCAAATGACAAGGTTCGGTATCATTTAATCCTCAGAGCTACTTTTGCACCCACTCTGAACATACCAGTAAACTATCAACAAGTCCAAAAGAAATCTGTATTTCTGCCAAGTCCTTGAGTTATGAGAAGTTTCAGGGTATTTGAGAGGCCCAATGAAATCTCTTTGATACTCAAAAGGAAGTTCTTACATGCTGAAAAAAATTGAACACTGGCAGAGGAAACACAAAACACTCTAGACAGATGAACATGATAAAAAATAATTGGGTTAAGTTTAAAAATCAGGGAAAAACCTTCAAACAATCAAAATCAAAATGAGGAAAAGCAATCATCTTTTCATTTAAAATCTGTCATCTCACTTGTCATCTTCCATTTAGAATCTGTCCCTTAGACCCTTGCAAGCAAAGTGTGGTCTGTGAACCAGCAGCAAAACCTGGGTGCTTGTTAGAAAGGCAGAAGCTCAGGCCCCACGAAGACCTGCTAAATCAGAAACTGCATTTTTCAAAAAAGATCCCCTTATAATTTGAATGCATGCTGAAGTTTAAGAAGCACTGCTTTAGAAGAAGCAAAAGAATCTCAACTTCTGTAGTAATTTCCATTTTTTTAAGATGGTAGACTTTCTTTTTTTTTTTTTAATTTACTCTTTATACCCAAGTTAAATCGCCAAATGCACAGGTTGTTAAATCTCCAACAATTCAGAGTTGTGTTGTAAATATTAATGCCGAATTTCATGAAAATAAAAAATCAAGAAAATACCTTATATTTAGAAGCTAAACAATCTTTCTATTTCTCTCTGTCATATCCACTTTAGCAACGTTTCCAAAGATTTGATTTATCACAATATCACTTTTACAGTCTGATTTTCAAAACCCAGAGGCAGGCTGGAGACCATGTCTGCTTTGCCTTGAATACGAAAAGGAACTTGAGCAATTATTATCCAAGTTTAGTCTGCACAAGAAGGAAAATGGGATACTTCAAGCCAGCTCACTTGCTTTCTCTCCAACTAAAGCTACCCATTCTCCAACATACAGATTTCAAACCTTCATTTCATTTTGGTTGTGAAAACCAGCTTTGGTTGCTGAAACCAATACTCAAGAACATTTTGTCTTGTTTCCCTACACGTCTTCCTGGCCCCAGTAGCCAACAAACCAACATTATGACCACACTTACATTATTTCTCTAGCAGTTGGTAATGAACTTTTGGAAATGGGAACAATGGGTGGGGAAATTAATACTCTGTGGTGTTACCAAAAGACTTGAGGTTAATACCTACTCACCACTTAGAACATCAGAACAGTCCTGAATTTCTATATGCTGTGATAGTCTACCTGTGTGGAGCAAAACCCATGTTAGTTCAAATGTAAAATATAGAATTTGTAGCCCTGGAGATTTACTGAATTGAAATCCCACCTTTGGATGGTATTTTACAGGTTTTTCCAAAGGCTCTGAGCATCTACCCCTTAATTAAATTTAATTTGGTTTCCACATAGTGTTACTGAGCATATTCACTTCATGATACATGTCAGCTCAATATACATCATCTTTACCTTCCAACTACCGTCTTAGGAAGATGTTGCCATGTGGAACATTCAGAACTGATTTATGGTGCTATTGCAACAACTAAGCAACTAATCTTCCAGTCCAAATGTAACAGATAAGAACAACCTAGCTGAAACATATAAATTCCACATATACTTAAAAAATATTATTGTCTGTAATTTAATATAGCAGAATGTTTCTAAGCCTATAACCTTGCATGCAGAAGCAGTTTCTCAAGCATTAATACTTAAATGGGTCATGGGCACCACATCTGTCATTGTGTCCTGAAGTCTATGAGGCAAAACCAAGACTATGCTGGCCTATTGATTTTTCTAGCATTTGCTTTAATTTACTTAACCATCGAGAAATCCATCAGTACATAAAGGGCAACTGTCCATTACTGCCTCATTTGCAGACATTCCTTCCCTTCGTTTTTGGTAAATATTTCCCTTAAATTGCTATGTGTTTACAGTGTAAAAACGAATTAGGAAAGTGCTCACACCTGTTTCTGTTCAGTAACTGCTGCGCTGAGGTATATGTAACGTGCTTAAAGATAGAATAAATATCTAGACATTATTACATCTGTGTGCAAAGGGTGGTAAATTAGATCCTAATTACATTAACAGGGATTCTGCCTCCCAGCTTAAATTTTACATGAGCACTCTGCAAAAATCCAAAAGCTCTGCTGTGGTTTCTTTATGAGCTGGTGATTACAGCTACTTCCTATGCGGTCACTAAATATTCTGTTTACAAATAAATGAAGAAGCTTTGAGCCAACTTGCCAGGGTAATAATCTATTTTTTCTCCCCCTCCCCCTTCCCAACAAACCCTCGCCA
The DNA here is from genome assembly GCA_026826555.1 of Tolypeutes matacus. NCBI lineage: Eukaryota > Metazoa > Chordata > Mammalia > Cingulata > Chlamyphoridae > Tolypeutes > Tolypeutes matacus. Next base: position 21,070,906 of record JAKSZT010054030.1, read on the forward strand.
CATAAGTATGGCAACAATCAGGAGCCCTGGCTTCATCTAATTACTCCATCACATAATTTCACAAATTGCCTTGTCACTGGGGAGCCAAGTGCAAAACACGCTCACAGTGGGATTTCAGGCAGCAGCTTTCATTTACTACTCATTCCTTGTTAAATTAAACACGAAAACACCAGTTGTGTGAAAGAAGTCAAAAAGAATGCCTGCAAATGAGCCAGACGAGTGTATCTCCTATCTGCCATTTCACCCAATTCATTGTTGGCAGCCTCATCTCAAACAGGATGATCCTGTTGCCTGGACATTCTTACTTCACTGTAGCTGATACAGTAGTCCATAGCTCCAAGACTAAGAGGAAATGACTTCTCCAGTAAGTAAACTTCACCATCAATAGGTGATTAAAAAAAATTTTTTTTTTATATCATCAAGTCCCTCAATCCTCCACTCTTTCTGCTACACAATAATGCCTGGCCATGATCTTCATGTGGGGTTGTGCATTTGTCTTATATGAATTATCCTGAGCCCTTTGAAGGTATAAATTGCATGCTGTACTTCTCTTCTGGTTAGAAAGAAGGAACCAAATTCCACTAATCTTTAAGAGTTCTCAAATACAAAGATGATCATTCAAGTTTATGCAGCATTAGAGGTTTTCCTTTTAAAGCTTAATGCCTTGCACGGTTCTGAAATACACCAAGACAAATGATTACCCATTGCACTACGGATGTGGGTGGAAGAAGCGTGCATGGTGGATGACATTACTAGAGGGAGTGAACCTGAGGTTACACTCCTGGAAGCTGACATTTTTATATCAACAACTAAACACAGCCACTGGTAATTAAAGATATTGCTTTGTAACGCAGGAGCCAGCAGGGTCAGGTACCATTTTACATCACAAACCAGTCCTTTATGCATGTAGATTTGCTAGCATTATCTGCTCAGGGAGAAGGAGACATTAGCAGCAGCTGTCTCTCTGCTTTTACACTGAAAATTCTATTCATACAGACAGGTGAAGTAATTTAAAAGCCAATGTGGTGCAATTTCGATGTGACTAATGCCACTGCCTACTAAAATGCCACCATTACCACTGTTTATGGAAACATTACTAAAATTGCATTTTATTCATAAGAATTTTAGGATTCTGGTTATTACTAGCTTTAAAATGATCAGACCTCAGTGTCATACCCCAGAGCTGTGGAGGTAATTCTCCAGGGTTTAGCAGCTCTTCTTTGCTGAGAAACGACAGTTGGATTGTAGTTTCAAGAGTAATCGGAGCTGCATAGGCAGTTTCTTCTATCTCCATAAAGCAAATTAAAGACATAGCTCTTTGGCATCCTGGACACATGACAGGCAAAAAAAAAAAAAAAAAAAATCTTCAAGAGATAAATTCTGCATTAGAAGGTTTAGTTAGGATTTGCATGAGATAAGTTTCTTCACCCCGAAAGCACTCAGATATTGTTAGCAACAGACATGGGAAGAGATTTATTCTTTCCATAAAGAAGGAGCAGCAGTTAGTATTTAAAAAGTGAAATTCTAACAATGCAGAAATGATTATGATTGTCACAAATTATCAATACTTGCCTATTTTATGGGTGGATAAGTATGGAAAAAGAATACAGGTAGGAAAGGTCCATCCTTGACTCTTAGTTACTTATACTTATAAACATCAGACTGCATTATGAAGTTTTATGCCAAATCCTCTGGCTTATACTTTTATTTATTTTTTTAAAATACTAATTATCTAGCTCGTGGAATGAGATTATAAGTATACCTTTTAACTCTCAAAACGTGATTTGATTTGTTCTGTGGATGAGAGGCAATGTGGTGGAAAGCACACGGAATTCCAAGTCAGGAGATCTTGGTTCAAGCTCAGCCAGTTCCTTGCTGTTTGACCTTGAGAAAAATCATTAATTTCTCTAAACTTCATTTTTCTACTGCCCACTTCACAGGGTTGTTTTAAGAACCCTGTGCATGTGAAAATATTAAACTGCAAAACACAAGGGAGATAAATGTTGTTTCATCTAGCCATTTAATCAATTCTTTTTCTCAACTGTTAAAAGGACACAGAATGATCAAATTTCAAAATTGCAAAGCAAAAAAATTAATAGATCAATTTTAAAAAACAAGATAAAAATAACATTATCTAAGTAGGAATTAATGTCATTTAAAATAAATTGAAATCAAGCCCCCCCATGTAACTTGAAAACTGACTCTCCTTTAATCATAAGTAGGAATTATTCTTAAACTTCTATAAATTGCATTAGAAATGATCTCCACTCGATCTTACTTAGGATGAGTGTTCATGCTGACAGACTACATACACTTCCTGGCCTCTGAACATCCCTAAAACTTCCTAAAACACTTCATTCTCTGGGGTCACTTGTGTCATAGGACAAGGAGGCACTGAGCGTATGTGGGTTCTGCAGGGATGCTAGCACTAGTGATAATGTTAATGGAAAATCAGATTAAAAAAAAAAAAACAAAATAAAACCACAATATACTAAGAACTGAAAAGCAAAGACATCTAAAAAGTTAAGTTCATATTTGTTGCCCCACTTTTTTTCTGAAGGGATAATGCCAACAGGACATTCAAGTTCAAGTGGTTAATTAAGTCAAGCAAAAGGTCTCTTTCAGAATATTTTTTAAAATATATTATAAAACCAACTAACTTGTATCTCATTTGAATATCAAATAAGTTAGGATGTTAACATCTGTAACATGAAGTTATTTGAGGTCCACCTTTTTTTCATAGTATTCCAAGATAGAGTAATACATTCTGTATTGAGACCCATGCTTATTGGACTATGATTTGCCAATTGTGGGCATTTTGCAATGGCAAGAAAAAAAATGTTAGAAAGTCAAATGGTGTAACACTCTTAGCTACTCTTTTGCTCGCAGAGTCTCTCCTCAGCCCCATCAAGTAATAGGTGCCTATTGAGGGATATACTTGAGGGCTCACACCTCCTCTTGGCACATTGCGGTAGATATCAAATCCGCTGAGGCACGCTGCCTTTATCAGGCTCAGGAGTCACGCAACAATACTAAATCACCAGCACCCTGGTCAGGAGCAACCATCTGGATGTGATCTACACCATCCCTATCATTACTACCCTGGAGCCTCAATAAAATAATTTTTGTTCCCCAAGGCATTCAGTACATAGCAGGTAAGCTTGCCATGGCCAAGAGGGTTTTGTCATCCAAGCAACAGACCATTATAACGTGGTGTCCTCTGTTTGGTTGTCCTCTGGCATGGGCTTACATCAACAGAAACAGAAGAATTAGAGCCCTGCACATGGCTATTTAGGGGATTAAAGGAAGTAAAATGGATCTGTTTTCCCCACTGGGATTGGTAGAGATTGCAGGGATTGAGAAAGAATTGCCCTTTGGAAAGGGCCCAACTAGGTGGACACATATACTCACACAGTCATACTCACACAGTAGTTAAAAAAAGACTGCAATATGATGGGAATGTATTTAAAAACAAAATATTCTAAATTCCAAGACATATAGATTTACTTCTATTGGCAAAATAACCAACCCAAACCAAAACCCTAGAATCCTTTCTACAATGAAAAGACCCAATTTTCCCTCAGCAAATTTTCTATATTTAAGGCAAGGTATCTTCACTAGAAATTTGAAACATTGAGAAAGTGAAAATGTCAAACTTACATTAAAAAACTTATATAAAATCCCTAAGAGTTAGTTAAAAACACGCAATGTTTGAATTTTAGTATGAAAATTGAGAAGCAGTTACGTAGTCATTGACGATGTTTAATATTTTATCTTCAAATATATATCATCACTAATAGGAATACAAAGAAGATATGCTACTGATAGATCCTTTGAAGTATAAATGGCTGACTAGTATTCAGTTACCCGAATCATCAACTAGTAACAAATTGTGCTTGTATGGGGACCTTTGTTTTTAACCTAATCCTTCAATTACCCAGATTAAGAGTATATGAGAAAACTAAAATATAATGTCTTTTTAATTTGGCCATGGAAACAAAAGGAAAATTTTAGAATAATCTGACGAATTGCCAGCTCACCTCCACAGAAGTTTCTTATAGAAGGCACCAACCGTCAGTGAAATGATTAAACCATTTGACTGGACACAAAAATCTCAGTCACACTCCAGATATAACACAGAGCCCCAGTCATTTGCTTATGACCCCAGTCATTTGCTTATGAGCCCCATGTACCTGGATAAACAGGCAGTTTTAAAGCTGGACTTTTGTTTTTACTTTTTATTTCCCAGTCCCCCTCCCCCATGCCTCCTTGTCAAGCCACCATAATTACCCCAGGTCAGAGGTGCATAACTATGAGGGGGGAAGAAAGGCCGGGGCAAGGGGAAGGAGCCTTGTGGAAGGCTGGGAGGGAGCTCTGCCAGGTCACTAATGGTCTCTGGGGCAACAACTTGGAGAACAGGCTGATGCTTCGCCTTTGATCTTCTAATTCTCAACGATCATTAGTATTAACTCCGATTCTTCTGGGTGAAGAATTCCAGCTGTAGCCTTTTCAGTTTACCTGACCTAAGAAAATTCATCACCCATCCCATTAGGATTTCAATAACCGGCTAAGAAAAAGAAAAAGGCAGTTGCCCCAGAATCTAGAAACCACACGCTTCATTATTAAAACAGAGTTTATATGACGTATATCACAGAAGAATTAGGACATTCCGACATTCCCCCCATGTAATTAAATAATCCATTCCATTTTCCTCCCGAGACAGACGATTCCCAATTGGGTAAAAAATAGTCAGGGTCTTATCCAATCAAAGTTGAAATATGACATCTCCGAAGTAGCTGAGATCTTTTAAAATTAAGATAGAGGGATTTGTCATTCAAGCCTGGGTTAGTTTCAGCAAAGCCTGGAGCTCTGACCGACGTCATTACTAATGCCTGTGAAGGCAACTGCAAGTAAGGCAAAAAATAATACTGTAAAGATATTCTTCTTACAGATACGAGAGATGGTTTTTATATGGCCAGTAGACATCTAAAAGAAAAAAAAAAAAAAAAACCTCATTCCTTCATACTAGTTTCCAAGTATATTAATTAAATATTTCTGCAGATAACATGTAGTAAAGTAGGAATCGAAGTTATCTGCTGTCTCTACAGTCTCCCTTGACGCAGGCACGTGGAAATGCAGGTTGGTTAGGACCAACTGGAAGGAGAGACCGTCTTTCTCAAATACTTTGTACTACCACGATTGACATTTAATGCAAGATTGCATGAATATAGTTTTCCTACCCAACCACCTTCTCAGGACTAAAGGTAGCTGAAGGATGCTAGCAGTAAGGCACAGTAAGAAGATTCGCTGCTAAACTGGCAAGGGAAGGAGAGAAAGAGAGAAATGGGAAGGGAGGCACAAACTCCATCCACTACCTACCTTCGTGCCTACCTATTGGCCCATCTGTCTGTCTTTTGATTTTTTTCACTTACCTTGATCAACAGAGCGGGTTATTTGGATACTATTTAGAAGTACTCTCTGGTTTTAATAATGGTTCATAATGTTTAGAGAGCCAATTCTTCCCAAAATTGCAAGCAGAGATATGACACTAAGATGTCTCCAACAGATCTTATTACCAAAAGCAAAACCAATGAAACAGCATTTGTCTCTTCTAGAGCATTCAATTCCCAATTCAATTCCATTTCCTCTCTCCTTAGAGTGGCAGACCCGCAGGGCACTTTTCATCTAATAGTGTTTCTATGGAAACGCCATTCTCAACCTGGACGATTCTACAACCCCTGACATTGGCTTTATCCACAATGAGACAGAAAGCTTATAAATCAGAAACTAGACATAGATCTGGCCACACAGAAAACAATATTTTCCAGGCTGGAAGTTCATGAAAAATAAATAAATAAATAAATAAATAAATAAATAAATAAATAAATAGAAACAAAAACAAATAGCAAATGTGTGTATCTGACTTTGAAACAAAGTTTGTCTCTAGTAAGGCTAACCCAATGGGATCCTCAAGACCATTGAAAGGATGGAGAGTCGTAGAGAATGTGAAGGAAAATAAATTCACTTTCAGGATCATCTTCCTGCTGTTCAGTGCCAATGTGTTGGCTCTTGAATACTTCCTTCACCTAATCTGCAGGCATGAGGATTCAATGCCTCCATATTCCCTAATTTTCAAGACTCCTGGGACATACAGCAGTTCCATGCAAGAAAATATAGTCACTGCATATTTTAAATAAGAACCACATTAACTGCCTTTCTATTTAGATTCTGTTTTAGGCAGGAAAAGATTCTGCAATGTTAGGGTAGGAAAAGAAAAAGACTTTTGATTTTTACCTTAAACATTGTATTTATTCCTTTTCCTCATTTTCACTAGGCCTGTGGGCACATACCTTTGTAATACTGCATAGCAAAAGAACTGGCAATAGGCAAAACACGTCCAGCTCAAATACTATGACAGAGTAGGTTATGTTTATGGTTGGAATCATGTCCTCAAGAAGGAAAAAGGAACCTTGATATGGCACATGGCCCTGAACTGATTAATTGTGACTATAAAGTGACTCATATACAAATATTAAGTATTTTTTGTTTGCAATAACTTATCTTCAGGCAAATGCAAGCATTTCTACTAATAAATGCTTTTTTTTTCTTTTAATTCTCTCTTATCATCTAAATAATGTCAGTCATTCTCTCAACTCCAGGGAATAGTTTAAGACACTCTCCTTACTTATCAAAACTGGCAAATGTTCAACTAAGTCTAAGCTAGAAATTTACATCGCTGAAATTTCTGTTTACCCCATAATCACCAAAGTTTAAAGCCTGTTTCCTTTTTCTTTTACTGTTTTCATTATAAACAAGTATGTCCAGCTTAGCTCACTTAGAGACTGTGAGTCCAAGAACGAGGCTTTAGTTCTCTCTTTGGAGTAGTAGAATGTGCTGCTGATTAAATCTACCTGTGTATAACTAGAGAGTGGCACATTTTTCTTCTCATGCAGCTGGGGTGCAAATCCAAAAAGGTTTTTCATTCAGGGTCTTTTCTGCTCCTCTAACACACAAATGCTTGAAAGCCCTTTCAAAGGCAGATTTTTTTTTTTTAAGTGAATAAAACCACTGAAAGGATTGACCCATTTATTTATAAAAGAAAAAAAATAGTAGTTTGTTTTCAAAAAGGTGTGTGAAGTTTTTATAATATGCCTTTTGACATTTAAAAAAGATTAGCTTACATTTTGCTAATAAATTGTTATTGCTATTGTTTTAATTAGCCAGAGTTTTCATTGCTCTTTTACACCTTAGTAAGATTTCAAAGGATTTTAAGATAACAAATTGCATTAACCACATAGCAATAATGTGATCATTTTAAATCTGTACAGCCTTCCAAATGAATTTCTCATCCCTAAAGACCTTTCATAACTTGAAATAAAGTTACTAAAGGATGAATAATGAGATGTCAGTAATTACTTACATTCCAACAAACAACAAAACGTTCTTTAAATTTATACTCTTTGTTTTTTCCATAGAATTTATTAGAATCAGTTCCTGATTATAAACATTACTTAAGCTGTCCATGCATTCCTGCAAGAAATAGATCAAAACAAGGGGGAAGAGTGTTCCTTTGTCACTGGAGACCTATTTTTTCTTCCAATTAGAGATAAGGGAAGGGAATCTTTCTTATTGAGGGAAGGAAAGGGACAAACATTTTAAACTTAAATATTTCTCCTAGCTTTGCTTTCTAGATGATGCTATGAGAGCATTTCGGTTTTTAGAGGACATTATCACTATCATTATTTTTATCCGAGGCAGATGGCATTGGGGTGGTAGGGAAGGCATAAATACCCAATGGAAACCATGAGGCAACTTCTATGAGGTGTTCCTAAAAGCCAGGGAGACATGGAAAAGCATAACTTGTTGAGCTGCCTTCTTCTGTTCTTTCATTTTTGTGAATTTGAAATAAAGCTGTTAATTTTTTTTTTTTAAGTTGTTTGGGTTTTGTTTTGTTCCCCTTAAGAAGATACTATAACTTTCTGCAAGGCTCTTCACAAGGGTATGACCTACCAAAAAAAAAAAAAAATCTGGGGGATGAATAAAAGAACTTGCTTTCTCTCCTGATTCTGTCTGAACCAATATTTGATTATATTTTATTCAGGGGCACCTCAGCTTCATGTAAAGCCAAAGCTTCTTTACAGATGGAGGTGGAGGATGAAGAAATCCATTCATTTTTTCCGTTAGTAAAAGAAATAGAAATTGTGTGGTTGTAACTTCAGGGCCAGCCTGATTTGGTACCCTCCTTCCCTCTCTACCCCCCACCAGACAGGTTAACTGGTTAGCTCTGATGATGAAATAACAGCATGGTTGCATCAGCGCCTTTGACCAATTGCCACTTCTTATCTCCTGCTGATTTTAAATGACATACTATTTTCTTTTTTCATGATATGCCCTCTATGCCCTTGGACTCCTTCCTTACCCCAGCGTAATCCTCAGTAGGAAGTTTGTACAAGGCCGATTTCAAAACACCTACATGCATGCAACAAGTGCCACACAAGTAATGGTACCTGAATCCTAACATTTTAAACAGAATCTAAATCTCCAGTTAACTACCAGCATTAACCAATCCCTAAAATTTACTCAAAGACTGTCAGCATAGTCTAGTTACTATTTGGAGCCATGAAGGGAGAAGTCTAAGGAAGGAAATTATTTTTTTAGTTACCCCTGCTATTCTCAATTTTTTTGTTTTATTCACCGATTCTGGAAATCTGGATTAATCTATACCCTCTAGTGTTATTAGATGCACAGCCTCTATCTAGAGGAACAGAACCTGCGTTGCCTTCAGACATTCACTGAGTTGGTCTCCCTGTGTCACTACAACTCACTAAGGGACACGGATTTGAAAGGTCCACAGGTTCTGGGCACCTTTGTAACAAAGTGAAACTAACTTTTATAGTTTAGAAAAATAAATGACTTTAAGAAAAGCAATTTAAGGTAAAAATAGAAACATAAAATATTTGTACCTGGCATAAAACACACACACACACACACACACACAATTGTTTTTAACATCATTCAACTTAGGCTTTAGGCTATGCTACAACGTGTCTAAATTCATCCCTAATGTTGAAAGGCCACCCTGGTCAACAATTTTTGCTGAATTTTAAAATATTATTTTACCCATAAATTTTCATTTTGTCTCCTTCTTTCGATGTCATTAAATCAGTATGCACTTATAAAAATATCCACCAAAATATTATGATTATAAATATTTTAACATGAAATTCATTCAGAACAATAACCAAACAAAACAAATCCCCCAGTGGCATAAAGCCCCAAATCTCCAGTTTCTCACATCTCCAGGAGAATTCCGGCAGTGAAAACAGCAATACTCACACAGACAATATAAACTGTTACTCTGCTTGAAAAGTCACAAGGGACTACACAGGAAGAGCTGACTCTATATTGCTGTTTCCCTTTACAGTTCTAAATACAAGGACAACTTTCACTGTGGAGCTCTGACTCAGATGGACGTTTTGTAATAGAAGCCAGTGCGTTCAAACCATTTAAAAGTAAATTACGTGATCATCTTGCCATTGCAACAAGATTTAAATTTTTGTGGACCATTTGCTATAAAGATACACTAAAACATTGGAAAATACCAAGTGTTTCTCTCTGGGGTTTGTCTTTCTTTCTTCTTAGTGGGTACTTGTTCTAAGAATTTAATGGTCACACTTGGAAAAAGCAACATTATTAACACACATACTTAAAATCACAAGTGTATATGAACTCCTAAACCTTAGGACTTAGGAAAATTAACAAAATTGCAATCGTGAACTTCAAATAAAACTCCTCATTTGGGGTCTGGATCTTGAAAACACTTTTGTAAAACTGTAGGAACACAGTGATTTACAAAATATTTGAAGTCCAGAGGGATCTTTTTTGAAAATTTTGTTTTTTATCAAAACTGGTTCATTGTCCATATTTAGTTTATATATGTCATTTAGAATCCACTTACTGTTAGATGCTGGAACAGCCACGCCCTCATGATATTTGTGGCTACTTTGGGAAAGATGCCACGCTTTTTGTGACGCTTTTTGTCCTTATCTGGATCATCATCGTCACCTGTGCTGGGGGAAGCTACACTGTTGTCCAAGCCATCACCTGCAAACATAGTGAATCAAATTTTGACTGATGCTACCTTGACATGCTTTATTCAAATAGAATGCCTTTGGATATAAACAAAACCAAAAGAGCCATTTAAATGATTAATAATTTCTTTGGTATTTTTTTTTTCAAGACAAAGAGAAAGAACAAGGCCTAGGCTCAAAAGTAGTCAAGTCTAAAGAACTTCTTCCAAAGAACAGTGCTAAAGGTCAAAGAAAATGGAGGGAAATACTCAATCTCTTTAGTAGCCTTGCTGCCATTGTAATTATTCCAATATGTATAAATGAGACACTTTAAGTGTAAGTCCAATTGGAGAGTTAAATATGGCAGCAGCCATTAGCAGAGTACTGTCCCTGCCTGGGTATTTAAATCCTACATAGAGTCACTGACAGCAGCTTATAAGAAGATGCATTTAAGATACCAACTATTTCCTTAAGTGCTCCATCTTAAAACTGGTTAAACTAGGCCATGGAAATACAGGTGATCCATCACATAAGCAGTTTGACATAGGAATGCTTAAAATAGAATATAATTTCTCTTATAATAGAAAAGGGCATCGAGTTTAGTAAGGGAAAAACCTCTGAAATGTTTTTTTAATTAGAAGACAATTACTACTTAAATAAAATAATGTTAAGAGTAATTGGAATTATATTACACTAATAATCCAGACAATTTCTAAAATTTCCTCTAGATTTAAATTTTTCTCACTGGAAAGCCACCTGCTAGTATTCCTGTATATTGGAACCTATCTTCCGATTGACTTTTGTCATATAATTTAGGTTGTTTCTTCTAGAAAATACTTTGGCTTCATGACAATAAAATTTTAAAAATGTAATAGTCCTTTTATGATGCCATATTTAATGAGAAAAAATGAAATCGCAGCCCATATAAGTGCACTACCCAAAATAAGTCTTAAGGTACAAATGGAAAGTAGGCATTTTGTGTTTTGGCCAAAAAATCAAAAGGGAAAGCAAAAACGGACTAACCCCACTACACTAAAAAGTAGCTTAGCTTCCACTGAATGCCTGCCTGCGGTTAGCCATAGCGTTGGACCTGGTAGGTGTCCCAGTTCTTTGGAAGCTACTGGCTCTTAGAAATAGACAGGTTGATCTGGGCCCAGAAGGAAGAGGTAGAGAGCCAAGGCTTAGAAATGAGGCAACAAATACACCCGAGAGCATGTTACCTGGGGAAAATAAATCACTGGGTTTATTTTTGGGAGGGCCTACATGGCCCAAAGAATCCAAAACTAAGCTAAAACAAGTTTTCCACTGTCTCTACACTGGAACTAGTCTCAGATTGATACACATTGCTTCATAAATTCCTATATCTCTTTTTTTCTGTTATTTAGATCCTATGTACAAAGAACCCTATTCTTGATTTCAGTTATTGCAGTCTAATCTATATGGTTAGGTTATAAGTAATCAGTTGTTCTTAACAGCTCCCTCAGGAGACCACCTCCCCTAAAAGGAAGAACATGGCCTGCAAATCACCTTGATTGGTACTGCACTAAGGTTTAAAATACTTTGTTGGGTGAGGAAAAGACTAATTTCAACATTTCTGCTATTATTACAGCATATGCCACAAATACAAAACTTTTGCAGAACTTTTCTGAGCTGAACCCTTGGTTCATTTAAAATTCATAATTTTGTTTTGTTTAAAATTTGCACATTTTATTGAAGTTCCACAGAATCATAGCTGTGGCATCACTGTAGAGGATCATAAAGCCCCACAGTCCCCAAAGCCTCCTCAAAGCATTGAAGAAAGTGCTGTGCTCTTTGACTTGCTCAAGGTCACACAGACCCAGGGGCAGCTGTCACCCACGTCCCAGGCCAGGGTTCCTTCTGGCCCAGCCCACTATCTCTTTGCATAGCCGAGTGATTCTTGAGGAGTCCCCTTGGATTTGCCTAAAAAATTCTTTGAAAGTCCAGTACTTAAAGAGACTTTTTATTCAGAGGAGCAATTCACCATATAAAATAACAATTCATTAAAAAAAAACAGGAGAAAAGAAAACAACTCAACAGCATCTAAAATTTCAATGGCTTAATCCACTTTCAATATGCAAAAGGTAACCAAGGAAAAGAAACATATTACTTGATCGTTGATTAAAAATGAAAAGCTTCTATCCTAGCATTGTTCTTCACTGCTTCTCCATGACTGTTTTCTACCTTAAAAAACAAACCAAAACAAAAAACACCTTTCTATGCATCTCAAAACCCCTTCAGATTAATTTAGCAGCGATGCCTAGTGCCTGCCTAGAAAAGAATTCATTGATAATTTATGGAAATATCTACTATAATCCAGCGGAGATGACTTTTTTCCAGCTTTGTGCATCAATAGATAATCAAGGCCTTAAAGCAGCCTTAGCTTCCCATTACCTCAGGCAAAAGAATTCCTGAAAGCGTGCCTGGAGGGCACCTGAATTATATACTCCATTAGGAGAGGAAGACTTTCTGCATTCCATGTGTAACACTCACCAGAACCTTTCCTGTTTATTTCTGCTGTATGAAAGCAGAAGCATTAGGAACAGGATTTTTTAAGTGAAGACTTATGTAGATACAATGGAGAAACCTTTCAAGCAGTGGCCAGACCACCCCCTTCAGTCCCTGGCAGTGACCTCTCCAGAATAAAAGGTTTCTGTTACATCATTAGCTCAAGCCAAAAACAGCCTTGGCTTAATGCACAGTTTGTTCTTCCTACTGTTTTTAGGCAAATACAGCTACTTTACTCCCATCTGGGAGGGAAATTACACTGCTGGGTTGTAATCTAAGACAAGATTTTCATTGGAAGCAAATGCTTTCAATCCAGTGTAAATACTGGTGCATGTTCAGAAAAGCCTAAAACAATAAACCCTGCTCCTTTCCGACACAAGTTAGGGAAATGGAGAAGATGGGGAAGGAGAAGAGCATATAAAACAGGCTATTCTAAAAGCAAACACTTTCATAGATTTTAATAATTGTTTAACCTCTTCCAAATTGAAAATTGATCTCGAAACATCTCAACCTCAGAGGAGAGTCTAAATGGTCAATTGTATCTTTTGCATTTCCATTCGCTCTGCAATTTGATACAGTCACCTCTACAAGTCTCTGGAGGATTCATTTCCTTTTTTTAATTTTTTTTTTTATTTTTAAGATCACTAAACAAACTTGGAGAACCCACTGGCCGACCACACGGCAGCAGGCAGCAGCTCTGAACCACATTTGTAAAATGTCAGCAGTGACTTCATTCCTGGAGCCGACTTCTGCTGCCGCCAAATGAAGGCAAACTGAAAAGGTGGAAATAATCATAAAAATGATGCTAGTCCATAAACAAGCTTACAGCCTCATTAGGATAGCAGTAGGCTCTGGTGGGTGATTTATGCTCTTTTTGCTGATGCCATAGGGCGACTTTAGCCAACTGCTAATGGTTTCTGACAGCTTCTTAGCAACTAGTGCAAGCAACGTTGTGGCGTTTGCTAGTGACAGAAACTGAAAATGTCATATTATCTGCCCATGTGTCATGAAGTCCGAGTGGCAATTAACTAGCAGACCAGTGACTGAGGGGCCAGAGGCTCCAGAAAATGGCCTTTGGCTATGCAGAGGCAGCTGTCGGGGCTGAGCCCACACCGACTGCCTATATGCAACATTCTAAAGCAGAAATCCACTTCCTGCGACTTCCCCTGCTCCGAGGAGACCCGGCCACTCGAATCCTTTTTTTTCCCTCACTGAAGTGAAACTTTGGGCTCCTCTCTCTCTAGGCACTGGCTCTGGCGCTATCAGAAGACTCTAAAGTGATCTGTTTTGATATGATTATCCCAATGGCACCTTAATTGGCAATACCTGGCTCTGTGATTTTGGGGCATTGGACTCAAAGGTGCTAGCTATTTTTTTTTGCTCTCTCACAAATTAGTCTAAAAGGATTTAAGATCACTGAAGCAGACACACTGCCTGTCAGATTGCTAGGAGCAGAGAAACTCTGCACAGCAGAGACACTATTTTAAAAACATCAGGCTTCTAACAAGCAGGGGAAGAATCTTGGCCACACTTTTCAGTTTCCAAGCTATCAAAACCATGCACTATATGTCAAACTGTCAAACCTTTCAGCGTGGGCCATTTGCCCTTTCAAATAATATTTAAGAATTGTTTTTACAAAATTTTATAGGCCATGGTCTAGTGAAAGAGGCCAACCAACAAAGAAAGGAATTTGTACTACAATTCGTCTACGGACAATTTCTTGTGAGTCCTGAGACTGTCCCTACGGAGCAAGGCAGGTGACCTGTGGCAGCTCCCAGGCTGTCAGGGAGCTCAGATTTCAAACACGCTCAACTCAAACATCCCGAGTCGCCTATTTAAGCATGCCCAGGCATTTAGACTGTGCTATCTCGTGCCTTTCAAGGCAGGATAAAGCGGCATTTATCGTATTCAGGCTATTCAATGGGTCAGACTGACCGTGTCAGCAGGGGCTCCTCTCTGGCAGGTCAAAGCCCTGCTCCCATTTTTTTCTCCCTAACTGCCCCCCCCCCAAGGACTGCCATTCCCTAACACCTCCTCCTAGTCAGGCAAAATTACAAACCAAAAAAGCATCTAAGATTTACATTACAGCTGAAGGGAACTTCCAGTGTCAGTGAGCCATCAGGTATAAATAAAACGGATTGGCTGTCACAGGGGTCTTTACGTCATAGAGGCGAAACTCCTAATTAGGGATATGAACTTTCAACTGCCAGGGCAAAAGAACGTGTAAGGTTGTGGACCCTCTTGTTTTCTGGAAGTCAGGCTGGAAGCCACATTCACCTCAAGAGCAAGTTGCATTTATAATTTTGTACTGAGACCTCCTTAACCTGAGCTTTTCCGCTCTTCAAATGCTCAGGAATAGACTGTCTGTCCCAAAAACGTACCTAGACTCCAAAACCAAGGCCATCTGTACTTGTATCTTCCAATATTGAGTAAAGTCTATTGTGTCTTTAAAGTTGTCTAAATGGGCAATTCAAAAGCATGCTCATCAGTGTATAGCTCATGGTATAAGGCGGCTAAAGTTTCATCCATGTAGGAATGTTTTTTGCATATTCTGATTTTTAACAAGAAGAAAGCAGAACATTAGAGGGTTTTTCCCTCTTGTGTTTTCTCACATGGCACATCTACATGAAAGAATGGTACTGCAGCCCTTAAACAGCTGAGAACACCCCCAGCTTCCTAGTGGCTGCTAGATGTGGTACAACACCCCCGACCACAGAGAGTCTGCATTTCCTTTGTAGTCAAGCTAGCTGGGTGTGCCTGATGTCCAGGGTAATCAGGAAAAATGTAAAAACTACCCCCACCCAAACCCACATCTCCAGATCCTAGCTATATCTGCTCAGCCAGAAGTCAGATGGGATAATGTTTCTGGGTTACGTTAAGAGGATAAATGGTAAGAATTAAAGACAACGCTTTCTCAGGAACCAGCTAGAATACTTCAGACATTTTAAAGAGATGTTTTGTCTTCATTTAGAATGCATAATAGCTGCCAGAATGGTTTTTCTAAAACACATATCTGATCATATAACCCTAGCACTTAAAATCCTTCAGTGGCTACCCTTTGCCTTCAGGATAAAGGTCACACTTTTTAGCCTGGCATGGAAGCCCTTTCAGGATCTCTCTCCCGGGTGTGTTTCCAGTCTGTCTTCTCCCCTACAACCTCCAAGCCACTTGCGGCTCCACCCCCAGTTCCCTGGGGACTACTTGAAGTTCTCACCGCTTACTCTGTTCTCACACCTCTTTGCATTTCCTTCTGCTAGCTCCTTTCCCTGTAGCATCCTTCCCTACCCTCCCCCAACCATATGGCAAACTCCTTGGTGACCTTTAAGGCTCAGCTCAACTGCCATCTCCTATAAGAAGCATTTGTTGAGCTCTAGCCAAATTACCGACCACCCCCCCCACAACCTCCGCCCCACCCCTGAGTGATTTGCCTTCCCCTGATATTCTTCCATCCTAACACACATCATAACTCTGCTAGGATTGTTGATTTTCCTCTATGTCCCCTCACAGTGACTGTAGAATACATGAAAGCAGGAGCCAAGTTGTACTCATCTCTGTTCTCTAACCCTAGTGTTACCCTGGTGTTACCCTGGTGTACAGGATGCAAACTTATGATGTGCTTATTAAATGAACGAGTGAATGCATCTTTTCACTGCATGGAGAAAACCATGATTTCAATTCCCAGCTGCTGAATTCTTTTTGATACATATCTAGATTAAACTCTTGAAAATTATTCACTAAAGAAATTCAACAAACTATTTAAAAAAATAGAAATGCATTCTCCATCGCAGGGAAGTTTCCTTAGAACCTTTAAGTTCATCTTGGACTAAAGATGGACTAAGAGTTAAAGTATCAGAGTTCTTTAAAATGTTTGCCATAGCCCTTCAGAGACACACCACTACTTCCTGCGATTATAATTTCAAGCTATCTACCTAATTCAAAATTCTTGTTTATTTTTGCATTTTCTTCTGAGTTCAACTTTAAAAAATAAAGCAAAAGCTATTTGTTTCCTTCTGTACTTTTCCCAATGAATTAATTGTACCAGTCCACCTTTACACATCTCTCAGTTTTACCATAGTGAAGAAACTCAATTGTCTGTCAGCAATTGACCCCAAGCTCATATAGAAACACATTCTAAACATCTGGTGTTAAATAGAAAACTCTAGAACTCTGCCTTGGTTTTTGCCAAGTTCTCATTTCAAACTTTCCCATAGTCATCCCCCACACCTGCCTCAGCAATTTGTCAGCAACAAGTTATCAAGGATCTTAGTATCTGATACTATAATACAGACCAAAATGTCATAATGTCTTAGGAAACTATACAAAGGATTCTCTAAGATACATGAAAGTACAATACAGTGCCTTATATTTTATTAGCTATTTTTAAAAGAAACACTATATATATCCCTAGATCTGCAGCCAATACACAAATATGCAATGATCAAAATCCGAAGGTTAACTTCTAAGGTTATCTTTAATTAGGGTTCTGGTCATTACTTTGCCTCTCTTTTGTATCTCTTCTCATCCTAAGATGTTTCAGGTTCCCTTGTTCTTCTTAGTTCAGAGTGATTCCCAGTGGATCAAAGAAAAATAACCAAAGAAAAGCACATTCTCACCTATTTTATTTTACCACCCACAACTTTCCTGAAAATCTCAAGGTGGTTGCTTTGCAAACCAAAATAAGGAATTGGATGTTGGCACCTGCCATAGTGATGCTAAGTCCTGTGGTACAAACACACCATTGGCACTGGCTGAAAATGCACAGTCCTGGTAGAGTACAATGTGTGTTAGAATGGAGTTAAGAATAATGGGGGAGAAGATTAAGAAAAAGCAGTATTTAAATAAAAGTGTTTTGGGTACTTATAACAAGAAATGCCTACATATGCTTCCTAAGATTGGCTCCACAAAGATTGGTCCTGAGGCTTTTCTTTTCTAGTTGAATTTAGGTTTGTTAATTAGTGACAGCATATTGTTAATAGTTAACCACTGTGGAATGAACACACAGCCTTTTTCTGCCCTTTAGTGGACTCCTGACATCACAGAAACCTGAAGCAAGAAATGGAGGATCGAAGCCCGGAAAAGTACCTTTTCCCACAAACATACTTCCATAACACCCCCCTTTTCTAAAGAGTAAAATGAACCATTTAAAAATGAGCCCCATATATGTACAGGCCTCCTTTGAATAAGCAGTCATCCTTATCATTCATTCATTCATTTAAAAAACATATTGAATTCCCACCAATAGGGACATAAATGGTGAAGAAAACTAGAAAGATCCCTATTTCTGAGGAGCTTTCCAGTTAGAGGGCACAGATGTTAAGCAAAACAACCACAGTAATAAATGTAAAACTGCAAACTGAGCACAAAGAAAGAAATACCCATCTATGAGTGTGTGAAACCAAAGAAATTCACTCAGGGAGGGAGTGATCTTGAGCAAAGATCTGAAGGGTAGAGAAAAGTCAACTAGGTAGAGTAGACAGCCTAAAATAGTAGAGGACAGAGAGAGTATTCCACGTGAGAGGCACAGCACGTGCAAAGCCGTGTGGGGCTAGGGGAAGCACGACAAAACCTCAGAATTGGAGCCAGAGAAAGCAGGGCAAGATGAGGCTGGGAAGGTAAGAGGAGCAAGACAATGCAGGGCCTTGTGGAACCACGGTCAGGATTTGGGTGTGTATCCCTAGGGTTCGAAGAGTCTTGACACATAAAGACATCTCTGTGGAGTTGTCCGTGTCACCCCTATTGCACGCCATACTGTTATATTATCAAAGAAAATCTCACTCACCAATGTGTCTTCCTAGGCCAACCTAACAAATCCCCCAATTCCAATATAAGATTGAAAAATGACAGGCAATGAAAAAGCACGGAGTCCATTCGGGAAGACCCCAGTTTAGTTACAGGTTAATTTGTAACTAGGTTGCTTGGATATTAGAATTGCACACAGAAGCATGTTAGGTTCTAGGGCTAGCCCATCAAAGCCTAAGTAATTCATTAAGTGAATGAAGTTCCAGCTAACATCTGAGCACTGGCTTCAGGAAGTCATCAAGTACAAGATGTGTTCCTTCTCCTATTCCGGTGCACAGTCAGCCTAGGAAAATATTAAAATATACGTGATTGTCTTTAGTACCTCCTTTTCTGTATAGCTTCCTCTCTCACTGTGCAGCATTCCTCTCCTGGAGTTTCCAAGAGGCTCTTAGCCACCCACTGTGGTTACCTCGCCGAGACCACCACTAGTCTCATCCTGCTCAAAATCCATCCTCGTAACCTTCCAGTAATCAACATGTCCTACCTTTCTGTCTAGTTGATCTAAGCCCGTCTTTAGGTAGAAAGCAATCTGAAAGATTTTAATTCAGACTAGGAATGAATGACACATGCTCTGGAACTGTTTGCATTTAAAAAAAAAAAAAAAAAAAAAAAAAGATCTGTTAATACAAATGAATCTCTAAAGGACAGAATTTCAGGTAGACTAATAAGAAGAGGCTTGTGTGTGTGTTTTTTAAATACAGTTTGGTGTTGGGAAAGATCCTTTTTTTTAAATCAACAGATGTCCAACTTTCAACAGAACCCAGTGTCAGTTTCCCAAAGGGATGTCTACATTCCACTATCCCCACTGGCTCCTTGCCACCTGGCTTACCAATCCCTTAGATTTAGGAAGCCATGTGTACCATGTATCTCTCAACACTCCAACTTTTTTTTCACAGAAATTATCATGACAGTAAAGGGTTCTGTGGCTGCAAAGCAGTGAGAATAAGAGAAAGAGATCTAGGTTGAACACTTGTGTGTATATATAGGTCATTCATAAGTTAGTTTTTATAAGTCAGGGATTGCCAAGCTGTTGAAATAAATTTGGAATAACTTCTTTACTATAAATAACATATTCAATTAAGCTTCTATCACTTCATGAATCTTCCCTGTCAACACAAATAATTTATAAAAACTCAACTGGGTGAAAGATAGGGAAAGAAACCAACTAAATAACTGAGGCCCAGAAAGAAAATATTTACTGGATTTTAATAGAACACAAAAAATGTCAAAAATTTAAATTGCATTTGATGGTATTAAAGGAAGATACTGAACTTTGTAATTCAGGGAAGGTAAGAATTGCTAATGGAGTCAGTACTCATATTTATAGTTTACTTAAGATTTATGTTATGTAAGTGTTCACAGAAGTAGATTGCCATGGGCAGGTATAATATGCGCCCAAAATAATCTGATAAATTTCCCAAATTTTTTTTTTTATTTTCTTGAATTATTGTACTTTGTTCTTTTGAGATAGGAATACCTTTTCCTAGTAATTCAATATGACTTTTTGACTTGGATCCCCTCAGGGAAACAACAGCAAATTAGCTGCCTACACACAGAGGACAAACAGCGATGATGAATAGGAAAGAAAAAGAAAACACAGATTTTACTCATTTTTCATCTATTCAGCATTTTTTTACAACTGAACACCATGGAAAATCCCTGAAAAAACAGCACAATTTCTTAATAGAGTCTTAGATACTTCAGGATGTGAACACATTGCAAACTGTTATCGAAATCTATGTATTTACACCAAAGGTAAAAAAAAATGGAAATCCCCTAACGCTTTTCTAAGAAAAAAGAAATAACATTTGCCATTGCAAAGGTAAAAAGTGCAAAAGTCACAAACTTCCCTTTTGAATCAATAACTAGTAAAGCATTTTAGGAACCAATACCTTGCCTTTTTTTTTAAAGTTATTTTTGTGATGTATGACAAGTTCACTGATTAAAATATTCCTCTCAAAATATATAAATCATATATTAATGAATGTCATAAAATTCTATTTAACCATGGCAGTGGGTTTTTTAAGTTGGTAAAAAAAAAAAAAAAAAAGCTACAAGTGGGCTCTTATAGACAGACAGACAGATACATATACTTATACAGAGACAACATTTATTTTTGTGTCGTCTCCAAAAGCTTGCCCCATAATTTATTTTACAAAGCTTATAGTACTCTGCCTGTAAGTATGCATATTATGTGTGTGTGTGAGTGTGTATATACACACACTTTTACACAGACAGGATAGCGCTTATTTACTCAAGAAGTTACTTTTTAGCAAATTCAATTATATAGAATATACTTATAAAGTAGAGTTTAATTTTTTTAAAAAATCTGACTTCCCAGGGAGCAGATGTGGCTCAAGCAGTTGAGCACCTGCTTCCCACATGGGAGGTCCAGGGTTTGGTTCCTGGTGCCTCCTAAAAAAAAAAAAAAACAAAGACAAACAACAAGAAAACAAAAGAAAAAACCACTTCAGGGGAGCTGATGTGGCTCAACCAAAGCACTGGCTTCCCACTTAGGAGGTCCCAGGTTCAATCCCCAGCCCTGGGTATCTCAAAAAATAAAAATAAAAATAATTCTGACTTACCAATGTAAAGCAGAGATTCTCAACTTTGGCTACACATAGAATCACCTGGGGGGAAATTTTACAACTCCTGATGCCTACTTCACATCCAAGACAATTAAGTTAGTATTGGGGAGGGGGGGTGAGACCCAGGCATTAGTGCTTTCTAAAGCTCCCAGATGACCATAATAATGTACAGCCAAGGTTGAGAACTGCTGGATTCCTACCATAGATTATATGCGTTCAAGTTCAGGTACTTCCAACAGAGAAATGACCATCAGACCCTCAATCAGAAAAGAGTTATGTTTATTTTAGATACAATTGTCCAAAATTTTGTCTGGTTTCCTGCCTCATAGCTTACAAGCTGAAAACTTCTTTAAAAAGCAAAAATAAAAACCTTAGAAGCACAGCACATTGGGCCATTTAGTGTAGGGGAAACCAACCTTATAAAGGCTAATTAAGCAAGTAAAATAGCACAGTGCTATAACACCTGTGTCTAGTGACCTGCATTTTTTTTTTTTTTTAATGTTTGTTATACTCAGTTGTGATACAGTGTATGTATATTCTGGAAACACTTTCATAAAAAATTTACCCCAAATTTAAAGAAGTCAGATTTTGTTCTTCTGGACATATCATTCTCAAAGGACACCAGATGAACCAAGATTATGTGTCTATATTCTGTAGAAATTCCTTCCATGTTTTGACCCTCACTCCACTGGTCTGTGTGGTGGCGTGGACCAGGAGCCTCCGCAGTGATTGTTAGGAATTGGGTAAGCCCAATGCACCCTGTACCCGTCCACTCTCTAGCTCTTCCGGTTCCCTGGGGATGCTGTCTCACAGGCACTCTCTTTCCATTCCTTGCTGATTTGTTCTACTCTGGACGCCCTGATTTTCTGCTCTCAGCCCTCAGGGAAGGGAATGGTGTGTGCAAAAAGGGGTGCTTGTTATAACCCTTTTGCTCTTGAATTTGCAACTTAGCCTAGTGTTGTAGAGTGCCTAAGAGTTACCTCCTGAGAGCCTCCTTGTTGCTCAAATTTGGCCTTTCTCTAAGCCATACTTGACATATAAATGCATTACCTTCTCCCCCCAATGAGGGACATGACTCCTGGGGATGAGCCACCCTGGCACCAAGGGATTACTACCAAGAACCAGCTGGTGATACAACTGAAAAAAGACCTTGAATAAAAGGGGGAAAAGGTAAAGACAAATGAGTGTATATGGCTAAGAGACTTCAAAGTGAGCTGGGAGGTTATCCCAGAGGTATGTCTCAGCAGGATCTCATAGACGGCCAAGGTAGATAGTACCCAAAATAGTGGGGCTCCTGAGGACTACAGAGACACCCAGGTCCTATGGTCATGGCAGATAGTTCCAGAGTTTGGTGCCTTGCCAGTGGGCCCTACTTTGAAGTTTGTGCTCCTGAGTGTGACAGAGTTGGACTCAGATGTGACTTCTCTACACATGTCTCTTCTGTCCCTTTTATTTTAACCTATAGTTGATGCTGGAGTTGGTAGGTGTATGTCCAATAGACTTTAATCTAGGCTGTCCATGTGCCAGCTGGGCCCTGAGCCTCAGCGGAGTTGCTACACCTACTCTCCAGTTCATTGGACTCATCCAGGACAACTAACAAGGAGGTGAGGATGGACAACCACCACACCAAGTAACCAAGAGAGTCTACAACTGCAAGCAAGAGAGTCCCATTGATCAGCCCTATGGGATCAAAGCCCCCTCTCAATTAGAGGTGGAGTGGGCATTACCACCCCAGAATCCTCATGATTGGGGAATAAAATATGGACTATAGTAGACCTATAGACCTACTAGTATTCTACAATGGAAGAAATTATATCATTGTTGTGGATATAATGGCCACTGGAGGTGCTGAAGTCAGGGAGAGGGAAAAAGAGGTGTAATATGGGGACATTTTCAGGACTTGGAATTGACCTGGATGACATTGCAATGACAGACACAGGCCATTATATATCTTGCCATAACCTAAAGAACTGAGTGGGAGAGAGTGTGAAGTACAATGTAAACTATAATCCATGCTTAGTGGCAATGCTCCAAAATATGTTCATCAATTACAATGAATGTACCACACTAATGAAAGAAGTTGTTAATGTGGGGGAAAGTGGGAGGTATGCGGAGTGGGGCATATGGGAATCCTTTATATTTTTTATGTAACATTTTATGTTATCTAAGTATCTTTTTAAAATAAATAAAAATATATATTTAAAAAAAAAAGAAGGGGAGCTTGGAGGATGTGAGAGTGAGACCCAGGAGAGGAAAAGAAGCTGGGAAGGCAGAATTTGGAGCACAAGGAAATGCCATGGGCCAAGAGGGAAAAAAGACATGGTATTCTGCACAGGTAGATTCCTTTGAATACAAAGTAAAATGGAACTAGGTTGTGAAATGTGGGTTAGCGCCTTTGAGAAAAATGAAAATCTATTAAACATTAGAAAGAAAATCTTCAAGAAAGAATTTGGAAGAAAAACAACAACTCGTTTGTTTGTTTTTTAATTCCCTTATTGGAAAGCCATCTAAAACTCGAAGTTTCTAAAAGAAAAGGCTTGCAAATTACTCACATGCACCTGTTATTGCACCTCACCTTTTCTGCTTTGATTATTCGAAGCCCCAGTTCTTTTGCAGATTTGTAGTGCAACATGTAGCAGTCACTCAGTTAATTAGGGTAGGTTCTTGCCTTTCAAAATAAGCACACTTCGCAAAGGGGTGACCGACTTTGGTAGGCATGTAAAAGATAAGACTAACTTTTGAGAGCAGTGCTGCTCATCAGAGCTGCCTAGGAAGCTCCTGGAATATGGTTAAAATGCATATTTGGATTCAGTCGGGGAGGGGCCTGAGATTGTACATTTCTAACAAGCTCCCAGAGGCTGCTGCAGCTGCTGCGGGCTCATGGACCACACTGTGAGTGAGTACTTACAACAATCTGGAGGATCCTCCCTAATGGGCAAATAAAGCCAGGAAGCACGTTAAGTGCGTACGGATGGGTGGCAACAGCGTGCAGTCCTTCCGCACAATAAAAACTGCATGGCACCCACTGGTCAAGGGTGGGGAAAAGACTGTCCAGGTCCTCATTTTGAGTATGTGGCCCCACTGATGTCTCAAGACTAACTGGAGTATCAGAATACTCCAGGATGTCCCACCCTGAGGATCTCTCTTTCTGTTAGAGCTACAGCTCTCTCTTTCCCTTTACCTCCTCAACCCATACAAGGCGGGTTGGTGGCCTCCTACGTTGGAGGTATTATAAGAGAACGGTTTAGCCCTGGAACCAGATTGTCTGGGTTCATTTAAATCCTGTCCTTACCACTTTAATAGTAGTTTGATCCTGGGCAAACTAACGTCTGCAACACCCCTGTTTCACCCTTCTGGAACAAATGAGCATAGTAATAGTACTTGTATCTTAGAGTTGTTGGGAAGATTAAGTAAGCTGCATAAAAACGCTTCACACCTCACCTTGGCAGCGGTGGCTTAGCTCAGTGAATTTAGCTCAGGAAAGCAATTTTTATTAATTCAAGTTCTCATTTTCTCATGCAAAACAGGTTAATTCATAATAACTTGCCCTATGCCTCTAAATAATATTTCCATGGCAGTTGTTAACAGCAAAGGTTTTTCTGTTTGTTTTCATTTTACTAATATGGAAAAACAGTCCTATCATTTAAGAAAGTAACTTTGAGGTCCAGAAAAAATGAAACACAATTTCTAGAAAAACAGAACTAATTTTCAATTCTAGTCCACCTCTTGTTTGGATAGTAAGAATAAAAACTACATCGAGCACTTATTAGGTACCTGAAACCATGCTTGGCATTTATATTAATTAATCCTTACAAAAACCTTAGAAATTAAACAAATTTGTTACCATGGTTAAAAAAATATTTAAAAGACCCATCAGTTGTTTTTTTTTTTCTATATTTTATATACCCTTCATTTGTTATGGATTTTTCAAAAGACTTTTAATAGCTAATAGAAATAACTCATATTTACTAGCTATTAACTATGGGCCACAGGTTCAAGAACCTTCCTCAGTGCTTTTCTGAATTATCTAATTTAATCTTCACAGTAACCTTATTGCTCAGATAAAGAAATAGCCTGCAATACAGATAAGTTCCTTGTGGATTCGAACCCAGGTCTCATTCAAACTTAATCTCTTTACCACTCTACAACTACACCTACCATTTAACCTCATTAGAGTAGATGATAATGATCAAGTTGCATTTCTTTAACCCCTAGAGAAACCTCTGCGGGTCCTAAGAGTGCTCTTTTTCATGGCTGGGTATTGTCAGCAGCGAGCACAAAGCTTGACCCATAGAGTGGGTTTCCTAAATGTTCCTTTTCCCTGAAGTCAGAGAAGAGACAGGTCTGCAGTCTCAGAGTGGCTTGAAAGTGCACCTCAGGCAAGGGTGATAGGAAAAGATTAAATATCAAAACCACCTCCGAAATGTATAAGGAAGAACACAAATATCAAGTGCTGATGGATCTGGAGAAAGTATAAAGAATGGGGAGAACGTCAGCTCCAATTCTTTGTAAAGTCAAAAATAGGCACGTTGCAAAAAAGCGAGGCAATTTTCCCAGATGTGCCCCTAAAATTAAAGGAGAAAATCATATAGAAAAACTTCATGTAAGGGGTGGAAGTTGAGTAGGCCGCTATCAAAACGCAGAGGCGAATCCTGTCCTAGCTCGGACCTTCCTATTCTCGAGACCAAGGTGGAGTCACCGATGAAAGGACAAAATTGTCAATGCCTGGGACATACAGAACTACAAAGCAAACATGTTCCAGCATCACACAAATGGTTTTCAAGCGCTCTCCATGTCAGGAATCTGAGTTTCTACTGGTAGGAAAGTTGGGAGGAAATTGCCCTCTCCTGAGACCTCTGTGCACGCCCTGAGATTGCCAACTCCACACTGGACAGGCACAGAGACTGCGCAACCAGAGGAGAGTGGAAAGAGACTGACCGCAAACTAAGAGGGGTTATTTTCTCTCACCGTTTATGTATTAAAGAAAGGAAAGTCTCCCCCTCCGGGAGGGATGCCGAAATACAAACAAGGACACTCGACACTGCCCCCCACTGAAGGGGAGCAACATTCTCGGTCCACTGTATGAAACCACATGTAACCCTTGGAGAGAAGCGAGACTCCGGAGAGGGTTTTCTGGGGCGCACTAATCTGAGATCCACTTGGGGCAATAGAATCTGATGAATTATTCTCATCCACACAAGGCAAAAATCTTCTCTCCAACAGAAAGGAAGTTGGTTCTCTCTGACCTCCTGAAGCTGGCTCTACTTAAACTCCACCTGGGGACCAAGGGTCTCCTCGGTTGGTTTCCAAGATAATCATCCCACAAAGGCAGGAAAAGTCAGAGGCCCTTCTTAGACCTGGGATTCACACTAACTGCTGACCTTTAGCTGCTGCCACCACCTCTTCAGGCAGACAGTCCTCAAGCGTGGGTGCCACTCTTGATTGCTTCTGCTCTGCATCCTTTTCTGGGCCTTGTCTTGGTACCAGCCACAAGCTGGGAGCCTTTTTCTCCCACCCCAGCCCCTGCGAGCCTTCTTCCCCAGGAATGAGTACTGCTCTCCAGACTGCCAGCTGGAGGGGATCCTGACTCTTGCAAACAGACCTCAGAATGCCAACTCCAGCCCTGCCTGACTTCTGAGCTGGCCTGTAACCTGAAGTTCCTTGTTGCTGGCCCCACCCATCAGCCTGGATATCCTGAAATACCAGGCCTGAACCAGCTACCCTTTGGACACTCTTACCTTAGACCACCCAGCTGCCTGTATGGAGGTCACTTCCATATCCAGGTGAGATGCTTCAAACCCTCACTCGTCTTGTAACGGGGGTGCTCCTGCCCTGCCCTGGGCCCCTCTTGCTCCCCAGCCTCTCTGTGCTGCTGAGGTTCCAGCATGTCTCCTGAGCCTAAGTATTTCCTGCCTCCTTCTCATCTGTCATGCAGAAATGGGAAACAGCCCCAAATCGCATCCATTCAAATCCCGGTGGTCTGTAAGAGTGTGATTTACATATCTGATACCAAAAAAGGGTGTGGGAAACACAGTTCTCTCTGTATCCCATTCATACCCAAAGAATTCTTTCTTCCAGAAACATCTCTGTAGTTACTCTCCGTAAGTCAGGGATCTCTGTAATATTTCAGCACCAAGCTCCCTCTCGGGTAATAGAGACTACAGAAGGAAAGAGCAAGTGCTAACATAGACTGGTCCCTGCAAAAAGACCGAAAGTTGAGCAGTGGTCACTACAACCCCAAAGTTAGATTTCTGGCTCCTCTCTGGTTGAAAGACATGAGTGTGATCTATTTAAAAAAAAAAAACAAAAAAAAAACCCATAACTTTTAAGACTCCTATTATGGGAAGATGATCATCAAAGAAACCTAAAAACTTTCAAAGTATGAAATATGACTATTTTGGACCATGTTCTCACAAAAGAAACAATGAAAACCAAAATTGTGAAGGCAGGTCTGAGTGATAACATTAATAGCCTCTCTATACTTGCTTGTTTTCCTTATTTTAAACAAAATGGGAAACTGGGTGTTTTGCAGCTGTGCTCAGTCAACTTGAATGTGGAATGATCATTCCAGGTCTTCCTAAACTTGGCAGTAAATCAGGGGCAAATTCCCAGATCATCAAACAGTGATTTCACAACATCAGGGCTCTATTTCTCATCTTTCCAAGTTCCCCCACCTCCCCAAACATATGCTGTCATCACTGACCTACAGGTCAGAGCCTTGAACTGAAGTCCCAGCCCAGCACTGTTTCTGTACAGCCTTCATGAAGTGACAACACTGCAGAACTCCTTCCTTCATCTAGAAAGAGGGGGCAGGAGTGATATGGCATGCACTACCTAGCCAGCTCAGGGGCTGTGAGGAGTGAGATTATATGTGAAAACTCTTGAAAAATGTGAAAGATTGCAAAAAATACCCCTTCCTTTTGGAGGACATCCAGGATCCTCAATGATAGGGGTAGTAGCATTTTCCAAGTGCAAACAATTATAGTGGTATTATGCTAGATTTCCACAGCCTGTTTATATTATGACCATTCCCACTAGACTCTAAGATCCTTATTGTGGATTGAATCTTGTCCCCCCACAAAAGGCATGTTCAAGTCCCAACCCGTGGTCCTGTGGGTGGAAACCCATGCATAAATAGGACTTTTGAAGATATTATTAGTTAAGGTGTGCCCAAACTGAATGAGGGTGGGCCTCCATTCAATATGGCTGAAGTCTTTATATGCAAAGGAAAGTGGACACAGAAGGAGAAGCCACAGGAAAAGCAAGAACCCGGAAGATAAAGAAAAGGACATCACAGGGGATCACCCCCAGACAGCCCCAGAATACCACAGTCTTATGGAAGAAAGCATTGCCTGGTTGATGCCTCAATTTTGGACTTCTCAAAACTGTGAGCCAATAAATTCCCATTTAGTCCAATCCATTGTATGGCATTTGTTTTAGCAGCTAGAAAACTAAAACAATCATTGAGCACAGAAAATGGGTCTTATTCACCACTGTATATCCTTAGGGCCAAGCACAAGTAGACAGTCAATGTTTGTTGAATGAATGTCAGACTGCAATAATAAATTCATTTAGATTTATTTAGAGTTACTGTGGTAATAGGGGCATGGCAAGGCAATACAAACTTTTATCTTTACAGCTTTTGTTTCTCTATAGAAAAAAAAAATGTTCTATTTCTTGCCTTGAGTTAGTTCCACTCTCTCCATATATATGGAATATACAGAATTCATTATCAGGAAAATTTAACAAAGAATTTGGTCATGCATTCTAGGGGGTTGCTAAATTGCCCTTTCTTCATGGAGAGAACTATTACATCTGGAACAAATGATTAATTGATTGATTCAGCTGATTGAAAGGAAGAGGAAAGACAGAACACCTCTTACATTATGCCACTTTCTAAAATCACAAGGGAACTAATGCAGTGTTTTCATTCGTCTGGTCATACCTCTATTTCTATACACCCCATCACACCACCAGATATATATATGCTGAAGACAGTACTTATACAGAAAACAATGAGATGACTAAAGAACCATTCTTAACCTAAATTCTACTCATATTGCCACCAAATGAAATCCAGACAGATGATCCATTCATATTCTTTCTCTCTCCTTCTCTGCTTAAATGGGTCTGATTAAGTGATGTATGGGTCACTCAGAATAGAAGCAGTTAAAATGATCGTTTTACATTTAATGAAGAACATTGGTATTTTTAGCTGGCTCTATTTATTAGAAAGTACATTAGCGAGCATATGAGAGTGAACTGTGTGGTTCACTGTTAGGGGAGTCATAATGTGCGGCAAAAGGTAGAATCAAACAGTCAGGAATATTTTGTTCCTGTTCATTTGCAATGAATGGAAATTAACATCATAACAAAGTGGATATTCTATTTAACCAGTCCACAGAGGAGATGTGAAGAGTAATTATAACTTGTTAGCTTATTTTATTTTCGATATGATGGTGGAAAAAAAGCAAGATCATTTTCTAAAGATACAGTTGGAAGGGGGGAATTCATTTGTAAGGAAATAACTACAGCAGTAAAAACAATACTAACGAGACTTAAATCCCTCAGTCCTTAAGGCGACAGAGGGTCCAAAACATAACTATAAAATAAGGTACAAATATTGCAGCTAGGAAGAGAGCAAGTCCCCATGTCAACCTGGGGGACACTGACTTACAATAGGCAGAGTCATAACCTGCATTCTCATCCAGATGCTGACAATACATCATCGGGAGATTGCCAGGGGAAATGAGGAGAGGCTAGAACCACAGAGTTAGCCCCGATTTATGCCTTCAAGATTAGACTATGGATCAGTAAGTACCAGCATTGCTGCTCATTACAGTTGCTTTAGGGTGTTAAAGGGTAGCAGGTAATCTTTTAAGCAAACTAGTCCCGTGGAATTTAGATTTTGAATGCCATGCTTAAGTGTTTGTTTGTACTATGCAAGCCTCTGCCAGGCAATGCAGTCCCAAAGTCCACCCATGCCCCCCAAGTTTAAAGCCCACCTTACTGGAATATCAGCTTCCTCTGATTCCTCTTTATGACAAGGGGGTATATCTGCATGGGAATGGTAATATGACCTATCTAAAAGTAATGGTGCAGTAACAGGCACCAAAATGTGTTCAACAACATCACCAGGAAGATGCAACTCTCATCAAAGCAATGAAACAAACCTCCTGTCTCCTGAACCGGAAAACAGGAACAGGTTTCCAACTGATCATTCCAAAGGATCAACAGTCACCATGTAGTCACTTTTCACTAGCAACTGTGTGGAACACATGGGCATCAGAACAAGTAAGCCAGATCTGCACAAACAACCAGGAGCTCTGGGGTCTCTACTCTAGGGGTCTCAGGGAGGAAGCTGCTAGGGGCTCAGAATACTCAGCTCATACTCCCGGAAGGCTTGCATTCTCCTAACATCCTTCTCCTGCTGGACACAGCCGGATGAAAGCAGCAGTGTCTTAGCTTAGTGCCCAGAAGGCAGTTTCTTGAAAGCAGGGTAGAGAAGGCAACCAAGTGAAAGAGCTATTGGCTATGGGTGCACAGTGTTGAACACAGCAAATCAAGCTGGATTGAGAATCAAGTCCTCGGCACCCCACCCAGAGTCCCACTTTGGAAAACTGAAGTGGCCTCTCTCCTTCCGGGCGGAGGCACCCTGCAGGCATGTTGCATTTTTGACTCTTTCCTGCAGTACCTATGGAGCTGTGTCTACAAGGGCAGTGTCAGCTCACATAGACTGAAAGGTCCACGGCTGCCTGGCAGGCCAGCTGCTTCCTCTGTTCTTGTAGGACCACGAGGACCCAAGATGCATGTGCTAGAGTGCCCCTCTCCAGCCACCCTCCACCCCTCCAACATACACATAAGTGAGTTAGTGAGGGCTCACACTTTTCGTGTTCTAATGCACCAAATACTTTTAGATTTTTAACTCACTGTACTGCTAGTGATTACATCCGATTCACTATCAAATATCTACGATACATTGTCCCTTCTCAGTTCTGTTCACATTCTGGCTCAGTGGAAGTTCCTCTCAAAAAGGGTCATTTGGGAGCTGACAATAATTATGTGGGTGCAGCTTTCAAGGTATAATGCAATGAACAGAGGAGAGGGACCCAATAGATTGCTTTCATCCTGAATGGATGAGCACAGGGCCCACATTTTAAATGGCTGTCAAGAGTGTTTTGAAAGCCAGGATTTGGTAACCCCCAACCACGCATTCTTATGGCATTTCTTGGCCTAACTGGGTAGATTGATTCTGAAAACATACACTAATTTTTAAAATGTAAAACAGACCCACTTATTTTAGGTTCTGCACAAACAGAGAACTAGAAGAGTAGAAACAGCATAAACAATGTTGTTTATATCCCAGGCCTGAGAAAACTGCTGCACTTTCCTCCAAAATTGCAGGAAGTATCTGAGTAACCCCCACCCATTAAGGTGGAATAAGAACCATATTTTCCATAGGAATGGATATAATTTTCCAGATATCATGACATTCAAGAATCTTGAAGCTGAAGCACAAGTAATAAAAGATGAGTCCTCCTCTAACCTACAATTGAAAGGGCAGAAAGTCCTAGCCACAAACAAGGCTGAAAAGTTAAAGCTACGTGAAACCCAACACAGCGAAAGTCCTGATGTGAGGAACATTGAACATTTTCATTGTTCTGCTTCACTTTGGAACCTCTGTGAAGGCATAAAGGTGGGTCCTACCGTTACAGACCTAAGAGGGGAGCAAGCCATGCGTTTGGGCCCTAAAATTGTGTAACTTTAACATCACATTGGGTTGGACCTGTTTTATTCCTTTTTTGTTGTTGTTTTTTATCTTGTTTCCTTAATACATTTCTCCCCTTTTTTGTTGTTGCTGTAACAAAACTATATTCAAAAGCAAGCAACAGGAAGCTTTTACTTGGGAAGTTGAGGTTTAAGCACTCAGTGGCAAGCAATGAACTCGAGAGATAAAGATGCAACACAAATGGTTGGGAGCAGACTCTAGCTAGTTTCCTGCCAAAGTTGACTTGCGAGCATGTGTGAGGCCACGATACGGACTAACAGTGCTATTTTGCTTTTATTTACTCCTATTTATTTGTTCCTGTGAGAACCCCTATAAAAACAAAGTGTGGGGACAAACAATGCAAGACTTGCCATCTCCTCTTTGCCAGGGCTTTTATTTTACAAATTATCAAATGTTTTAATCAGTGGAGCTCAGCCCATTCATTCAACTCTTGTGAATCACAACCCAGATCATATTGCATTGGAGGGAAAACTATGCGTTGCTTGCAACATTGAAAGAAGGAAAGAGAGACACATTTTCGACCACCCTTTCTCTCCGATACTTGCGAGCAGATTTACGGTCCTTTACAATGCTCTAAAATGGACACCATGCTCCAAAACAGTCAAGTTAACTAGAATTTTCTTAAAAAGTAAACTTGCAAGGCAATAACATAATTTTATCTTCATTCCCCCTTTTTTGGCCCTCTTCGCCAAACAGGTATCCATGTCAAAGGAGAGCGCTTCAGCTGGGGGTTTGTTTGACCTAGGTCATGCAAAGGTCAAGCTATTTGCCAGTTGTTAACACAAAGCTTCCAGCCAACCCACCCTCCAAATCCGGCTACACAGTCTGTTTCCATCTGCACTATGCACATTGGATTTTTCTCAATTTTGCAGGAACTAACAATCCCTTCACTGTGAAGTGGTCTCGGTGACAAATAAATAGGTCAAACACTCTTCGGTGAAATTGTAGATACTGAATTTGCCAAATATGGGAATGTAATGGATTTTGACTTTTTCATTTTTAAAAAGGCTCTTTAAAGTGTTATTTTAAAACCAGTTGGACAGATTGCTTTATTCCTTTATTGAACTTCAAGGGATGCTGTCTTTTAAGCAGTTTTATGCAATCCAAAGTATATTTTTGCCTCTCTGAAAGAGATCAATATTTATTCAGATTGATTTTTAAGATTTACATGTGAAAAATAGATAAAATTGGATCACATATAAACCAAAACTAATTCTTTCAACTCCCATGAAAGTCAATAAAGCCAAAATAAATTTAACAGATTTCATCTACCTGCATTTGAGAATTGTTTTACTTCATTATTTCTTATAAACTTACTGAGCAGAAATTTGCTTAACTCTTATCTAAGCTTCCTTTACTGAAACAATAAGACTCTCTATGGAATATTTTGCACTTGAATATTATCGCCAGGATAGCATATGGCAAACTAGCAGTAGGCAGTTTATCTTCATCCTCTTTGTAAGCTAAAATTAGCACAAGGCCAGGGTGATATTCTCCACCGTGCGGAGCTCGTTCCACATCCTGCGAGCTTCCAGTATTTAAGCAAATTGGTGGAAGGTTTACATGAACAATCACAGATATATTTTAATGCTGTAAAACCCCAAAGTCACGCCAATAGTAAGAAGTAAACCGGCTATAGTCGGGATCAACCTGAAAAACTCTCAGTCATCTGCCTCCTAAAACACATCATTCTTCAACTACAAAGTAGTTGAAATGTTTACAGAAGCTAATTGTACCAAGTGGGATACATAAGGCTCCAAAAGCGAGACACAATTACCTTCTTAAACAACTAAGGCTTATTTTTCTTCTTGTTTACCATATCCGGTTTTTCGTGGCAATATGTTCTTGATACTAAAAATGCATTGTTGCTAAGAATTAAGTATGCACTTCCAGAGGATTAAATGAAGGTGATCTGCCAATGAAAAGAGCTTACTCTTTAAACAGGAAAGCAGTTACTGGCTAGCTCTTTGAAAGGATCACAGCACAAACAATGATTTCAGAAACAATGGAAAGAGGTTCAAATAATACATCCCTTTTAGTTGGCCTGCATGGGTGTAATCTTCTCGTCAAATAGTTAAAAAAAAAAAAAAAAAAAAAAACCTTTGGAAGAATTAACTTTAAGAATGGCAAGATTGGCGGGTAAGGAGCAGAGGTATATTTACATTAGAAATAGAGAACATACCTCCATCTCATTTGCCTCCCTACATTTAATGCCACTTTATTAAGGCAAATGTTACACTAACAAGATCTTGCTGAAAATTTCACTAGCCAGTATCAGACTGGAGTTTCTATTACCCCTGTGTGCTGGGACAGCTGTATTCAGCTTGTTATCAATTTATTAAATCCAAGGTAAAAAACAATTGTTGATATTGACGGTAGGTACAAAATGCTTCATCTTTTCTTGAAAGGAAAAAAAAGTAAAAGATAATGCCTCAAAATTTCATTATATATTTGACCTAATCATATTGTTCTCTGATGCTTAAATTTTATCAAAGAAGAAAAAACATGAAAACTCTCCTCAACAATCCTGTAAAGCAACCTCATACATGACCTAACTAGAGCAATATTTCACTTGTGGTGACATATTAATCTCTGTCTCCACCATTCCCTTCCCACACTCCTTCCCCAACATAGATAAAATATACTAGGGAGGAGGGAGTGGATGAGCAGAAATACAAATATTTAAATAGACAAATCACCTGGAAACTTCAAAAATATACAAAAAAATTAGTTATGTATGCTACATCCAATCAAAAAGCCAATATACATGTGGAGCTTTTCTATTATATCTGTATGCAAAAAGATGAAATCTATAACATTAGTTTATAGACAGATATTCAGAAAACTCAGATATTGGGGATGGTCTGTGGTTTTTAATTGCTATATACCAATGCAAAGTACTATATCCAGAATTTCTCCTCACAGACGATGACATTACATGGAATTGACTGTCATCCTGCAAATTCTGATCTCTTTGTAAAATGTTTATTGGCGTTTCTTCATTCTATCTAGGTTTATAAGCAAGTTTCAACTCAATTCTTAGACTTTCAGAATTTCAGAGCTGGAAGAAAACTAGTCAATTATCTAGTGCAATAAACTCCATGCTGGCAAAGTTACATGATTTGTCCAACCTCGAATACATGAATGGTACGGTGCAGAGTGGGATTGGCTGCCCCACATTCCAAGGACAGCGTGCTTCACAGTCCACCACCATGCCTTTTAGACATTGTGAAATGCAGAGAAATTAGTATTTTTAAAAGAACCCAATCACCGTGAGCTAATGCTCACACAGAGTCAAGCACAACTGCATTCTCAGCCTTTGTTTCCAAGACCTAAGGTAAAATGATGGCTCAATGTTTTGATGAGAATATCGGTATAGGTGATATATCTGTTGCCTCAGAAATCTACGCTTCTTGGGTTTTTTTTAACACACACCCACATACACCCTAGCTCACATACATATGTGTGTATAGCCATATATAGAGAGTAAATATGACAAACGTTAACACTTGTTGAGACAGAATGGTGAGTGGTGAGTTATGGGTGTTTATTGTCCTAGTCATTCTATTTTTCTGTACAGTAGAAAATATTCCTAATAAAAAGTTGAAGAAATGCTAACAAATAATATGTGGAAAAAGAATCACAAAGCAATGTTCCACAAGTCCTGCCCTCTATGTTTAATTTGCTATCACAACATCATAGGCTTTGAAGTAAGGACTCCTCAGTACTGTCACTGTATTGTGCCACAATAAAACAGAATCATCACCAGAAGCACAGGTAACGCCTCTTTTTAAAAGGAAGGGGATCTCGTTTAGCTGTTCAGAAACCACTTCTACTCCCTTGGAAAAGGATGGGTTTGCAACTAATACCAAAAAATTCAAACATATTACTGTCTTGAGAGAGTGGAATAGGAAAATAAATTAAAATAGCCATAACTGGAGCTGTGCTCTCCATGCTGTCATCATAACTAGCTGCAGCAATGGTCACATAAAAAAGAGCAAGAAGAGACACGTGCAATGAAGTGGGGGAGAGTGCAAGTGGGAGGCAACACCAGCAGTAATTCTGTAGGCAAAAATAAGTGGTTAAGTTGATTTGCTATGAACCCATCAAAACCTCCCTGTAAATCTACTTTTACCTCCCCATAGCTTCCTGGAATCAATCTTTCCTATTCACTAGCAATAGACAAGCGATATTTTGAACCTTATTTTACCAACTGCAATTGCTATAAACCTAGTCCTCAAGATATATAATATTTGATAAAGATGATCACTTATACTAAGGATTGTCTTCCCAAACCTTAAAATTTACTGAGAGCATGGCATCCTGGAATTCAAAGACCTGATACTGCCCAAGAGCTTCATCAAAGACCAAAGAGAATTGTGACAAGATGAGACCAGAGATATGAGAAGAAATTGTTAGTCAGCAAGTACATTGCCCATCTTAAACTGCTCCTGTGAGGAAATTCCACCTCAG
Organism: Tolypeutes matacus; assembly: GCA_026826555.1. Classification (NCBI taxonomy): domain Eukaryota; kingdom Metazoa; phylum Chordata; class Mammalia; order Cingulata; family Chlamyphoridae; genus Tolypeutes; species Tolypeutes matacus. The sequence continues at coordinate 21,107,151 of JAKSZT010054030.1, forward strand.
GGCCCTGAGGCCACTCAACCCTACCTCAGTCTAACCATCAACAAGAGGTGAGCCATTTAACATGCCACCTTGACTGACACTGCAAGTCTCATTTTTCTCACAGATACTTTAATATGTGAAATAGAAGGACTACAAGCAGCTGTTGAAAAAGAATCCGGTGGGCCAAAGGCTTTGTGGTAAGAATGGTCACATCTGCAACCCAAGTCTCTTCTTACTCAATCATTTGCTTCCTCATCTTTGCCTCCTTGACTAAAAGTAATAGACTCATGACTTGGGACATTGGAGAGTGATGAACAATAGAAGGGAGTCCTGTATGCGTGGAAATCTTGATGAAAACCAGTTTAGAAAGTTCTCTGTGCTAACACCAAAGCTCAGACAAACAATCTCCATTGTGAAGCAAAGACACGACTGAGATTAGTCTAGACTCTCAGTTCCTTGTTTCTCCATCACTCATGCCCAGAAATAAGCCACAGAGGTAACCAGTGTCTCTCCTTTCCATAAAGAAAATTAAACCAGATGATGATGATGATGAAGAAGACGACAACAATGGCAGCTAATACATATACAATCCTTACTAAGTGCCAGGCACTATTCTGTTTTATATATTAACTCATTTAATCTTACAACCCTGTAAGTAGGTACTGATAGTATCTTCCATCTTATAGGTATACAAAGAAATTACATCATCTCATGCAAGCCACTGAGGAGAGTCCAATGGAGACTGCTTAACTTCTAAGCATGTACTGAAGTCCCTCATTCCTGAAAATTAGTGAAGAGCAGGAACTGTATTGAATGCGACAGTAGGTAACTCATAAGGAGAACAGCATCAGGAAATATTTGTCCCAGACATTTCATAATTCAGGGGTGAGGGGAGAAACAAACAGTACACTGTAAGCTCCTTGAGGGCAGGGACTGGTCTTATTCGTCTTTGAAATCCTGGAGCTTGGCACAGTGCCTGGTATTGTAGTAGGCACTCTGTGAATGAATGAGTGAATGAATGAATGAGCAAACAAATGGAAGAACGAATTAACTCTAATGCTAAGCAGTGCCTGATCACTTCTTTCCAAAGTTCCTTCCTAATTTCATTCTCTCTTCCCTCTTCCTTATGATGGAAAGAACTGGTGGAAATATTGCAGAAATAAGTGGCTCAGGATCAGAGACTTCACTCCTTCTTAACTTGGTACAAAAGGAAGATGTCAGAGTAGAACAATCTAAGTGATTTGGGTTTTGGTGTTCCCTGGCTCACAATCTGAAGGAACTTAGGCCATTCTCACCTATAAAATTGAGACACAAATAATTGCCCTGCTACAAGATTGGTAAAAGGCTCACAAACTAATGTGGGTGGGCATATTTTACAAACTAAAAGCACGAAAAAATATTTTTTTTTTTTTTTTTAAGATTTCCCCATCACCTAGCATTGTACCTGGCACACAGTATGTGCTCAATGAATATTTGTTAAATAATGGAAATCAGAACAAAAGAGCCACATAAATGTGTCTCTGATCCTCTAAATCCCAATTCATAAGATTTCCTCTAACAAGTTCAAAATTGTCAGGGCAAACCCCAGTAGAAGGAATGAAACCAAACTCAGGTAAAGATGCCATTTGTTTCTTTAGCTTAGAATTGGAAAAGCTACATTCAACTCCACTTCACATTAAATAATGTTGTTAGCCTTATGGGGAAATAAGACCGATGAGAGGAAGGAGACTCGAGGTAGCAGGCTTGAAAATCAAGCCAATGGCATCCAACTCTTGTGCTGTTCTCTCTGTCTCCCCACCCCCCCCGATACTCTGGATTACAAAGCAAGGAATGGCAGCGTCACTGCTGTCATCCTGCTCCTCTGAAATAGGAACCTGGATTAGCTCTGACTGACTGAAGCTCAGCCCAGATAAGTCCAGAGCAATGTCGATAGGCAGTGGGAAGGAATTTGAGGAAGTGACAAGAAATGCCATATCATCCACCATAAAGAAAAATTTCCCACAAAGTGGCCTGGGAGGTGGCCACCCAGGGACGGGTGCTCCGGAAAGTTCAGATAAATAGAGAAGCACCAGAATAGAGAGCCAGCCACAAGCAATTCATGTCCTTGCCACATCCTTCAGAGACTGCTAGGAAGACTGGAGTACACTCCCCTCCTGCAACCCTCCCTCATGCCAGGGACAGGAGCTGGGTTGAGTCCTGTGCCCTCCTGAGACAAAGAGCCAGGATGCCCGAGGCAGCAGACTTACCTCTCTGCTTATTTCTAACGGATCAACCAGAGAATCATCAATAATCCTAAGGATGTGGGCTTTTTTAATTGGAAACAAAGATTCTAGGTTACAGTCTTTCTGTTGCAGGGAAAAGAGCATGTCATGTCAGAAATAAACTCTTCCTAATTTCATTCACCAATTAATGGACGTCATAATAATGTGCAATGGCATCTGTCATTGCAAAGATTTTCACAGTACTTCACAAAAGTTTCATAGAAAAGTAGAGGTCAGCAAGCAGCTTTTCTCCAAAGAAAGTCACAGGTAAAGAAATGGGGTTTAGCAAAAGGAGACTGGGGAGAAAGGAACCCTTCTATTTTGCTCTTGTTTTTGTTCTTTTGACAGCAAGAAATTCCCTATTGATTATATATTGCATGGCTTTCTCTAATTATTTCAAAATTTTCATTCAAAGGACCTGTTCTCAGAAAATGTATCCAAAACTAAACAGATATCTTCAAAAGAAAATATATGCTTTGATAAATAGAGTAAAAGCTCAAATATTTGTAGAAGAAAAATTCTGTATTATTAAACAGAACTATTGACTACTAAAAATGGCAGGTTGGACCCCATCTCAGCTTATATACCTGCTGGATAGATTCCATAACATGCCAGTGTTCTAACTCTCTCTGCAAGAAACTCTGGGTTAGATTCTGCTATCTCAAATTGGTCTACAACTTCTATCTAGAAGGAAATTTGAGTCATTAATATCCAAGAGGGTTTCGTAAGGGCCACTATTGTAGGCAGACCACATTTTCATCCTGGGAAGCCAGGGAAATATTTCAATACAGTCTGAGAGTACATTTTTGCCAAGAACTCTTTGAGAACATACCAAATAGGAAATGATTAGAATTACATTTACTTGCCTTCACAATATTAGCATTAAATTAATAGTTGTATTAGTGGCTTACATTTACATTAAACTTGCAAATTATATAGATCCTTATTTTCATTCTACAAGCATCTCAATTTTTTTTCTCTGCATGCATATCTAATCATTTGCTAACCTCTTATCACTCCAGGAACCTACAGTTCTTAATTTCCACAGGGCAAGAATCTAGGCCACCGTTTATGCACAGAAATCAATTCAGCCATCACTACACTGTGCTTGAAACATTTTAAGAACAAAAGTTGAAGCCAGTAGCATTGAACCAAAGCACTTCTCCTTGGAAAAAAAAATGCAGTGGGATTTTTAGGAGCAAACGGGGCAGGCTGTCTAGGCTTTATGCCCCAACAAGAAATTGGAAATACTAAATTTAATGATTAAAATCTGGAATCTGGACCTAAAGACTGTGGCCAAAGAAAAGCACTGATTGCAACATTTCCCAGCCCGCTTCTGGAATACCCCATATAAATATTCACCAGGTCTCTTTCTTTACCCCTAGTGAGACCACACTACCAACGACACTTTTATGTTTTTAATTAGAAACTGAAGGAGCATTTTGGCAGCATGAGTCTATTGAATTTTTTACAAGATCTTCATCTCTGAAACGTAATATTATATTAACATGATAGTTTAAAAAGAAGTCATTTTACTAAATAACATAATTCATAGAAACATGACTGGCTTCTTCTACTATTAGAGTCAATCAACTGACTATGCCAGTCACAAATTACAACAATCTATGCAAATGCACATTAAAGTCATAAAAAAGTTTTTCCCCCATATCATTTTCCCACAGCCCAAATAAAGGTGATTTAGGAAAATCTGGCAAAGGGTATGTGTCTATTGCCATTTCCCACAGTGAATAGGGAGGGTATTTTCCTCTGGGAATAAAACATTTTCTTTAAACTACTGTTTATAACCCTTATCAGCTCAACAGCAATAGAGCCATCAAGTCCAATCTCTTGTGGAAAAAAGTCAAGGTCAACAAGTACTTGCATTTTTGTTTATCTTTAGCTGCAATTGCTACTGACACTCAATTGGGTAATAAACATGAGGTCTGTCAAATGTTCCCAACAAACAGGTAATCCAAAAGCTATCTCAGAACAAGGCCATTGCCAGGTAATCAAACAATCCTGTTATAACAATTATGATTTAAGTACATTTATTTATAGGTGCAAACATCAGTCAATTCTGAATGAATATTGCTGTATGATCCCCACCCTCAGGTAATAAGAGTGAAGAGTACAGGAAGGCCTCTGCTAGAATTTCTCACCAGCAATATGTGTACCACGATGAGCAGAGTGCCATCCAAAGAAAAGGATTTCTCCTCTTATCTTTCTATTTAAAGGCAATTTTGTGAAGCTCAATGTAGCCATGTCCTTTACTATGCCAGCCAGGTTCCTGAGCCCAGATGCCTCTCTCTGCCTGAAAACCAATTCTACGGTTATGTGTGTGTGTCTATTTGGAATTGTTGCATTATTCCTTTAAGCCAGCATGGTTGCTAGATTAGAAGGCACTTCATTTTAACTTGAAAAAGTCCTAGAATTCGTTCAGCATGTTTAATTCTAAAGAAACAGATAGATATTTGAAATAAAGACCACGTACTTCTTTCCAATCCATCATGAAACTCACTGATACCAACAGGAGTGATGCATTCAGATCTGGCAGTACATGGCTCCATGCCATATTCCACTTACAGATTAGAAACAGAATCTATTCCAGCTGCAAAGTAAGACATGTTAAACCTACTGCCTCCATTTGAAATAGGAAAAACAAATCCAAGGACTCTGACTAGGATCTAAGACCCTATGCCTTGGATCCACATAATGCAAACCTATTGCCTCTGCTTCAGTTATGAAAAATGAGCCCCAGGAACATTCTTGGGCCCTAAAAGTAATGCTTCCTCTTCTTGCTCTGTAGCTTTTATTAACCTTCCATTTACTGGAGCAATTAATGTTTTCCAAAACAGACTCCTTTTCTATCAAGAGTATCAGGATATCTACAAACAAAGTAAAGGACAAGTCTCCTAAAAATACACAAACTCACATCCTGGGAAAGTAAAAACGAAAAACAAACAAAAAATTATATACACAGAAATCGAAGTACACTATTTGCAAAGACTACTTTCAATGTAGACATATTAAGTGCCAGGTAATAGTGTTGGAGTCAATTACATACTGTCTCAGAATAATTAATTAGATAATTCTTCTTAGATAATAATTAAGAATAAGTAATTCTTGTATTATTTCACATTTTGGCAAAAAGTGAATGTAAACAGAGTTGTATCAGCAGGCACAAGGGTATACTATTTCCAGCCCTGGATTCGATTGAGGCTTGGGCAGGTAATTTGTACATTCTACATAAAAAGGAGAATTAGCAGCCTAGGAAGTGGGAAAGGCTGAAGCACACCAGGAGACAATCCTCTGGGAGCCCATAAACATGAAGGCCCGCGAAGCAAAACACCCACTCTGCAAATCCTCAGGAAATGCTCATCAATCAGTTGTCAAGCAAAGGGGGAAGTCACCTCATTTTCAGAGCAGTAAACTGAAGAAATGAGTCACCAAATTCCCATGATAGCTTGGCTGGCCTCTTCCTTTCCACCCAAGGCCTGGTCCCCACAGAGCCAGAGCCTTCTCAGAGGGAAAGCAGTGTAGCAGAGAGACAGAGACGGGGGGGGGGGGGAGAGAGAGAGAGAATGGTGACCGGATTTCTGTGAGCCATCCTCAGGAAGGGGTGGGAAAAGTGTTACTTCCGCCAAGCAAGGGTGTAGGGAAAAAGTTGCCGTCAGCAAGGACCAGCTGGATTTTTCCACATCTAGAGAGGTGAGGCTACATTTAAGAAGAAGCAATGGGCATGCTGGGTGAGACCCATAGATCCTGGAATCCTGGAGTGGCCCCAGACCCTTACGCATCCACACTGCCCCTCACATGAATTTGGTCTCGCAGTCTGGTCAAGGCTTTCTCCTCAAAATCTCTTCTCTCAGCCCCTTCCCTCTGCCTTTGCTCAGATCTGTAATATTTCTTAATAATTGTAATGCTGTCTGCACTGATTTCCCCTTGACTCAGATCTACTCTAGTGATCTACTCACACAACTCTACTCTAAATTCTTCAATGACTCTCCACTGCTTCCAAACAAAATGCAAACTTAAGACGACTTACATGATCCTCCAAGGTCTGGTCCTCTGAGCCTCCCTGCAGCCTCCTCCTTTCCCTCACACTATTCTCTGCTCACTCTGAGGCTCACACGAAGCCTCCAAAGTGCCCCAGTTTCTCATTCCTTCATACCTTTACATGAATGAATTTCTTTGCCTCATGTGCCCTTCTTCTTTACCCTTCGTCATCAACACTGGTCACCAAGTTTCCATCACAACCTCACCCCCAACCCTCTTGGGAAAGCTGGGTAGGAGATGATGGGAAGAGAAATGGATTTTTCCAGGACTAACTGGGGGTGATGCAATAGCAGTTGCCTGGGGGTGGGGGGGTGTGTGTGTTGAGGACTCGTATTCAGGTCTCCTTCAGGCTCGATGATAAAGGGTGCTGTGACCGATGCGGGATGCCTGCCACGGAAAGGACTTATGCCAGGCAGTGGCTGCACCTTCGCCAGCTTATTAGGTGCTAGTCCTCTACTTCCAAATTACACGGAACCTATTCAATCATGGGACTTAACCTACAGATGTAACTGTCTGCCCCTCACTGGACTGTCAGTTTCTGAACAGCAGGGACCCTGCTTTGACTCTAGCACAGGGCCTGGTACAGAGTGGACATTCAATTAATACTCATTAAGTTAATGACTGGAGCTACTTCTGTTTCCACCTATGCTACCTGTGAGAGTACTACCACTCACAAGCTTAAAATCCACAATATGATGCAATAGCTTTTATTTGTGCTGAACTTATACCTTTTATTAAGGGGAAATTCTTGGAACTGGGATGTGGTAAACCAAATATTCACAACATCGAGCCCCCTCCAATTTTATAAGTTGACACTATATTCCCTTATAAGTTCCATTTCTAAAGAGTGTGGCACCTAACTCTTCCCAGTCTGCCACTCCAGTTCAGTCCTTCAGTGTCTCCATTTTAAGCACTGCTTCTCTGATTCTCTCTGGCCCCTTTAACCCTATTGCAGGGGACAATAAGCAAACCCATGAGTGCATTCTCACGCCCATTCCTTGGCTCAGGTGGAGGCAGAAAATACTGGATAATGGAGTGAACTGACATAGTCAGAAGAAGGGGGTACAAAAGTGGAGAAAGATGTCATGGTATCGTGAAATAATCAACAGCTTGGGTCATATTAAAACAAACTTTAATCTGTTTCAACCATGAAAATCAAGGCTAGCTTATATACTAAGATGTTAACAAAGTAAGAATGGGCTGAATATGAATCCAGACATTTACTCAAATCCACCAATCAAATATTTATCAGGCACTTATTATATTTGCAGCATTGTGCTAGGAGTAAGAAGAGTCCTGCAGGTGTTGTTGAGGATAGGTTCCCTGCGTAAGGACATGTGGGAGAATTTCTCTCAGGTCTTGACCCTGGTCAAAGGGATTCTTCTGAGCACTTTTCCATGGACACTGTAAATCTTGTCACTACTTATATTTCATTCTTCACATTGGCCACTAGGAAGCTCAGAGCCAAATTAGTTGCCTACTTCTAGCAATTGTACATGATTTTTTTTTTTTTTTTTTAAAGATTTTATTTATTTATTCATTTAACCCCCCCTTGCTGCTTGTGCTCGCTGGGTCAGCTAACCATGCCGTGCGGGCGGGCTTGCCTTCACCAGGAGGCCTCGGGAACCGAACCCGGGGCCTCCCACATGGTAAACGGGAGCCCTACTGATTGAGCCACAGCCGCTTCCCTGTACATGATTTTATAATTCATATTGTTCTGTACCACCCTTATGGCTGACTTCTTATTTATTTTCCTTTTATTCTGATTTCTTCATCTACCTTTTTTATACTGTAGTTTATTATAAACTTTTGCTAATTTCCTTAAATCTTTTCTTCCAATGGAGGTGGGGAGAGAAGAAATACAAATACATCTTAAAATTAAGATATATATTTTTCTCCCAAGGTGTCAAAGTATAAAACGGTGTCAAGGTGCTACTTGTCCTGGCTCTCATAGGTGCATTTTAATAAGGGCACTCAAGGAAAGACTCAAACCCAAACAAGGGACATTGTTAAAGGGACAATATTGATCAAATGCTAACAATCTAGCAAGAAATCTACTGGGAAACTCAATATCTTCTGCATTTACTTTTCAATTCCCCCTCTCTTGAAAATATATGGTTGTGAAGAAAATTTAAGATTTGCTAGGCCATGTTCTCTTTTTCTACTGCTATGGAAACAGGTAAAAGGAAGTTCTACTTCCTTCATTCATTGTTAGAAAATGAGAAGAGTTATGTCTAGGAGGGAAGTCTTATGGGATGATATGGGTAAATGGGGAAAAGCCAAAACTAAGTGTACTAGTCAAACAGAATGCTTTTAGGTTAAGTAATTACAGAAAATTATCTGCACGGCTGAACTAATCCACAAAGTTGGACACTTATGCAAAGCCCAACTTACCAACTACACTTTTGGATCCAATCAGTACAAGAGGTGGGCAATGCCTATCTCTTTTTAAGAAAAAAGGTTTGGCATAAATTTACTGTTTGGGTTAGTTTTTGCTGAGCCAACAGCCAAAACTTCTACTACTATCCTTAATTAGTGCTAGCATCCATTGGTGAGTGACGTAAATTCAGAGGCAGAGCTAAATTTCACATCCCAGGGGAAGCCCTGATGAAATCACGTTTGCTGGTGGAAAGGGTACAGACATAAAATATCCTTCCAGGGTAGCACAGTTACTGCAGGGTCCGGTCTCAGAATTTGTCTTCAACCCCAAGATCCCTTGAAAGATCCTAAAATGCTGCTGCCAGTCCCTACCCATTCAGGGGCAGAGGTTGGTACCCAAGGGTAGAATGACCCAGGTGACATGATTTAAGGAACATTCCCAAACCCATCTACCACCACCTTCTGAAATAGCACCTTTGAGCCTTTTCCTGAGTGCGCTGTTTAAATTCATCTCTGGGATCCAAGACAGGTGACACGTTGGATCTATTTACGCCGTGCCAGAATTGCCATACGAGATTAGTTCTCTGGCACCCAGAAGAAATCAGTCTTCAGGGGAATGTAGTACAATGGCAGTTTGAACGGATGGGAGGGTTCCTGGTCCCTCTTTAATAAATACTTATCCATCACTGACTATGGGTCTGTAACTGTGCTAGATACAGGAGAGCCAATGACAAGGAAAACACAGCCCCTTCCCAGGGAGCTTCCTGGGGATGCTGATCCATGCATGGATAACTCATCTCAGTATAAGGTAAAGCTTCATACCAGATACTATGAAAACTCAGAAAGTTCACTTCCTCCAACTTGGGGCTTCAGGGAATACTTCCTGGAGATGTCACTTAAGTTTAGAAGTTCTTAACCTGGCCTCCTTGAACTCCCCAAAGGGGCCTCTAGTTAGAATGCAGGGGACCCATGAAATTTGAAGGGAAAAAAATAGCATTTTTATTCTAACTGGAATTAGCATTTCATTCAAGTATGAGTGTAGGTGACTCACAGAACTATTATCAGGACCTGTGCCTTGTCAACAGTGGAAATCATACTTACATATCACAGTTGTTACAAGTATCTTAAAACATCATTTATATTCATCACTACTTCAAAAACATGGCAGACAATAGAATTACTCTAGACCTGGTTATTGAATGCATGAACAACGAAGCACTTATATTACTATGTCAAAATTTGTTGTTTTTTTTTTTTAATATTTTGATAATTGGATTTTAATATAATTAATTTCCTTTGTAGTCCTATGTAGTTCATTTTACACATTAAGAAAAATATTACTTTGAGAAAGCTTCACCAGACAGCCAACACCCCTCCCCCCAACCCCATACACACACAAAGAAAGAGTCAAAGGCCCCTGAAAAGGACCAAAATGAGTCAGCCAGGTGACTAATGGTGGGGAAAGCAATGGCAACACTGGTGTTCAAGCAGCAGAGGTGGTAGGTGGCCACATGGCTCCACGGAGCACTGGACGGAGGTCCCAAGAGTGGGCTTTGGATCATCGTTGGCCTCAGAGAGCGCCATAGAGGCTCAATCTCGACGGGCATCAGGGAACTAAGACAGAGGTGTCCCTTTGAGATTTCAATTTGTGTTTCAGTCAGCAGCCCTGACCACAGTGCTTGCCACGTCTAGGTCACTGGCAGGCTGTGGAATGAATCCACTCTCAGCTCCCTAAGACTATCCAGTATTTAGCAAAAATTTAGCTTTCATATGCTTGATGCTCTTGGTAAGCACACACAAACTTCCTGAGGGAAATACTATGACCTACTCATATTTATAGCCTCACACAGAGCACCTGACACATAGTAAGTGCTTAATACATTTTTGATGATTTCGCTAGAATCTATAAATTTACATTCACCCCCTGAAACACCACTCATGATTTTTGGCTCATCTGCAGAAGAGATTACAATTCTAAACTCTTTTTATCTCCTTGGGCTATGTTAAATGGATGCTTCCCTAAAATTAACTTCCTCGCTTCTGCCTTGCCAAGAATGACACCATGTGAGGAATCCACCACCTGGGACAATGGATTCTCTCTTCGTTTATTTTCTTGGGTGGAAGCTGAAACACACATTTCAGCTATGCCAGGCTGTGTGTGGTGGCCCTGGAATGCCTGGAAGGCTGACCTGAAAAACAAGTTATTGCTTATAGTCTAAAAGCCAATGTGTTAGAAGCGAGAGAAGAGGGAAGGAGAGAGAGAACAGAAGAAAAGAAAGATCTTACTTAAACATGGAATTAAATAATTAGGACAATAACTAATTATTATTTTAATTATTAAATTAAATGTTATTTAATTAAATTAATAAATTAATTATGTTTTAAGTAATTAAAAAAACTAGGACACGGGTTTTTTTAAGCTAAGCTCCCTATTTTTATCATTTACATCAAGCAGTAATATGTTCTTAATATGAGTGTAGAATTTGTTCTTCTATATGTGATATATATTTTGGAAAATGTGGCACAGTTTTGGAAAGAAAGAGATGAGCTTTGTGAACAATTAACTTCTGGGTCCACTATAAGAGATTATATTCTACTCTTGCTAAAAGGCTAATGCTCTTATAGCAAGAGGGGCTTTCTCTAATTTACAGCAGATTGAGTAAACCTGAAAGGAAGGTACCTTTTTAAAAAGTTTTCATACCTTTTCACTGTAGAGCTGAACAAAAAACTGACATAGCAGCATTATGCATATAATTCTATACCACTCACTTGGTATTAAAATACCCCATGAGCCTTGAGATAAAAAAATAGTAATTCCAGCAAAGTCAAAGATTTGGTATGTAGATCTTTGTTCAAAAACAACATCAACAAAATTCCATTCCACCACTTGCAACAAAATCCCAGTATCTGCCCAGGTGACAATGCCAGGTGTCAGCAGCAAGGTCTAGGACACCACAGGCTGAGTCAGTGTAAAATGCAAACCAAAGGGAAAACAGAATTTTGACTTTAAGGCCACACTAACAAGTTTCACACCTTCTAAGTTTCAAAAACTAGGTTATAAAATTTAATAAGAAATCCAGACCAAGAGTTCGCACGCAAATAAGAATGAGCAATCAAGGGAAATATAAGAAATGACACTGATGACTAATGCTCTTTCTTTTCCAATTGAGGGTCAGACCTATTCAAACCCAATCACATGAGGATGGAATCAGTAAAGGTCAATCAAAGACAAGCTGCAATGCCAACTGTCTAGATGACCTTCAGAGCTTGTGACAAATTGCTATCAGTCAATGTCAACTAATGACAGGAGCTCTTTGGCTAATCAATTGTTCTGAAAATGATCAAGAAAACTACTCACAGGACAGCTCATTTTCATATCAATGCCTGTGAAGTATGAAAAGCTCATTTTTTGAGTTTTTAATAAGCTCATAAGTAAAGCAGTTACTTGGTAACAGAGGTCACCTTACTGAAAAAGACAGAACCTTTGTCTGCCTTTTACATATTCTTTTATTACCATATTATAGTAAAAATATGCCATGGATATGCCAGAGGGCTACATAATAAAGTAGGTAACACTTCATATACTTTTGAGGCAAATACTTCTGTGTTAGAGGGATGTCTGTTTGGGTGTAAATAATTTCAAATGCATTTTTGATTGTTTAAGATGGAGGAAAAAAAAAAAAAACCTCCTGTTTACTAGTGATATAATCCTAATAGTGAGAAAATGTACTTTCTGTGAAAACGCTTTTGGCCAAGTTTATGCCCCAAAATATACAGTTACTACTTTTAGAAGGTGAAGTTATTTTTCTTTGCTTTGGGATGATCTGCTTTCCTGATGCTAGAAGTCAAGGAAATGGAGAAGAGAAGATTGTTACTCACATTTGATGAGTCAATAAAAGGGCAGGTGAGAATATCATGGGGTGTTCTTGGGAAAACAGTTCTCTGTCTAAACAGCTAATCCAACATGTTTGATAAGTTAATAATATAGACCTTTTGATAACAGGAATTTGTGAAGTATAATAACTTCCCCTTTCTTTTTTTTTAAACACCTGACTTTTCCCATCAGGAAATCATTTTCCTGTTCTGCCTGCCACTGCATGCAAAGGCCGCACTTTAATTTGCAGTCCAGCATTAAATATAACTAAAGTAAAACACAAGCGTGCCATGGTCTAAGGACCAAGGCCTGTGATCAAAATTATATTTTACTTTTCGCTTTCCTAAAAAGTGTATTAGTCAAAATACATTACAGCAGCACTGAAATACAAGAAGTCCCTGGAGAAGTTCAAGGCTTAAGAAGTGCTAACAAATAGAGATCGCTCAAATCGCTCTGACCAATAGATAATGAAATGAGAAAGAAAAAAAAAAAAAAAACTTAAAAAAAAAACATTTTTCTTCATTATCTGGGTTCTGAGGTTATTATAAACATTTGGTTTTTTAAATCAGTTGGAATTTTTTTTTTTAAAGAAAAAGAAAACTGTTTCTAAACAAGCAGTATTAACTTTGTGTTTTCATCTGAAAAGCTGCAAGCGGGACAGCAGTTTCAGATTACATCCTAAACCTGAGTTGCTACGGTAGTTTTTCAAATTAAAATATCTTCTGTGGCCTCAACCACTCTCAAGTTGTCCATAGGAAAGAAATAAAAGAGGGAGGGCAACACTTAAGCCGAGCCATAATTGGAAGTATGTGAAAAATGAAGTGTCAGTTTGGTCAATAAAGGGCAAAGGTCAAGGGGAACTGCAGCCCAAACTCTGTGCGAAATGTGCTCATTAAGACATCCAATCAGAGAGCTCCTTCCCACCTATCCCATTATTCATCGGACAGCTGACTGTTTCAAATGCCCGGTTTGGGCTGTTATTACTTTTCTTCTTCATGTAAAAAGGCGAGCTGGTATATAAATCGTTGCTCAGTCATCTGGAACATAATGTGGCCCTGCCCCACCTCCCGCTCTCCTCCCCACCCCCTCAGCCAGCTCTGCCTGCTGGCTTCACAGGTCTGAAACAACTGCCTCGAGATTCCCTTCAATAATAAATGGAATTGCCTTCTGCCTATAGGTTGTCTGAACTCATACAAAAGCTGGTGTGGAGGGGGATGGGCCAGTGGGAGGCATTGCAACTATTGATACATTATTATAAAGAAATAGCAGTGCTTTTCTATTGTTCCTCTTTAAAGAAACATGCTGTTTTGTGTATTGTTTTTTTTGAGTGCAAGCAAGGGGACTATTGTTGATCTGAGTCCGGCCCCCAAAAGGAGAAGTTCATAAGTGGGTTTTAGAGGTTCCAGTGACCATTAAAAAAAAGTCCTTTAGGGTTGAACTGCTTTATAACAAATTTCAGTGTAGAAATAACACTTTTTCTTTAGCCTCACAAAAGGGGAAAATAAGATGAGCTTTAAGTGGGAACTGTTCTGCAAGAGAAATATCCTTACTTGTTTTCTACGTGCTATTCTCAATTCAATATTTCTTTGAATAAGGGAACTGTTATAGGCTCTTAATACATAATACAAACTAATCACATCAATCACCACATTCTGTTTTAAACATCTCAATCATCATTCTACTTAGCATACAAAACTAGAATCTCACTCTCCAGCAGAGTGTAAACCCCCTGAGGCTGTGGCACATTCTGCCTCATTCTTTGCCCCATCACCAGGACACAGCACAGCACCAGGCCCAGTGCAGGCACTTGGAAAAGAGTTGTCGAACTGATAAAGGCAGGAACTGTTTCTCCACTCCTAGTCACCCTAAAGTGCTATTTCAAAATAGAATACAGAAGTTAGGAGCTAGGGCCCAGGAGTCATTCTGCATAGATTTAAGTCCCCACCATCAACCAGTGTGGGACCTTGGACAAGTCTCCTGGCCACTCTGAACCTCCGCGTCCTCATTCACAAAGTAAGGGGATGGCAGTACCTACAGTGACCGACAGCCCTGAATGTGCTGTCTTACGACTTTATTATTCAGCTCTCTTGACTTTAAACCAAAAAGGGAGATATGCCTTAATTCATAATGTGGTCAGTCACAGCTGTCGCTGTGTGTGAGAGCTTGAGAGGCTGGGCAGCCTCCTGGGAAGGAGGCAGCACAAGTCCCATTGCAAACACTTCCCAGAGCAGGCCCTGACCGTGGTCGGTGAGGCAACCACGCGCGGGAGGATGGTAAGACACATGGTGGAGGAAAGTCCCTGCCAATGTGTACCTCACATCATGAGACACCCCATTCCTAGGCAGTGACAAAGCCTTGGGACCAAGATCCTGGAATGACTGGCAGTTACTCACTCTTCAGTATTTCCAAGCTTTACTTTATTCTCCCATGAAATGGAAAAATACCAACTCATTGACAAGGATAAAATAAGGATCCAATTGAATATCTATCTTTGAGCATCATAGAAACAGCAGCAGAAGCCCCAATCAAGCGTCTTAGAAAAGAATATACAGAGTTTAGTTAGGCTGCCCCTTTAGATGCCAATTTAAAGGGGTTTCACAATTAAAGAATCAAGTTCCTGCAAGGGGTCACACGTGTTCATAGTACATGAAAGTAGCAGTCATAAGAAGAACTGTCATGATAAATAATTTGAGTTTGGGGAAAGCTGTAGTATGAAAATCATGAATGCACATTAAACTTCTGAATAATAAAATTTGGGGTATTTTCTTAACTGCATGCCTTTCATATATTCTCTTTAAAATGCCCAGAATTGGGCATTTTTGTATTCATTTTTGTATGCTTAGGTATAAATGTGTACTCAAACTATTTTATAAAGCACAACAGCTATGAATTTGGCAAATTATCAGGCACTCAAAATCCTCAAAACTGCTGGAGCTCTAACTAGGAACGATTACTGTATTTTGACCAAGAAAGTTTCCTGGAAGATTGATTTGATTTGATTTACTTTGCAGGTCCAAAAGAACAAGACTCAGTTGAGATGTAGCCTGTTATATGCCAACATTATGCAGCAGATAAGGTTGCTTAACAGAGGGCCACAGCCTAGGGGGGTTTCTTTCTTTCTTTCCCTTTCTTTCTTTTTTTTGTACCACAGGTGCCATAATGAAGTGCTGAAAATTGAAAAGGAATAAGGGACAAGAAACAGAGAACAAATAATACAGTAGAGAAAGTTTTAAAATATGTATTACTCTTGTCTGTGGGGGAAACACCTCTTTGGATATGTTCTTGACAGATTGAGTTATTTCTGTCTATTGGGTATGTATAAAGACATATTTATGGATTTATAAATCTTTTGAAGAGGCCTGTTATTTACCCAGTTGACTAAAATGGACTCAAACTGTGTAAATAACTATTTAGGACATGCACTACGGGCCAAATGCTGGCACAGCTCACACACCCATGCCTGCCAGAAAAGGCAGGCAGGGAAAACATGGGAAAGCCACTGTGCATAGTTAATCGGAAGGCTGCACAAAGACCCGGCTCCACAGGTCTCAGGGATGAGAAAACGGTTCAGAAGGGACAGGGGTGGCATGGAAATGTGCACAAGTTCTTGCAGCCACACATCCAGGCATCATTCTGCATTTAGCAGGAATAAATCATATCGCCAAAGAGAGCCCACAGTGGCAGGCAGGCGGGAGTAAAGGGGTAGCCACTCTACATCTGCTGTCAGGCTAGTGGAGGGCAGGTAGGGGCAGTCAGCACAGGAAGTTTCTATTTGATCACGGTGGACGTGATTTATTTTAGTTCTTTGGTGGGCAGGGGGTTGGAGGAAGAGGGTATGGTGAGAAGAACCTCATATAAATAATCAGAAAATTGGAATTTTAGGTCTGACTCTGCACTGGGATCTCACTAAGTTGCTCAACCTTTCCATACCTTATTTTCCTTCTCGTCAAATGGGACTGGACCTGCTTTATCTGCCATGCAGTATCATTTTAAGGTTCAAATGAGATAATTTATGCAAAACGTCTTTCAAAATAACCAGGAGGTGGCCTTATGTGAAAATATATATATAAAAAGAAACATCATAAGTGGAAAATTCTAGTAATGTGAAGAATATATGGCTCTTGGTTACAATAAAATTCATTATTAAATTGACCTTTGGAGAACACTTGTTGCAAGGAGGAAAAAAAACATCAAAATTCCTAATTCCTTGTTACAATGTCTCAGAGGGGAAGAGCTAGTGTTGGGCATTTGCCCTCTGAAAACCTGCTCAGATTCTGTTTGAGACTGATTATGTTCAAGAAAACTTATTGTTATAATTTTACATTCAAGTGCATTTCAGCAGCTGGTAAACCTTCAAAGCAGCAGCTAACCTATCTGCACGCCCTTTGATGATACATATTTTTAAAAGTAAGACATAAAAAAGAAAAAGAAGCAAAAAAAAAAAAAAAAAACTTAAAACATTAGTCTAGACTCCTTGTAGCAATGTTGGACTACAAGAAAAAACTTTAGATTCCATTTACACCTTTAGGAAAATGGTTGGTGTAAGTAGAATTCTGAAAGTAGGGCTTTAATATTCAAAGTGCAGACACCACCTTAACTAAAGTGCTGGCAACAGAAACACCATAACATATACAGGCACACACTTGAAAGAAAAAAGGCCCCTTGGATTTATGTTACGTATCATTTTCCAGTAAAAGTCAGAGGTCAGAGGTTACCTGTTGCTGCCTCAGCTCTGAACCAGTTTACTACTCCAGCTCATTTTTACTAGACTATAGTTGTGATGAAGTCAGCAACTTTTCTTTAACCAACAAAATGTCTCAAACGCTTATAATTCTAATCGTCGATGTTATCCCCAGTGCAAAAAGCATACAAGTGCCTAAAAAAAAAATCAGCTCTCCTATTTTTGTTTTCAAATTAATCCTATTAAATTCATTGTAGGCTTTGCAATTCTAATTGGTATAGTCCAACAAAGTTAGAAAACAAAATTCCTTTGTTGTCTAACAGCATTTCAATGCAACATGATCATAAAAACAGATTTTAAAATATGTTCCTACAGCAGGCTCAGAGTCAATTTCGATAAAGCAGTCTTTTTATATTCAGATTGAGAAAACTCTTTTAAACTTTAATTGTATTAAGTGAACACAAAATCCACCGCGGTAGTTCTCATCAAAAGCAGTACGAGACATCTGAAAACTCATTCACCTTTTTTTTGCTCAAGGCTAACTTTATATTTAAAACTTTATTTCCTACTAGTTATCATCAGACATGCACATCCATTGTCATCCTCATGAATGCACAGGTATGTGCTTTCAAAGTACAACACAAATTAAATTGATTTGGTTTCTTTTCATTTCTTCCTAACTCTATTTAGTCTGACTCTGCAATGAAGTCAAGCACTTAAATTATTCGGATAAGTAAAGCTAGAAAAAATGGCTTCAACCCAGTGGAGAGGAGAGGGTTTCTGAAAGGACCACCACTTCCTAAATATCTTGAATCCTAGTGGGTGTCTCTTCATAATCTTTTGAAAAGCTTTGGAGGGCAAACAGTAATAATACTTTTATTTGCATAGCACGGTATTAGTGTAATACTATGTAGGCACATATGACGTTCTAACCTACATCTCTAGCCTTGCCCTTAAGTCAATTCATTGACCCTATTATGGAGGTGGCCGGGTGACAGGCAGGTAGGCAGCTGGAATGGCACAGAAGGAGAAAAGGGTCAAGAAATGAAATTAGATGAAACGAGTCTCTAAATTATATGGGGTTTATGTTCTAAGAAAACCTATATAAATAGTAGCCAGCTAGACATTTCTGATTTTCCAACCCTTAAAAATAAAACAGGTAGCAAAAGAGAATGGGAACACCTCTCCTACCTTGCTCACTGCTGTTGTCCCCACTGTGTGATGTGTGGCCACCACTGGAAGGGCCTGGGGTTCCTCCTGAACGGGTAGAGGCCGTGTCATCATGATCTCTGTTCCAAGAGGGCTGTGGGGCACAAATCAGAAATCCAAATGGAGCCATCTGTTAACACTTTTCCAGCATGATCCCAGCCTTCCCAATGCTCTTCAAAAGTGGTTCCAGCTCAAAGATACAATGGCACATTTAAAATTTGCCAATTTCTGCTTCCAACCTAAAATAATATCTACAAATAGTTATTCTGTAATTGCATGCTTTTTTTTTAACAAGGAAAACAGAAGCACTCCAGTCAAAGAAGGAAAAAAGTGTTGCCACTTGATTCTGACTATATTTTTAATATCAAGAAACTCTGTGGCACAACAGTCTGCTACTCTGCAAATGTAAAATAAGAGTGGTGGTCTAGAACACAATAGTTTATAGAGGCCTCTGAGTCATCCTAGAAGACAAACATGGCAGAGTTCTTAAGACCCCACAATTAGGCTGGGGTGCACAATAGCCAGTATGTGTCAGCTGTTTGCCGGGTGGTACATGGCAAATGGACCAGGCACAGGAACAAAAAAGAGATGGGAATAACAATAGGTTCACAAGGACTGTGTACACTCAGCCCCATGCCGAGCCTTCTTGTACTACTGAATGAAAACAGATGTTGCTTCTTATCACTGGGTGCATTGGAAAATAACATTCAGATAGGGGGAAAAATGGCCATAAATTAAATTCTTGGGGGAAAACAACCATGGTGACACTTCTCCCAAACCTCTCTTTATCACCAAAAAAAGATTTTAATTAACTTCTAGAGTTAGCTTTCAAAAACAGCCCTGTGAGTCCCTGGTCATCCTGCACAGTAGGAAGGATATCAAACAGAAAGCGGATTCTTGGCTAGGAAGTGAAATTTGTCCTGAAGATGATCAGTGGGAAAGCAGAATGATCTCGTGTGTGAAGTATGTATACATCACTTCAGTCATATAACATCATGATTCCTGCCTGCCTAGTATAAAAGTTTACTGACCCTGCCTAGCAAAATCAAAGAGCCCTTTGCTTATTTTTTTTTCTGAAAAGCATCTTATCTTTCTGGAGAAGATAAGAAGGGCTGAGAAGACCAAAACACTTTAGACACCCAAGGAGAAAAGAGTACAGATCCTATCTACAAGGCGTGCCATCTAGAAATCAAAGGGCAAGATTCACTTTTCCTGAAATGGATGCTTCACTATACTCCTGGCCAGAGTCCCAATGCAGCCTGAAAAATTAAATGAAGTCACAGAAAGACACACCACTTGTATGTTTGACTCAACCATTATGCATATTCTGAAAAACAGTGCTAATTGATCTGCTGATTCTGTGATTGAAAGATATGTGAACTGTGAAAGGAGCGCTTTTTACAAATACGCATTCTGCGGCATACCAGAAGAATGCTGTAAGACGTAATCTGGAACACATGCTCAGAATGCAAACAGTTAATGCATAAATTTTCAGTTTGTACAACTGCAGCTCTAAAAGGGGGACTTGTTTATTCAGAGCTCTGCAGAAAGAATGGTACGGCACCCAGGGGACAGACAATGCCAGGCACAAAACCCCGGTGCCTCGACATGTAAAAGGATGTTTTTCTATGTGCTACAAATCCCACTTGAAAATATAATTAGAAGGAGAAAATGGCAAACTATTGCATTAACTGTAATTGAACAAAAGACCGGCAAGGCATGTGGGAGGCTGCAGGAACCCGTGGGAGTTTCAGGATGCACGAGATCCTTGCAAGTGACATCTCCTGGGCACTCTCATTTTATTTATGTTGTCCCTCACTACTATTGTTGACTGGTGATCTGCCTTGTAATTAATAGAAAAACTAGCAATAATAAGCTAAAATACAGAGCAACAGACTAACCTCATCAGAAGCATGTTTGTTAATCTGATTAAGACTGGGGCTCCAAAAAGGTGACTTAGAACCAAAGAATCATTCCATGTTATACAGGAAACTGTCCTCCTTTATGCTACAACAGACCTGATATATTCACTATCTTTTAATGAGCTCCACTGATTTATTCAGCTCTACTCCGCTCCCTCCCCCACTTTTCTACTGTGCAGGATGTAGATTAATTCAATGCTTAATTGTTTAGTAAATTCAATTTTCCACATTCTATTCTGCATAGCTTTAGCTAAGGTTCTTAAATCTTCAGCAGTGAGCCCTGAGCCCAGTGTTTGTGATCTGTGCCTACCTTTTTTCATCACCATTTTTCTTCATCCACCACTTAATTCACCATGAAAAGATTTTCCTTGCTGGAAATTCTGATTCCGCTATGATCTGTGAGGCATTCCAATTCATTGCATTTTCATTGTGTTGGCTTTTAGATGCTGGGCTCCTCTTTTCTCACAGCCATTGCCACATTATACAGGCACTCATGCAAGAAATGTTGGATTCCACCTCAGTTTATCCAAATTTTGTGTAACCTATATGTTTAAATTTGTGTGTTCACCAAAGGTAGGAGCCAATGTTTTCCACCTAATCTTATGCTTCTCACAGCCTTGCTCTTCCGGAAGTCCTGTAAATACTGAATGCACTTCTCTGAAATGAAATCTAACTTCTTGTGGTCCTTTCTTGAATGATCATTTTGGGTATTAGCATTTCAAGAACGTTGTAGTCATATGAAACTGAGCATTAGAAGAAATCCACAAGGTTACCAAAACAGAACAAGAATTACATTCAGTTCAGTTCATTAAGCATGATTAAAGTCTAAGTATCAGAAATAGCTCATGAACTCTTCTAGTATAAATATGTAAGACAGCCCTAATCAGAAAGAGCTCCCCCAAAACTCATCTACCAGAGAATTTCAGTTACAATAACATATCACTGAGACTATATGTGGTTATGTCAAACAACATCATTATTTTTAAAATAAAATATGTGCATATAATTATGTACATATATCTGTGAAGTTGTGAGTTGCTTGGGGCTCTTGTAAAGTAAGGCTGACAGAATGAAATCAAATGATGCATTGCATTAGATGCGTAGCAAACCTTAGTCATGGTTCTAAATTAAGTCTCAAAGAAGCTTTTTCTTCGATGGATATAATTTCAGAGTAATCAGTGGCTGTTCTCATCCTTTGGAAATCCATTAAGACAAGAGGTCCTAATGTGAAGACCACGGACCTTCTATGGACAGATGGGGGGGGTCTTCCTCTAGCAATATTTATGTTTATGTGCATATTTGCATTTTTTTCTGGGGATAGTGTTCATAACTATCATGTTCTCAAAGTGGTTTGTGTTTCTCCAAAAGTCTGAGATCCACTGCTATAGGAGTTCACAGGCTTAGACAGGAAACCAGGGCTGGAAGAGCCCTTAGAGACCATGACCCTACATTGTAACTCAACATCAAGGGCCAATGGGCCTCCAGACACTGTCTGAATTGGCATGAACAGAGACAGTCTGTTCAAGACAAGACAACCAGCTAGAGGTTTTGTTCTAGCAGGAAGTTCTTCTTGGTCAATATATCAATATAGTACGTAACATATAAACCAAACAGCCTCCCTTTAATTCCACCCATGATTGTCCTAGTTCTGGGACCCCAAAAGAGAACCATTTCAAATGTACTTAAAATATTTGCAGCTGACTTTGATTTTTCCCTCCTTCCCCATCTTCAATAGCTTGGATATACCCATTTCCTTCTATCATTCCTCAGAAATGCTATAAAATAAGTTGTTTGGGTGCTTATGTATTTTTTTAATGATGATTTGCTAAAATTCCTTGAGCAGTATTTTTTATTTCTAAGGCCAGTGCATTGGTGTCTGGGACTGAAATAAAAGCAACAACCTCCCCTGACTCTAGGCTTCTCCAGCGCAAGGATGATGTCTTAATCTTTTCTGTTTTCCTCTTTCCTGATCCAGCAGAATGTATGGCTCATGCTCAGCACTCAATACATTTTTAGTGAACTAAAATGAATTGACCCTAGTTAATGCTCCACCAATGTGCCCAAAGACAAAGAACAACTTCAGAAACTACCCTGTTTTCCTGAATAAGGCTATCCATTGGTGACTTTTTCATCTTTCCTTCATGAACCGTTTTACCATCAATGCCTTAAATTTGGACATGCTTTAGGATTCAGTTCTCTCATCACTTTCTATTTTCCTTGGCTAATTCCTTTCACTATCATGGTTTAAACTCTCTCTTACATGCTACCAAATTAGAGTCTCTGGACCTCTTCTTTGGTCTTTTTAGATCTGTATGTCCAACTACTTGCTAATCATCTCCATGCAAAGATGTACATCTCAACAGGTCCCAAGCTAAATACTTCATCTCTCTACCCAACCTTCTACTCTTTCTTTGTTCTCAATCCTAGTAGGTATAACACCAAACACCCTTGGTATAAACCTGAGAACCAGCCATGACACCTACCTCCCCACATACCACCTCCTCATCCAATGAATCATCAAGTCTTGTCCATTTTTACCCTGAAATAGTTTTCAAATCAATTCCATCTTAGTGACTGCTGTTTTTATTCAGGCCCTTGTCATGCCCTAGCTTTAAAAGCTTTCATTGTCACTAGAATATAAGCTCCATGAAGGCAGGAACTGTGTCCATCTTACTCACCACTGCACCCTGAGCATCAAGCACAGTGACCGGTACTTGGCTAGCACTCAGGAATGTTTGTTGAATGAATGATGGATCCCTACTGCCTAGGAGTACAATCTGGGGTCCTTATCTGGTATGCAAAGCCCTACATAACCTACCCTCTGGGAACCATTCCCCTCCTTATTCCTTGTGCTCCAGGAACACCCAAGTGCATGCGATTTCTGGCAGCTATCTTGCTGCTTATCCCTCTGGGGCTATGCTCACCCTTCCCCTGTGCCCAGAATGGTCTGCTCTTCCCTTTCTGACCCTGGCCCCTGATTAGCTCCTTCTTGTTATTTAAGGCACCGCTCAGATTTCACCAAGCCCCCAAAAGCCTTCCCTGAAACATACACACTGGCCCCAGGAGGAGGAGGCTCCACTCCCCTGAGTCCTCAGAGCATCTCCTGCAGTTTGATCCCTGAACTCCTGCGTGTCTCTGTGATGATTTGTTTGTGCCTGCCCCTGTGCTGAATATGAATGTTTTCAAATCAGGCAACATGTCTCATTCATCCTCATATCCTAAATCCCAGGAAAATGTCTGTACCAAGGTAGATACTAAATATATGTTTTTGAATGAATGGATAGTTTATAGGGGATGTCCATGTTAAGTTATCACCTGATACCATGATTTCCTATATTAAATATCACAAATACCTAAAAAAGACTTGCACAATTTAAAAACATCTCACATACATTCACACAAACACACACCACTATAAAAATATATATACTAATAGTCAGTTGCAGCATAATGCAGTCAAAAGAAAGGAAATTTGAAGCTAGCCATATTTCAGTTTGAAACCTGGCTCTGCTATGTGGTCTTAGATGTCACAATTTCTCTAAAGCTGAAGATCCTGATCTGTAAACAGAGACCAAAAATACACTCCCTTGCAGATATAACATATGTAAAATGCCAAGCATACAATAGGTGTTCAATAAATGGCAGCTATTATGGTTTTTTTAATATAACAACATAGGTTGACTCAGCTAACCCTGGAATATCTACATATACGTGTATTCAGTTCATAGACCTTCTGGAAAGAATGGTTAACCTGAGCTTGCTACGTGTACAGCTTGGTATGCCTTGGGTAATCTCCCAGCTGGTGTGTGCTCAGGGAATGCAAACTGATCTTATTTTCACCTTGGGATAACATGATTATACAGGTGTTTTGCTCCTCCCCACCCCCATCAAATTTAATTTGATACCTAATATTTATAAATCACTTTACAGTATACAAAATACTCACATATCTTTTCATGTTGTCATTCTTCATATCAGTGATATGATGAATCATGTTTCTCAAACCAAAAATAGTGTGTTTTTCCTCAAAATTTCTACCCTACCAGTTCCATTAAAAAAAAAAATGATAATTGAGAGTCTGGTGGTTTTTGACTCTGAAGAGGTCAGCTAGCAGCTCTGTAGAAATTGATCAAATCATCACAGTGCTCAAAATTTGAAGTGAGTCTGCACCTCCAGTCGGTGGCTTTCTCTTTTGGGAGGTGCATTTACACATTCAAACCACTAGGGTCTCTTTAGTGAGTAATCTCCAGTGGCCTACAAGAGCTGGCCCGTCTCCAGAAGTGAACGATCAAGACTCTCCAGATCAGAAGAGCCACATGTTTACATGGGCAGTGCGTCAACATGCATAACACGCGTGTGTACGCACACTCACGTTCCCACATCTGCACGTGTCCTCACACACATGCACAGCCACGTGGCATAGCAGAAGGATCACCGAGAAACCTCTGTCCTCTGCTGCCAGGACAGTCACTGCCCTTGACTTTTCACCTCTGTCTAAACAGCGTCTCTCTTGGGATAGCTCCAGCCTCAGCAAATATGATTCCTTATGCACCCCTCAGTCAAGGACGCATCCAAGGAAAAGGAACATGAGACATCTATGTCTGGAGAAATGAGCGGGAGAGAAAGGGCCCAGGTACTGCTGTGAGACAGGGATGCACATTAACCTGTGTGTACTTGAAGTTGGGCAGAGGAGAGAAGATGTTTTTATTTATGAGTATTTAAAGTCTGATATGCTGAAACTTCTGTTTGAAACTCTAGGTGGCCCCCATTTGTACCTGCTTGATAATCAAAATATATCATGTAGTCAGTCAATGCACTCAACCAACGTTTATGGCGCTTCTGTGACTTGCTGGAGCCCTAGGTAATGCCTCCTTCTCACTTACACACTCCCTTAAGGCTGTGTCCACTCAACTTGAATTGAGTAATTCAGGAAAAAAAAGTAATTCAGAAAAAAATGTAAAATCCTTGATACGGATTTTTTTTAAAAATCCCTGGAAATGATTAAGCAAAATTCATTTAACTAAGACAAGTTCAGGCAGTATGTTGTTGTTTAAAACACAGTAAAACTGGGGGATAGATGTGGCTCAAATGGTTGGGTGTCCGTCTCCCATATGGAGGGACCCAGGTTAGATCCCCAGGACCTCCCGTTAAAAAAAAAAAAACACAGTAAAACTGCCCTTTTACCTTTGAAGCTTTTAGATGTTTTTAAATGCCCAGAACACTGGCAAATGAAGAGTTCATTGTGCACGCATGCCGCAGATTTCAGCGGCCACCTTAAAATGTGCTTGAAGAGGATCTGGATATGAAATAGTGTGTTTGAGAAAAACTTTTTCTAAGTCCACACGCTGTCCTGCTGAAACAGGATAAAGTGCCAAGAGGCGATTGCTAGCACTTGGCAAAGCCTGGTTGGGGGCCACACAGCCTTCCACAGGGAGACACTTTTTAAAATGTTATCTAGCTCACACACTTCTTCCGACTTTCTTCATCGGCTCTCCCCCTTTCTCTCATTTCCTTCCCTGTCACCTCCCCCACTCCCTTTCCTCTGCCAAGTCTGCAGCCCTGCCAGGCTTCTTGTTGAACCCCTTTTTAATGCTGCGATAAATGTGCTTATTACTCCAGTTAATAGAGGCCCAAAGGGTAATTTTGGTGACTCAGGGCAGATGGTAAATTAGTGGTAAGACAATGGAAATCCAGCATCCCATCTCGAAATCCATGGCTCTCTCACCAAGACAGCACTCTTTCCCTTCTCACAGTGCCAGCCATGGTGGACTTTTGATCTAGAAATGCATCTCCATGATTATTGGATTATCCCTTAGTTATGGCGCTCACGACACTGGTGCCAGCCAGTAGCTTTACACACAACACCAGCATCAGATAAGTTAGATTTCTAAAACCTCTACAGCAAAGCAACTCTGGTGTCTTGCTCTATGTGTGTGTGTGTTACACTGCTTTCCACAAACACATATATATGTATGTGTATATATGCATTCATGATAATAGCTGTCGGTATTTTGTGAAGGCAGAGACAGTATCGTTAAATTGAATTCTTTATTTCTCAGTTCTCACATACCACAGATAAAATCTACAAAAATTATAATTTTTCATTGAATCTTCTATCTCTGTGTAATGAGGCATGTAGGGAGGAGGAGAATAATTTTTTTTTTTTTTTTTGCCTTTGGTGAAAATTCTCCAAAGAGTAATTTCATACTTAAATGAAAAGTTTTGTATCAGGTGATTGTAAAAACTCCAGGAATCACTGAAGCCTCGGGTTTGGACATGGAGAGATGCACAGCTCACGTGTGTGCACACTCACACATACTTAGCAATGTATACACATCATGTGCATGGGGAATAAGATAAAAGAATGTGGGAGAAACGAATTGAAGTGCTCTTAACTACGTTGTAATAGAATTTGAAGCAGCCTGGCAGTCAGATAGGTCTCAAAAATCGACAAGCCTTCAAACGTTTTGCCTTCTCTCCTGCAAAAGGCTTCCCAATACTCCAGGGCTGGCTTAGGAAGCTAGAGCCTATCACCAAGGGTCACCAACACAGCTCTCTTTAAAACCCTACTTTCCCACAGCCTGATATCTTTTAGGACTCGACTCTGATCCTGATAGGATTTTATTAATCTGCATAGTTGAATTAATTTATTCAAAAAGCTAAAAATGAATTCACAATGCCAAGCAAAAGTCAAGAGATAGAAAACACAGCCCAGAATATTCCAAAAGCTTTCCTGATGAAATCTACACCACACGGCTACATTTTGCCCAGTTTTTCTATATTGAGCTCAAAGCTAACTTCATCCCATGGTGACCCCACTGCGGTCTAATAAGATAACATAGATTTCCAACATGGGGTATATTCAGACAAATTAAAAGATAAAAGAATAATTACAACTATTGGAGACAGCTATCACAAACTGACAACCAGATTTACCAAAATCTCAAAATTGGCAAGTAGTAAAGAGTAGATGAGTGATTTAGAAATTATTCAAGTCTATTAAATGTTCAGATTCTACTAAGCAGTTTGATGTAGAGAAAAATCTCATGAACAGTAGAGAAGGTAAAGCCTCATTACACCAGGAATGTAGTAAAAGTGTTTATTTATGTTTCAATAACATACTATTAATAAAATAAACACCTATATTTAAAGATTTAATGACTATGCACTTCTACTTCTGAAATCATACCCACTCAATGTCCTTCATAGAGGTAAATGAAAGACTGAAAAAATCCTTAATCCAACTAGCATCACTATATTTCTCAGTATTTATACCAAAATACATCAAATTAAACATTTCAATTATCTGCTGAAAATAACTTGGATTATTTTCTATCATTTCCATTGGGAAGTAGGGGAAGAATCTATAAATTACATCCCAGTGTATAAAATCCTTTTTATAAGATTGGTTTATTTTACATTTGTAACTTATTATTCAGTGCTCCTCCTTCTGCAAACAAATTAGGATAAAACAAACTCAAAATGTCTTATATTAAACAACCCCCAACCACAAACTTTCTCGGCAACCTTCCTAGCAAAAAATTAAAAAATAAAAAATCCAATAATGCAGAAAACATTGTCGATAATACAACCTTATAAGCTATTGGACCTTAGGATGAAGCATCTGCACTCAGAAATGTGGAGAAAAGAACTTAGCTCAAGGTCTGCACATGACTCTTATTTGAATTTTAACCTAAGAGCAAACCTTCAGGGATTAACTGTGCTATCTCAGCAAGACATCTGAGCATGCAGTTTCCTCTTACACTATTATGAAATCAGAAATAATAGTGACCCCTCTTAATAAGGCTTAAAACGATAGTTTTCTCAAACTGTAAGGTTATAAAATGCTCCGTGAAATAACGATTCCATTAACTAGTGCCCAATCCTCCCTCCCCAAATCAAGTTCATGTTGTTGAAGGGCAGGCAGAGTTATATTGCTTTTAATACAGATACAGTTAATATAGATGCTCTGCTAAATGCTTTTCAAGCATTCTTTTTAAAAAAGTATTTATTTAATTGTCTTAGGAGGTACTGGGGGATTGAACCTGGGACTTCATACATGTGAAGCAGGCCCTCAACCACTAAGCTATACCCACTCCCTTTCTCATGCATTCTTATTTAGTTCTTATAGCAACTCAATGAAGTGGGTCCTATCATCATCCCATTTTACAGATGATGGAACTGAGGCTCAGAGAGGTGAAATGACTCACCCTTTCACAGCAGAGCCTAGATTAAAACCTGGGGTACTTAGACTCTAACTGTATATACAGTTTATTCATTGGGGCACCGCCTGACTCAAAGGCTCTGTAACTGAAAGTTAGAGTTGACACAATTAATGGTTCTTCACAAGTGTTCCTGAAGTTTTCTCTTTTCTACTTCTAAACTCTCTTCTGATATGAGAAGGAAAAAGGTAATTCAGCCAAGATGCAGTCCACCTAGTTTCACTCCCCTACCTTAAAGTGTACTTGGGGTAAAAGAATCAATGAAATTTGTTCTCTACCACTGATTTCTATTAACGGTTAGCAATAGGGTGTTTTTTAACTTCCCTATGGTTTCTTTAGAAGCACTTTCAGCTTTTTATATTTTCAATCAAATTTCATCTTTAAGTATCTGTCATTCCTCAAGGATTATGACCCTTTAATCTCTGACAGAGTGAAATTTGGAGGAGGGAAAGGGATTATGCCCCTTTCTACATTATTTATCTTGGGTAAAATCATCAGAGAGGCCTCTCAAAATATCTCGATAATTAATGTGAGTTTCTATTCCCTAGAATGGCCACGTTCTTTGTATTTCAAGGAACTTAACTGAGAGATCAACCAAATCAACTGTGAATTCCAGAAGCAAAATGCAGCACTGCACTATTGGTGTACCTTTTTAAGAAATTCCAGTTTAATCAGAATGCCATTCTTCAGCAATACCTAAGACTATTATTCTTGAGGCTATTCATACTATTTTAACAGTTATCGAGTATTTGAAGTATTAGGAGTATACTACAAGTGAAGAAAAGCCCATAATTGATCTGTTAATGTTTTATTCTCCTCTTTTTCTATTGGCACGTTCTTTACATGCCCTCAATAAATATTAAACACTCAAACAACTCACTATTAGGGTGGCAAGCAAACCTTTAGAATGTCGCAACCGTAGAGTGAAGAACAATGCACCTAATTGAAATGGCAGGGTAATTTGGAAAATAAAATTGAGTTGCTGCAAAGTCCAAATTCCAGAATAAAAATGTTTATACTCACTCAAATGTAGATTATTGCTGGCTTTGAATAATTATTAGAATAAAAAATATTTTAATGCCAACAATACACTTGATATGTACAGAACAAGCACCGTCTACACATCTCTATTATTTTTATGCAAAAAAAGTGCAGGGCACAGTAAGTCTGATATTTTTCTTGGTGATTTTGTCATTTAACATAGCTTATAAAATCCCCAAACACGGTGAAAACAATAGGCCAAGTCACCAAATACACAGCCAGAGTTAAAAAATTCACGGACAATATTCCTCAGAAAATTTTAGAACAAATTAAGGACAGAGAAAGCATGCTAAAAGAAAGGAAATGGTTAAATGATTCGGTAACTCTTGATCTTCTTTTTTTCCTCAAGCATATTAATTTATCACCAAGATCGATTAAAAATATGTTTCCTGATTCTCTTTGGCAGAAGCTGGAGCCAAGAAAACTATGACAATTAAAATGAAAATGGGAAAATGTATTCACATCTGGGGATACGAAATACAAACATGTAATGATTCTATAAAAGATGATATTTATCTACACTCTGTGAGGAATCCTTATTATCTACTTAGGGCTGTACCACTTTTGGCAGAGATGCCACCTTATCTCATGAAGATACATCCCATATACTCTGTAGAGTTATAGCATATTTCCTATAAATAATGTATACAACAGAGTGTAAATAAATAATACATTTATCTGAACTGTTCAAGAGGGAAGGGAAGGGTGGCTACGCGTGATACTGCGTCTCTCATAAATGAACAATTTCAAATAAAAGTAATGGTGAGTTATCACATAGTATTTACACGAAAATAGTCTTAAGCAGGGGTTTTTAAAACAATTCCACATCTTTTGGGAACTTTTGAATAAATGTTTCAACTAAACCCAAAGCACCAAATTTAATTCTACTGCTAAAGTTTCTGTTCTGATTGCAGCATTGTAGCTAATAACATGTTACCTTTTAGATGCTATGTTTAATTCTCTCTATATCACGCTGGCTTTTTTGACCAATGAAATAACTAGATTTAAAATGTCCATGCATAATTTTTTTGTCCCATGAAACACACAGTTAACTTTAAAATTGCAGTAAATAGAAAAGAAGGCTTTATAAAAAAATAAAAAATAAAATAAAATAATATAAAAACATCAAACAACCAAACAAAAAAAGCACAAGGGTCTACACATTCTAGTTAATTTGTTAAGAACTTTACAAGGTAAAGATTGTTAGTCCCTCCTTCCCAAAAAAGGTCTCCCTCTTTTGAAGCCTTGTAGGCATACAAACACTTCACGTCACGTAAACAGTGTAAGTTCACATTCAGAACCTCAGACTTTATACAGCATTTGGTTTGAAATGTCAGTAAGTTTTCAAAATCAATACGGAAGAGTCTCTGAATAACAGAAGATACCATAGGTCACAGTTGGTTATAGTTTGTCTATAAAATTAATTTTTTTTTCAAGGACACATCCAAATAGTTATGGAAACATTGTTTCCATTACAGTTATGGAGACAATAAAAAACAAGAGATTTTTATTCTCAAAGAAATTCTTAACTTAGCTTTTAAAATCTTAGAATTTTTTCTAAAGTTGAGAGTTGAGATGGGATGAGAAAACTCTAGGTTCACATCAAATTGCTCCCTTTATTGTCCTTCTGCCATCTATGTTGATTTCAGTATAAGCTTCGTTTTCCAGTTTCATAATAGTCATAAACACACTCCACATAAAAGAGTATCAGTGGGACATAATGTGAATGCAAATTCAGAATAAAATGCAAATCATGGAGGCCTGCGACTAAATATGGACTATCAGCTAAGAACACACTCACTGAAAACAAACATTTAGGCCTTAAGAGAAAGAACACAAAGAGGGTGATATGAATCTTTATATGAAGTATTTACAACTCTAGGGAAGGCAAAGAGTAACTTTTCAGTTTTTTACTGAATTGGAAAGCATGGTTAGGGATAGCTGATGACTTTTGTCTCTATTCATTCCTGCTCTAAAGTAAGTAAAATTTTTCACCTTCTCAGGAAAATAAACCCACATGGGGGTTATAACCCACAAGGTACTCAAATAGGGAAATGAGACCTAACAAACTAGTTCTAGTTCAAATCTCAGGCATAAGAGGGTTTACCAAACAGCGGAAAATAAATGATCAAAGAAAGAACTATAGTTCTGCCTTGCTAAGTCACAATCAACAACCCAGATATTTACAGCTAATGAATTATAAACATACTAGCATGTTTTAAAGTGTAAGGAAAAATCTGTAGAAATGGAATTCATGAGCAACAACGATTAATTCCAAGTTAACATGTGTTGTCAGGGAATAATTCTAAATATCACTCAAAAGGTCTTATTTATTTACTACTACTTTCTGGGTCAAAATAATGTACACTTAAATCCATTGTAAAATTTTAGACTTTGAATTGTGTCAAAATGGAAAAAAAATGTAGCAAGACCATAAAATGTTCTTTAAACTTGTTAAACTCATAAAAAGTTGTGGCCCCTTCAAAGTATAAGTAAACTTAAGAGTAGTACTATTTCCTTTCTGTGGCAGAATATGATTTCACTTAAGTTTTTCAAAGAACCATAACATTGTACACTCAAGGTCCTTTACCTCCTGAGCATAAATCCTATTAATTGTAAAGGGAGTCATGAACAGGTGTCAAGGGAAGAATCAATTTCTGAGAATCATAAATGAAATAAATGTATTTCTGAGAATCATAAATGAAATAAAATTTATTTTCACAGTGTATTTATCCTCATTAGTTTATGCCATAGACTGTGGTGTATGTGGTGTATGTCATAAAAAAAGCCACAGCATGGTCATTTCATATCTTAAAGAGTTAATGACTTAATTCTGGTTATAATTTGCATCTGACTATATATAATCACAATATTGATAAACAACAGGTGTATAATTCAATGAACTTGAAAATAGGCTTTTTCACCAGGAAAATAAGCTCTTTATGGTATGTTTTAGTCAATTTTAGAAATTCTGCATCAAGAAGTCAAGAAATGTAAAATAATTTCCAAAGATTTGCACTCCTGTATCTTGCTTTAACAAGAACATATTTTCTAGATTAAGAAATGCTATTTGACAAAAGAGTGTTCAGACAAGAGTGTAGTAAGGTGTTGCCAATTGCTCTAATTTTGTGCACCTGAATGCATTAAATTGATTGAAACTGGATTCTAGTGACAACTATTTAAATGAATGTATTCTCGCTTATTTCACAGGGTATCCTTTATGCCATTTATTAAAATGTCAAATTTATCAGTGTGGGAAATCCAGCAATTGCCCAATATAGGGATACTTCCGAGAGAGACTGTTTAAGATGTCAAAGAGCATCCCCAAATTCCTATAATCCTGAAATCATGGCACATTAAGTTAAAGACAGAGTGAGGATGTTCTTTTATCTTTTACACTACACAGACATCCTTGTCTCCTTGAGTTTTTCAAAACTGATTTTACACACAGAAGATTTATGCACAAATGCTAAGGTTAGTAAAGAAGTCAAACTTTTACTGGATCTGCAAAGTCAAAGTTTGGAATTATTATTAAAACTTAAATTGGGAGGCTGTATTTTCTGTATTTTAGACCCTAACTTTTAAAACAGGTATTATGTCCTGATATTTCCTGCTGGGTAAGAACAGCGAGTCCAACGTGATTTACAGCAGTGTTGTTTCCCTGGGATTTTGAAAACCTTTAAATCTCACATATGCACAACTGTCAGATAAACTGTGTCACATGTATTCTATTTTTAATTCTTAATTTGTAAAAGAATACTTTCCCATAACTTTGATTTAATTTTTAAATATTAAATTCATTTTTTTGCACTCAGGAGAAATAGCAAAATGTTTTGTTTCAATAATAACATAAATTGAAGCACTACTTTGATATGAATATGACAGATATCATAATCCAAAAAAGGCCATGTAAAATGCTACAGTTGCAAACATTTAAGACTGTGTAACAAAAATGACTGAGAATGATATCAGTTTACTATCCTTCAACTATTTCCCTGACAGTGGAGTCAAATAATGTTGAATTATAGACCTTCTTACAGGAAGTCTTATTTCAGGTTCATTTTTTTATCATTTCCCTGCTAGTCTCTATAGGAATTTGGCTGTATGCCGACTTTCCCTTAAAAGTTTCTGTATACAGTACATACTGGGACTGTGTTTGATGATTAAATGATCATTTATTAAAACTTCAGCATTTCACATTTGTTTGACATATTTACGTTTCATAAGAAAATATTGTTGTTGCAATGGAAAGCATAACATTACCAACACGAAAATACTTCATTTGAGTTCATGTTGACATTATTTTCACTTATGGCAAGTGTCTTAATATAATTGGTTATGCCCTCTTCACAATTTCTCCAGCTCCACCTGCGAGGGAAGGTAAGCTAGTTTTATAACAGTAGGCCCCATGATAATACTTTAGCCTATCTGCTTGGTCTTGAAAAAAAAAAACACGACTTTCTCCTTTCTATTTGTGGGACCACAAATACTCATTTTTTAAGAGTATGGAGTTTTGCTGCATAATTTTCTTTCCGTCACCCAGCAACAGCTGTGTTTTAAATCTTTTCGGAATACGACAAGCATTTTAAAATTTAAACACATGAGTCTTTGAAAACATAATGATTTAAAATTTGTTTATTTTCAAAGTTGGGCAATTATAGCATGCCATTTCAGTTATTTTTTAAAAGCATAGGCTACATTTTAATCCTTTTTATTTTCCTCCTTCTCTTCATCCTGTACTATTTACGCTTCTCCATGTTTTCTAATAAAAGTCTCTAAGTTAGAGCTGATAGCAACAGAACCCACAATCACTCTATATTTCTGAATGGTGAGCAATGGGGTCATTCTGGTGGGAAAGGGATTGCTATTTAAGTGACCTATTGCCACAGAGCTAGTTAAATCACTGAACAATAGTTACTGCTATGGGGCTTTACTTTGTGCAACTAGCATTAGTATCATTGCCTTCCATTAACCATGTATCTTGCACTGGGGACTTCCACTGAGAGAAAGAGAGCAAGCGCCAGAAGTTATGAAAAGGGGATCACTTTTGTACTATTAGCATGCAGACTTTGAGATATTTAACAATATGATTGACCTCAATCTATCTGCATGTACTCTGTATTTTTTTCCTTATCGTTCTTCTAACATGTTTTTAAGTCTCTGTATTAAGAATCAACACATTTCCACTCTGAAATTCAGACATAAACACACATTGAAGCCCATCAGAAAGTAACAATAAAAACATATCTGGTAAACAACTAACTTTTAATTCAAAGGGTACTAATCAATAAAGGGTCTAAAATGAACATCGCAATTAGCTGGTATAGTGACAAGCAGTCAACACCTTATTATTTACTCATTAAAGAGAATCTTGCCATAATTTCCCTTTGACATATTTCAAAAAAGGAATTAAGAATAGAACACATGACCCACAACAGTCAAAAATAAAGTTAGGCTATGTTATAACCCTACCGCTTGCAAGGTTTGTGGACTGAGAGGTTCCGGAACTAAGGCATAAGTGGGAACCTGTTAAGCATTTGCTGTTTAAATAAGATGTATCCAAATGTAAGCATTTAGAAACAAACTACCTGACAACTGGACCATTTTCCTGCCTCCAGCTGCTTGTGTCCCAATCTCCTTATTGGGTGAAAATAAATCGCCTGCATTTCTAGTATTAGTAAATACCTGCTGGCCCCATCTAGTTTTTTAAACAGCAGCAGATCCAACCCATCAAGGACATTAGGTTGTTCCTTGCCCTCCCATCCCCATTTCTTACCATAACACCTCCCCAAAGGAAAAGGTTTAAATCTCCTTTGGACACACACCACCACCCCACTTTGGAGGGAGGGGGCATTTTTCAGACAACTCCTAGTTCCGTTTTGAGAATTTGCTATAGAAACAACATTCCAAACCTTTAAAAACAAATTAATTGCCATCAGGGGTTCCCGGCCCACTTGGGAACCAAGCCTAATGGCCCAGGGCTGCCCGGATCCCCGCGGCCCAGCGGCCTCTAGCTCTCTAGTCTGGGCCCCCGGCGGCTGCTCCCGGGAGCCCGCCAGCACTTTCCATTTAACCTGCCTGGCGAGCATGGCTTTCTGGTACCGTCTCTGAGAGCCACATTACTTCTCCCCAGACGTCAGACACAAATCTGGATTAACATGCAACAGGGCACTCTGTGCAGCCCGCCAGCCCCAGTCCAGGAGCTGTTAAATGCAGATTCAGCCGAGGACACCCCGGGGAGCTGCTGTTGAATAAAAACTGTAATCCAAAGGGACCTTTTCTCTGCTTGAGAGAACCAAGGCCGGCGCTGTTGCCCCAGCACAGGCCTAGCTAGTCCTTGCGCGCTATGGGCAAGTGTGGTTGCACCCGGAGGGAGCCTTGAAGGACTCTTGCCCCTCTCACCCACCCTCTCCCCATCCGTTCCTGGATTGGAAAACGCTTAGATCCAACCCCTGGCGAGCAACAGACAGCCCCGTGAGAAGGAAGGTTTCATTCGACGGCTCCTCCCCGGAGCGCCGCGGAAAATCTAGCATCTGGACCGCCACACTCTTCCCCGCCAGCTCCTCCCGGCGCCCGCAACTTCATCCTGTGAACCCCACCCCCCACCCCAAACGCGCAGCTCTCCTCCCTTCCGACCTGCGTCCTTTGTCACAGCCAACCAGGCCCAACGCCCCCCTCGACGCCTCTGCCCGCTGTCCTCTTTTCGGCCGGCTCTCTGGCTACAAGCCTGACTTTGCCCCACCCCGAGGCCAGGAAGCCCCACACCCCTCGCTGCCCCCAGCCCCGGGTGTCAGAGTGGCACTGCCGAGAGCAGAGAGCGGGCGTCGCGAGAGGGCGCCTGGGAGACCCGCGCCCGCCGGAGGTGGCTCTCCAGCCGCGCGACCTCGGGGCGGCTTCCAAGACCGAGGGACTGGGATGGGGATGGGATAGCGAGATTACAGTTTCTAGAAGCGTCTTATTCTGATACGCACACACCATACACACAAACCAAACTAACAACACTGCAAAGCCAAGTGAAATTTCGCCTATTTTGCCCTCCGGGTAACTGACTGGTACCAAAGTCGTGGATCCCCACACTCCGCGCGAATGGCAACCTTCGCGTCCTCTGAGGGAGGAAAAAAAAAAAAAAAAAGTAAAATAAAACAAACCGTGCCGCTAGTAGGCCCTAGAGACAGAGGGGTTAAGGAACCAACTAGGCCCCTCCTTGCGTCACACCTGAAGCGATCTTGTGCCGTAGCGCACTCTCTGTCTAGGCTCAAACTGACCAGGCCGCACTCGCAGACAGGTGGAGAGGATGTTCTCTCCAGCAACGCGGTGGGTGGGTGAGCAGGCTCCACTCGAGAGAATGGGCACCCTAAGTGCGGCCCTGGCGCCTGTACCCTCGCTATCCACAGCCCGAGGTCAGAAAAGCCCACCCCCCGCCAGATGGCAGGCGCGCTTTGCTGACAGTCCCGCGTGCGCTCTGCGCTCCGTTCTCCTAATGGGGCCCGGGCACACTCGCTCCGGGTTCCCGGGAGCCGGACAATAAGAAAGAACAGGTTTGGGTTTTCTGCTCTCGGACCCCTTGAGACCTGGGTGAGCCTGCCGGGTCACGCGATCGCGCCCACGCGCATAGGCCAACAGCGCCACGAGTTTAGCAAGCCGTGTCCTTCCCAAAGCTGTGAAGCCCACTCTTAAGGGGCGGGGGCCAGGAAGCACACGCCAAACGGTTCTCATTTTATAGGTGAGGGAGGAAAATAAAACACAAGTTTTTGCCCAGTACGATTGCACACCCGTCTCTGTATATTTCAAATTTAGGCACAATCGGGTAACAAAAGTTTACGGAGAAAGTATTGGGAGAGCTCAATGATGTTATATCAGTTTTGTATCTCCTCTACCCCCACCCTCAAAACCCCATAATTTTGGTCCTTTATCTTTGACTTTAATAAAATAATGATTCGTTGAGAAAATGGGGTATAAATCTTCATTTTGGAGGCAATTAAAGTGTTGATTTCATTCATGCCCCTAAGCGATTCTTGTAATTTGCTCAAATAGCTTTATGTACCCAGCACTCCGGAGCTTTTTAGAATCCCATTTTCTAGTTAGGCTTGTTGGATTACAATTTTTATTCAACAGCAGCTACCCGAGGGTTTCCTGGGTTGAATCTGCATTTAACAGCTCCGGGGCGAGGACTGGCCTGCTGAGCCAGGCGGGAGGCCTCGCAGCTCTTGGCGCGGGGGCCACCGCCGGCGCCCGGGTCGCGAGCCGCGTGAAGCATTCCCACCTCAGCTGGGCGGCGCCAGGATTGCGCAGGCTGCCTTCTCTGTGCACCGGTCTACACTAACGAAAGTTTCCCACTCGCCAGATAATAGTGAGGACCCGGGGTGTTGGCTCTTCCTTGTCCCCGCTCCTCTTGGGGAAGGTAGGAATTCAGCCTCTGTCACCGGGTCTCCCAGAGACACACCACCTGAGTATTTTTTCTAAAGAGGGCGATGCTTTAAGATGACATCAGGAATGAGGTGTAGGCACTCAGGCAAAGTAGCCGTAGACAAACACTGATCATGGCAAAGCTTCCAAGGGAAAACTCTGCCGGCCTGGCTGGCCTTTGGCTTAACAAAGGCAAGCTGGTAGCTCCTGCGGCCGAACTCACGTGCCACGTCAGAAAGAAACAACTTTGGGCCTTCACTTGTTTATAGTGAGTGGGGAAGGATGGCCACCCAAAGCTTTAAAAGTGTTGCCACAATTCGCAATGGAGAGCTGTCCCGGGCCCTGTTTCATCTCACCTATTCCTCGCGTTTTCACTTTTATTGCCTTTCCGCAATGCTTTTGAACAAATCTAGAGACACAGCCACAGGAGAGAGAGAGAACCTGGGAGCAGAGAGTAGTGTTGGGGTGAGGGAAAGAGAGACCCCTCACCCCTCAGTAACTCCAAATAAAAGTCATCCTCACTTAGCAATTCAGCAGAAGAGGGGCCTGGAGGGAGGACAGAAGAGGAGGGGGTGCAAGCAAAGAGCCCACAGGAAAGAGCCAAGGCAGCACTAGGGCCCCCACCCGCCACACTGAGAGAGCCAAAGGGGTGCCCCTGACACTGATACTTCCAAAAGCTGCCAACCTGGCGGGCCCAGAGTCGTACCAGCTGGAGGATGAGTGGAAAGGAGGAGGAGAAAAGTCCATATTTATCTGTTTTTATAACCTCGGCCTGGTCTTATTTTTTTCTATTAAGTACAATAAAATGGGCGAGCTTGCAGCAAACACTGCACAAAGCAATGTTCAGTGAGGTCTGGAAGCGTTCGGCCGAGGAAAACTGACAAGACAGGCTAATGAACCGTATAGACAGAGAGAAAACAGCCAGGATTTGCTAGATTTCAAACCCTCACTGTCTCTTTTAGGCCACCTATCTTGGATTTATTCCTAATAAAACAAGAAATAAGCAGACCCTACACTTTTTCTTTTCTTCCACACAGCAGAAAAAACAAACAAACAAACAAAAAAAAACACAAAAAACAAAAAACAAACAAACAAACAAAAAAAAACCCTCCCAAACAAAGCCCTACAATCAGAGGCGGTCACTGGCAGTTAACACTCCCATTATTATAGAGGGTAAATAAAATAAAGACAAAAATTAAAAGCGACAAGAAACAGGTCAAGTTTGCAGACAAAGCTTTTACAAGCTCATCTCTCCAGGTCGAATCCCAGAGCCAGCCTTAATGAAGCAATAATAGCCACATTATTCAAAAATTTTCATTTCGATGGAAATGTATCTAAAAGGGACTTAATCATATGCAAATAATAAAAGGAAGTGGTAGTGACCCAGCAAGCAATATGCATACAGATTTTTTTTCCCAGGGATGTTGAAGATTGAAAAGCGCATACCTGGTCGGTTAGATTTGCTGATCTTGTTATATCTTCACTGTCTGATTTTGATCCTCCTTCTCTATCGTCTATCACCAAATCGATAGGCATTTTCCCTTTCAAACAGCTAATATACCGGTGGCAGAAATTGTCACATAATTCGTGTACCTACATTATGACAGAAATAAAAAAATGGAAATATAATCAGAAGTGCATAAATGACATTGACAAGTGCAACCCACCCACCCCCCCTGTGAGATCCAAACTTCCAAATAAGGGAAACACAGGGCAATTGTCCTCCAGAGACCCCCAGACGCATCCAGAATTAGGAATAACTTTCTTTTCTTGCAAAATAGAGATATCCCAGAAAATTGACAGTGACAAGATGATTCTCAGGCTACAACATACTCAACACCCGTGTTAAATTCATCTGCTCTCGGGGCTGTGGTCATTAGAGAGGTGACCTGCGTGGGTGACATTTAAGGTAAGCTAATTTCATTCAGTTACTTTATCATAAATCTTTCTCCAAAGTGTCTAAGGAAAAAAATGTGAATATATATATATATTTGCACATATCTCCAAAGGACCAGGATAGTGGTATAGTATATATGTCTGAAAACCCAAGTCCCTACAACACTTTAATTGGGGGTTTCTATCCATAAGGCGCATATTTTAGGACACCTCCTTAAAAAAAAAAAGAAAGAAAGAAGGAAATCAAATTACCAGTACTTATGATATGAAAAAACCGATAGCCACATAAACCTAAACTGATTTTTTTTAAGAAAGGAAAAAGACTGCCGCAAAATATTTAAGTGTAAGTGGAGAAGTCTCTTACAGGCCCCAGGCATCACTGACATGCAAAAATTTTCAAGAAACCCCAGTGTGCTTGCAATTTAATGTTAGTTTGAATTACAATGCATTAAGTTTTTATTACTGAGATTTATAGAACAGCTAGCAAAATCAAGTTATCCCATACTCTTTCTCGAGTGTGAAGGTGGGGTGTGTTCAGGATTCGCAGATTCAAGAAATTGACACAACTATCAGCTCTGCTTTGTCTCTGGGAAACGTTTAATGCCTCCCCACCACCTCCTTCAGACTCCAAGCCCGCTCCTCCTCCTCCCCTCCCCCTCCCCCTCCCCTCTGCGTCTGACCTGCGCGGCTCAGACTGTCTTCCAGAAACTCAACAAAACTAAACAAGACTTTTTTTTCCTCCTCAGAGGTAGCAAAGAAGAGGAGGAAGAGGAAGAGGAGAGACCACAGAGGCATAATTGCCAACAGAATTCTAAACATCAACTGGGATGCATAGAATTGCCACTATTTACACAAAGCCAGCAAGGTATTAAAAAAAAAAAATACAAGGCTAGGGCATTTATGATCCCAATTTTAGTGGCTGAAATTGTAATTAAACTGAAAAGAGAAATGGACGTTAAGATTGGCCTTGACACTAATTACCAGAAAGAAAGACATTTATGCAAATGTCCCAGCAAGCCTGAACTTCAGTCATTCTGAACCCTCCTCCCTTCCCCAGTGTGGGTTTGGGGGTAAAGAGGAATCAATAGAAAAACTCGGTAGAGAAATTACCTTCTCTAATTCCAACAGATGAAACCTTAATACTTGTATGGCTTGAATCATCTGCAAAGATACAAAATGAATAA
Organism: Tolypeutes matacus; assembly: GCA_026826555.1. Lineage (NCBI taxonomy): Eukaryota > Metazoa > Chordata > Mammalia > Cingulata > Chlamyphoridae > Tolypeutes > Tolypeutes matacus. Next base: position 21,148,261 of record JAKSZT010054030.1, read on the forward strand.
GCACCCCATTCCTGGTTTGCAGAAAATTGGCTGTCACATCTCCAGCCTGCCCCTTTCCCCAGTAAATAGAGTTATTTTGATTTATGGCAATAACACTAAAACTTAATAGCAGCGACTGGGTACCATCTAGAGGTTTATATTTCTTAACAGAAAAAAAAAAATAGCTAAAACAACAACAAAGCATCTAAGTGGGGATCATAAACACTCTCCTCCCCCATGACTCTCCCCTCTCTCGACCACCCCCACCCCCTCCACCCCACCAAAGGGCCACATCCCTGGACTAGATCTTTCCTTGGAAAGAATGGACAGAAAATATTCTAAATAGCCCGAAACTGTCGCTTTTCTCATTGAAAACTTTCGGCTGTCCCCCAGCACACTTTCGGGCAAGTTGGTTTGTTTGGGGGCTCTTGCCCAGTCGCTGCCCTCGTGACGCGACTCTGAGGGCTGGGAAGTCCGCAAAGTTTAAGCACACACGCTGACAGGCCCAGAGATAAATCCCCGCGCTGATTAGAGTTGCGCAGCCAGGCTGTCATAAAAAAAAAAAAAAAAAAAAAAAAAAAGGAACCGCGCCGGTTCCTGCAGCCTCTCTCTAGATGAATTTATTTCCCCGGGATCTAGTCACGCACCGCTTGCGGGTGGACGAAAACATTTGCCGCGGACTTGCAGCTATGGGAAGACCCATTTGGAAACCTCATGGTTCTCAAAGCAAAACTGGGGATGCTGGGTGGGGAAATGGCGCGGGGGGAAGGGTGAAGGAGGAATGATCTGTTCTTACCAAGTTATCCAGTTCTGGATTTGAAGAAAATAGAGGTTTTTCTGCGCGAATCTAAATACAAGTGAGAAGGAGAGGGAAGAGGAAGGGGGGGAAAAAGAGACAATTTTGAAATCTGGTGGCCTTCGTAGTGTCTTGCCTCATTATACTGTCGGGGTACGATATAACCTCCGGGATGGACTCAGTGACAGCGAGTTCGTCCCGAGCAGAAACAGTTCAATGTGAATCAAATAAGCCGAAAACGCCCCCCCGAGCTCAGCCTTACTTCTAGTAGCAGCTATAAGCATAGCTGCTCAGCTCGCCAAGTCCAAAGCAGCTACCACGCGTGGTGTCCGTGATTTTATTTTATAGACTGGAGCTTTCTGCATTAGGTTATGGAGGTTGAATGGTATGAATGTTGGTGATTTTAAGTGATCCGCAGACACTCACATCGGAGGAAAATCTCAAGATAGATGAAATAGGCATGGCTTGGGGTGGAATATTCGCTGGCCACTTTTGAAATTGTGCTGGGTGGGTGGGGGGTATCTCTTTTTCATCTTTCTTTCTTTCTTTTTTTTTTTTTTTTTTTTTTTTAACATTTATTTTGCTGACCTGTTTGGCGAACACGGCTATATCTTCATTGAATGACTCTGACGAGCAGACGTCCCCGCCCGCCACCCCCGGCTCGCGGGGGGTACAAGTAGCTAATTCACATTTCTCAAAAATCAGTGCTAAGAGAGGGAAGAGGGGGTGTCTGCAAGAAAATACAACAGTCACAAACAACACAATGGTTAGTCCCGAGTCAGTGAAAAAGGCGCCCAAGAAAACAGCCGGAGGAGCTCGAGGCAGAGACCCCCTCCCTGGTTTTGTCATCTACTTTTTTCCTCCCCCCTCCCACCCTGGTAACTGCTCACCTCCCCTTCTTCCTAGGGCCCTGAAGTCGGAGGCCCTGAGCCATGGACCGTATCTGAGGATCGGTTCAGCATATCTGGCCAGAGAAATTGGTAACACTTGCTAAGAATAAAACCCAAGCGGTTCCAGCAGCCATTTTGAATTGTTGCCCACCCCCACGAGCCCTCTTCCCTCCGCTCCACTCCAGGATCTGGTGGAGGAGAAAGCGCGGGGGAGATAGGGGTTGGGAAAGCGCGGTCAAGTAGGTTACTAGAGGCGGCCGCGCAGAGCCCAAGGCTCAGGGGGGATCTCGGTGGCAGGCGTTCAGCTAACTTGGGGAAAGGAACTCAGTGGCTGCGGGACCGACTGTCAGGGGGCTACACCTACAGATTCCGACTCCCTAGCCCTCGGAGAGCAGGGCAGCTTCTCCTCGGCTCCCTGCACACTCGGCTCTCCCAGCCGATGGCCCGACCTTCCCCCAAAGAAAGTTCCTCCAAATGTTACTGCGGTAAAGCCTTTCATTTTGTCTTTGCAGAGAGGCGAAGCAGCTGGTATTGAGAGGGGCCTAGATGTTGCTTATCTCAGCTCATAAAAAAAAAAAAAAAAAAAAAAAAAAGCCTCTTCTAATGTCCAAGAAGTGTCTCGAGTCTTTTATTAGCTCTCACAGCCCCGCTGGGAATTTAACAGTTTGGGGGCCTTTTCAAAGCATCCCCAAATGTTCTGTCCCGGATCCCGAACCATTTGCAGTTAACACTGCAGAGAGAACACTGGGATTTAAACAAGCCAATCGCACAAGGGACCAGAAAATAAAGCAGAAAGACTTTCAGCTGGGGAGGGTCAGTTGGTGTGTGTTTTTTAAAAAGAAGAAATAAATAGAAATAAAAGTCGTTGCAAAGTAAAAGTAGGTCCCCAAATTCATCAGCACACAGTAGGCACAAGTGGCTTTCAAAGGATCGTGCTGGTGAAGACGAGAGGTCCAGGGTCTAATCGAATGGCCTAGGAGAACAAGCCAGAAAACAACCTCTTGCCGGAGAGCACCCGCATCCACGCCTTTCTAAATTCTGCAGGTTTCGCCTTTAGAACACAAAACGCTAAAAGGGCTGGGAGATTCATAATGTCTGTGACAACTCAGGGCAAAGCCCTCTCCTTGAAATCAGTGGTCAAACTCCCTAAATGCAAAACTCCTCCTTAACTGACCTGCAACTATCCTCACTTGATTTCATTGTGCGTAGGCAGAGGAAGCATGAGGTTGTTGTGTAAACTTAGCAAGTCAGAGCTATCATTGGCGCAAAAGATTGTCCCTAAACTAAAACTTTCGTTCCAACACAAAGGAGCCTACTTTTGGAAACCCGAACGCTCTCCCAGCCAGCACAAGCGGGCGAGGACTCCAACCCGCTGAGCCGGGGTCTGACAGGGGCCGAGGGACCTTTAGGCCACGTCTCCCGCGCGGAGACCCATTTAAGGGCACGGCCCTGGCGGAGCCCGACACTGGGCGAGAGCGGAGCGTGTGTGGAGAAGGAAGGCATGGAGGATAGCTGGCTGCCTCCTCAAGTTCTCCATGCACTGAGAATGAAAAGTCCCGAACATGTAACTCCAAGCCCGAGAGCTTTCCTCTTACCAATGGCAAAGGGAAATAAGGGAAGCATCGCGTCTGAACAACTTAACTTGCTACCCATCGTACCTACCCATAAATGGCATCTTTATCTCTCTTTAAAGCGTCATTGACCGAGGAACCCATGCTGGGGGCCATGGCGTTGGTGTGAGCTGTGTGTGGGTACTGATGCGAGTGCAGAGGAGGCCCGTGGTTCAGGTGGTGGACCGGCTGCATGGACCTGGCAGCATGCGGGTCCCCATACATCGTGGAGGGGATGCCTACTCCATCCATGCCCCCGTAATGGGGTAGATCGTCGTACTGCATGACAAACAGGAGAGAAACAAGGTTCAGAAGGCCAGGGGGCAAATGGAGGGACGGCAGAACTCGGAGCTCATGTAACGTCAGTCTAGCTGGATCCTTCAACCGGGAATTTGGTGGCCTTGCATCTCTAAAGTTCAGATTTCTTATTTCAAAAATAATTTCTAAATTAAAAATTCTAGAATTCTCCGTGAGACTCAGCTGGGATCAATGGTCTTGCCCTAACTTGTGTTCCTATTAACTAGTTCAGAAATTCAGGATCCATTGGCAAAGGAAGGAAGGAAGAAAGGAGGAAAGAAAGAGGCATTCTTCTGGAGGACGGAAGGTAAAACATGCATGTCTATGGAGGAGGAAATTCAAAATCACAATAATAAAACATGCCAGGACAGTGCAACAAACTCGCCTAGTTTCACAGCCCCTTCGCACCAGGGAGAATTTTTTAAAAAGTTATTGTGGGAATAGCTACCAAGCACGTGAATTCAGACACACTTCTCACTTTAGTCTCTGCCAGGGAGAGGTTAGGCAGTCCTGAAACACACTGCATTGCCTTTACTTTCCAAGACAAACTCTGCTAAATTATACAAAATGAACTGGCTCCCTTATAAGTGAAACTCAGAGAGGACTAGCTTTTCCTGTGCATTAGAGCTGAATTTAGAATTGAGCAATTTCCCCTCAAATTTAAAGAAAATCTATAGTTAAAACAGTTAATTATTTGATTTTTTCTCTTATGAACTTTCTCCCCTAACTACAAGCCAATGAGGTAAGTGTTACTCATGAGGTTTAAAGCAAATTCAAAAGCAAATGCAAATACAAACTCCCATCTTCCTCTTCCAGAAAAAAACCCAAAAAACTATTTTTATATTGTCATTTTTTTCATGTAAAATTTAGTTGTTTAGATTTTTCTAATTGCTTCATTCCAGGCAAGCTCTCTTCCCAAGATTTGGAGGTGTTGTGAGTGAAATGATTTTGAAAGAAAAGAGGAATTGCCACTTTCATCTCCTTAAAGCCAGAGGTGTGAAAAGAGTTTGGAAGAACGCTGACATTTGCCTGAACCAAAGGAGTAAAGAAAAATGTGTCAGCCTAGTAACTTTCCTTTGCAAACAGAGCTTTGAGGGCCAGGAAATTATGCAAGGAAGGCTTCTTGTAGACCCCTTTTCTTTTAAGAAACTATCTCAGTTGGATTGTCATTGTCTCACTTTACTCTCACTACATTTCCATTCAAATAGGAATATTGGGGAAATTAGTATTGCATTTTAAAAGTGAGTAGCTCTGTGCTTAGTCTCCAATTAGCAAGACTTAGCTAAGAAAAACTTTCAAAGTATCACCCTGCAGAAAAAAACCATGCAAATTTAAAATTAAAACATGAATGTTTTCCGATGGTGGGGGGCTGGAACCCACAAAAATCCACTGTACTGTGACAAAGTTATTTGCTTAGAAAAGTTAAAAGCATCTTAAGATATAGTAAAAATGAGCACAATCAATACATATCAGAAGTTCCTGGCTGCTTATTTTAGTTTAAAAATAGCTTTAAACTTCTGATCTCTGAACGTTCAAAATACAGCATTGGGTATCTAGCGTTTTTGCTTTTTTTTTTTTTTTAAACAGATTATTGTCCGAGCTTGTATTTTTTATTTAGATAGCTGCTGGTTTGGAAACTATAGAAAACTTGATTACATGAATTAACAATAACAAGTACCATACGTAAAGTATACAAATGCATTGAATAAATCTCGCTTTAGGCCACGGCTTTAGAAGCCTCATTCAAAAAAGAGAGAAAGAAAAAAAGGAAACTTTTTAGCAGTGTCTTCCAGCCACGTTTTAATTTAATCTCACAATTGAGTTCCACAATTATTTTTTAATACGTACCCGTTGCGCCATCGGCCTCCCTGGCTCCCTTCCTACTTCAACTTCTAATATATCCTCTTTAGGGCCAGTGTGAAAAGAAACAAATACGCAAACTCCCCTGGAAAAAAAAAAAAAAAAAAAAAAAAAAAAAAAACCAAAAAAAAACTCCCCCAAAAAATCAGTTTGTTTTTTTTTAAAAAAGAGCGCCCCTCAGACCCAACTACCAAATCTCATGGCTTTCTGCCACTCCGGCTGTCAATCACAGGCGAGGTTGTCAACGTGGTGAATGAATGATCATCCGCTCTGTCTTCTTCTGGTCAGAACACCTCAAATGTTAATATTCAAATGCACAAAGCCCTAGCGCTCTCTTCCCTTGAATCAGTCTTAATTCCTAATCAGTTTCTCTCTTCTCTTGCTCTCTTTCTCTTGCTCGCTCTCTCTCCTTCTTTGCAACTGCTGCACTGGAGGGAGATTAGAAGAGGAGGGTTAAAAAAAATGTCTGTCTGAGTTTGTCTTAAAGGAGCCACGATCGATGCTGCCCGCTTGCAGTCCCCGTGCGTGTGTAAAGTGTGTGTTGCACAGGCGGAGAGGTGGATTCCGACCAGAATGCTAGAACCCGGAAGTAGTGGTGGCCATAACAGGTCGCGTCTTACACAATGCATTGGGCTGCAGCAAGTAGGCTCCTCGGCAGGGGTGGGTGCGCGAAGCGAGCTCTTGGCCGCGCTGGTGAGGCAGAGAGGCGCTCCATTAAATCGCATGCCCAGGCACCAACAGCCACACAGCCGGGGCACACGCACTCTAACGCGGGCAGCAGCACCCGGCCGCCGGCTTTATTTTCCTTATTTTCTCCCCCTCCCCCTCCAGGCTCTCTCCCCAAAGAGACTCTCTGGAAATAAATTGGGAATAAAAACGCCCGGCAGACAGCAGCAGGAGTTATTGTTTAAGCACAGGGCTTGGCGCATAGACTTCTTGGGTTTCCTCGAAATTATTTGGGGGGTCTGACAGTATTTTTCGGGGCGGAAAGTGCTGGATTCTTAAAAATTAAACACTCCACGGAGAAAAGTCAATCCGGGAGCGAGGAAGAGTAGGAGGAAGAGGAAGAGCGGGGCTGGGAAAGGCTCCGCTAAGGAGTCGTGAGAACATGGGGTGCAGATGGCTCCGGCTTTCTGCACAGCCTGCTTAGAGTTTTTGCTGTCAGAGGTGGATGCCCGGCCCGAGGAAGGGGCATGCTGGCATTTTCTCACTTTGGGTCTCGACGCCCCCACCTCCTAGCCCCGGCGAGTCCTGCGCGAAGTGAGAGAGGAAGGGAGGGAACAATGAGCGGTGCGCTGGGAATGTGCCCCCAGCGCCTGTTTACAAACACCAAGCTATTTACGATCGCCGGAAAGCGAAACCCGACGCGGGCTCGGGGCAGCCCAGACCTCGCGGGCGGAGCCCGGGTCGGGAAGCAGCCGGGAGGGAGGCTCTGTTTCCAGCCGGCTCCGGGCTAGGCGGCCGTGCGCCCCCCGCGCGGCGCCGCGGGGCTGGCGCTCTGGGCTCGGGCTGCGGCCGCGCTCTGCCTTTGTCTTCGAGGCGCTGAGGGGGTCCAGCCTCGGCCGCGCTCGGGCCTGCACGGGCCCTAGGCCCCCAGCTCTCTCTCCGCGCCGCCCTCCCCGACCCCCGCCCCGCCGCTCTCCTCCCAGCCCTTCTTCTCTTCATTCCGCTTCTCGTTCCCTGTCTGGTTCGCGAAAACTCCCGGTACCAGAGAAAAGGAAATCCACTTCGGGAGCCGGGATTTCAGACAAAAAGCTGCTTTTACACACTACTTTGTGGTTTCAACCAGCCGCTGGTTTTAACTTTCGCCCTTTAAAACCCTATTCTTTGGGCTTTGCGATTTTCCCTCCTCTTTATTCTCCCACTCTAAGCCCGTCCTTTATTATTATATTTGTTGGTGTTGTTTTAGTATTTATTTTTCTACCCTCTCGGCTCTGAGATGCCGAAATGGCTCAGACGCAGCAGCTCGACAAGCGGGTTGGAAACCTCACATCCCAAGCAGGGCTCGCAGCTCGCTTGGCTCGGAGCAGAATTTTTTTTTTTTTTTTTTCCCTCCAGCTGAAACCTTGCAGAAAACTCCCCCTGCGGTCTGCTAGAAAATGAGCTAACCCAAATCTCGGTAGGCAGCCGTGGAGGAGGGCTCGGCCAATCAGGAGGCGCCCCCGTCAAGGCAGCCGCGCATTGGCTGCGGGGAAAATCAATTATCAAATAATCGATCAGCAGGGAGCTTCGATCTGCCGGGAATGCAAACTGCTGGCCCCGATTCCCGCCTTGATGGTGGCCAAAAGGCTGACTCCCCCAAAGCAGCCGACCCGGCACTCCCATGGCCCCCACCCCTTTCCCATCCCGCCAGCTGCGGATCGAACTCTAATCCCCAAGGGGGTGTAGTAAGGGGAGAGTTGTAAGAAAGATTAGGGGCCTCCCTTCAATGTTTGGAAAAGGTTAGGAGCGCTAAAATGTATCGGATGCAACTCTTAATGCTCAAAGTAAAAGAGAATCTGCGTCCTTCCGCGGGATAGGACTGAAGTTTCTGTTGAGTGCGTTTCTGGGGAGGGAGCAGGAAACAGGGCGACGATCAGAATCTGGAATCAGGTTCCACCGAGCGCACGCAACCTTCCTAAGACGACATCTATCCGTTGGTTTTAGCACGTCGCATGAGTCAACGCCTAGTTCCCCCCAACAGGGGAACGTTGTCATAAAGCGGAGTAGCTGAGTCTTCCCAGCTTCCTGCACACCACACCGCCCCCCGACATCGTACTCGCCTCTTGTGTTCCCGAACGGTTCAGAAACACGTTCACCAAAAGCCTTCAGATGCGCTTTGCCTTGAAAGAGCTTGGACTGTTAACAAAACCCATCCCAGGATCCCTCATCATTTGCTTCTCTCTCTCTCTCTCTCTCTCTCTCTCTCTCTCTCTCTCTCTCGTCTTAGACACCCAAGTTTTAGCATCTTGCACTTTTCTTCACTACATACGTGTGTAGTGTTTTCTGCCACAAACGTCCCGATACATCATCCCAAATCTTAAGGCAGGCCCGCGTGTCAAAGCCGAAGGGAGCCAGGTGATTAGCATCGCCTTTATAGCCATACCTGACGCCCCCCCCCACCCCCAACGTGAACTTGAAGGAAGAATTTCAGGTCAAGAGGGAACCTCCCCGTCTCAGGAAGGCGATTTCTCTGTTTAATTCTCGAGAACTGCGCTGGCTGGGCCAGGCGCTACACTCCTTTTCTGATTACCGAAAGGACCGAGCTGGGCCAGCAGCCTGCGACCCCTCCCGGAACCCCAGCGGGCTGCGGCCCACACCTGGGCGCCTTCCGCTGGCTGCTCGCCGGGGGTGTGAGCGCCTTCTCCCCAGCAGGCCCGCCAGGCACTAGCGCGGCGGCGGGTAGGAGTCAAGGCGAGGGTGGGGGGCTCAAACCAAGCACCGCCGTGGGCACATCTATGTTTACGATCCTTAAATGAACGGCGAGGGAAATTGTGTACGTATAATTTAGCTGAGAGAAATTTTCTGTCGAATACACTTAGATGTCCGTGGTCTTTACAGTCCTAGAGGTTCTCCCGTCCCAAGACTGAGCCGGCTTGGAGTTACCGCAACTCTGGCCACATTTTTAAATTTGGAAAAAAAAGGCCAGTTTTTTTTTTTTTTCCTTCCACTTTGACAACAGGATTTATTTTGAATTGTTGCTTTCCTGCAAATTTTGTTTCATTTTGTGTTCTAGCCAGAAATGAAAAAAGAAGGTTCAGGTAAGTAACTCTTTTTCAAAAATAACCTAAAACTTCAAAGGAGAAGGAAGTCTATTCTGTACTTCCACCACATTATGTTCAGATTACCTTATAAATGGACTTTATAAATTAGCTAGCCACAGATTTTCTTTAGAAAAAGGAATAGTTTTAGTTTGTGGAATTAAACTCATATTAGTTTCCAAAAGAGTCTTTTTTCCCCCCTTCTCCTCCCCTCCCCCACCTCTTTCTATTTATAATTGTGAACCTATCACTACTTCTAGGCCTTTATAAGATTAATTCTGAACAATCAAGGGACTAAAACACTTTTACAATGTAATTACAGTAGTACAAATTGTTTGCCCAAACCTCATTCTGGATAAGGATTTTACAATTAGCAAACAGTTATTACAGTTGGGGCTTGCTGAGAGAAATTGCACCGAGGTCCTCTAGAGTTACAATATAGTAGCCATAAAAAAAAAAAAAAAAAAAAAAAAAAAAAGGAAAACCCTCCTTTAGAAGAAGGACAGCAATTAATCATCTATTAAAAGGCAAAAGTAAAAGGACAATTCTAGGTGTCTTCGTAAAGTACTGATATTTATGCCTATTCTATTCTAGCGCTAGCATATATTAGGTACTTTTAAGGGCAATGGCACTTTTATTTTGCAAAACTTTGGCCTGGCGAAGTGTTTTGGCACGTGCCCTTAGCTCTTGCGGCATGGATTGTCCGATCCTGCTTACCCTTCCTATCCCACAACAACTTCCCAAAGATAGGGAACTGGGACTGTAACCAGGCAGGCTGGGCCCTGGGTCTTTATTGTTTCTAACATCCTTTAAGGAGGCATTTAAAGCAAGCAGTTCTCCTATAGGCTACAGTACAGACCTCTCTGAGTACTCGCCTGTAACTTTCTGTTCACCTATAAAGAATTGTGCCTTTGGAAAGGCCTATATCCTGAATTAGGCTTTTGTCCCCAAAGTTCACACTGATGAGTCAGCTCCAAAACCCTCAGAAATGAAAGAGGCACCTCTTAAGTAAAATGTGTGTGTATTTGCCAGCCCAGAATAAACAAAAGCCTGTTAATCAATCGAGTTTGGCAGCTGTGTTCACAACATGATAAGGGTTTATCATCTGCCACCTAACTTTAAGATGCCTGTTAAAATGTCGTGATTGCTTTTTAGTTTGTCCTGTGGTGTGGAGGCTTGGGGCTTGTACCTCAAGAACAGTCGTCCTCTGCATCTCACCCCCACATTAGCATTTGCATTTCAAAAAAGCAGAAATAAGGGGGGGGAAAGACAGTTTAAAGAAAATAGATTCTAAATCTAGTAGAGATAATAAAGGAATGCTGGAGATAAGAGCTGGATGTGATATGAGAAAGGTACCAAGAAGTCAAAGCTAATGAATGGCTGTGAGAAAAGTGAAATAAACTGTTTAGAGGTCTATTAAAGGGAGAAACCTGGTTAGGTGATATGAAAGGGGGTTAACGGAGGGGATTAGGGAGGACGTTAATCAAGTGTCCAAAAGCAATCCGGGCTATAAGGACTTGGAGATTTGTTTACTGCATTTTGCTTCGGAAAACAAAGAATGTCTGGGTCCAGTTCAGAAGTCAATGAGAGGTCAGCTGAGGCTCTCCAGCCATCCCAGGGAAAAATACTTAAGTCACTATGTTCTGACTGGATAATGCAACAGTTAAAAAAAAAAAATTGAGGGTGGGGGAAGGAGCGCTTTCCTTACTACTTTTCTATTTCAAGTCATTAAAACGCTTTGGTCTCTAGAGGGGGAAAAAACTACACTGGTTAACATAATTACTAGCTCTGACATTTTCAGAAGTTATAGAGGTCTTTTATTAATTAAATGGAGGGCTTAATAAAATATTCCTAATAAAATTTATGGTTGTCTTAAAACTTTCTAAACAGTGCTATAAATTCTTAATAAAATTAACTGGGAAATGAGTTATTAGCCTACACTTTATACTACCCCTAACTTCTACACAAGGAGCGTCTGCAGAATGAAAAGGAAATAGAAGCCTTTTAGTAAAATACAAATATTAGCCAGAGTCATACATTGCTTTAGAAGAGGTAAAGTCTCAACTAAGTTATTTCTAATGGCCTCATCCTTCAATATCCTCCAAAAGCTAGTCACGAAAATTCAAGGGGAGAAACTTCCCTTTCTTTACTAAGTATTTTAAATATATGTGTACAATATGTAAGACCATTTGAAATGCAACCATCACTTTTCTGGACTAAATTGCATGTAAAGTTTCATAAAAAGCATAGACGTATCATGCAAAATTCCAATATGGAGTCTTGAAGGTTCGGGTTGCAACTATTTTATTTATCCATTAGAAGATAATTTTAAGAATGAAATGCCTTGAAGTTTGTCTCGATTTAGTTTCTTTAAAGGTAACTTTAAAATAATAAATTTTCTCAGTAACATTTTCCTCTGAACTTTTTATAACAGCTTGTGCATTTTCTTTGAGCAGATATGCAAAAACCTTTTCAGATTACTATGTTTCGAAACCTTGGTGAGTTATCTTAAGTTTTGAGATGTGTCTCTGCTTCACAGATACAACACTGGCTGGCTGACTGTTTAAAATGAATAGCACACACACATACACTCCAAATGAAACAAAACAGCCCTGGTATATTGTTTAGCATTTGAAGGCTTGATCTTTTGTGCCGTCTACTGGACAATGAAAAAACTACAGCCGTGATGACTTCAACTTTTTTCTTGTCCAGTATTTGAGGGGTGTGATTTGGTGCTGGTAAGTGATGAGAGAGGACCACAGGACTTAACTTAGATTCACAGGACAAGGCCTTGTGATCTAACTGTGTTTTCAAATCCAAGCATAGAACATTAGGTTAAGTATAGGCAAACCTCAACCACTTGCCTAAGGCACAAGGCTAAAACCTTCATTTAATACAGCTGTGTGTATAGGTGTGCGCACAAAGTCAACTTGGGCAATGATAAAAAGAAAAGATGATGGGACAGGCTCAACATCTGGGGAAAAAAACAGTGTTTCTTGGCTCTGAATGTGAATTTGCTTGACAATCAAGTGAAATGTATCTAGTGCCTGAATGATCCAGAATGTACAAATTCATTCTTGGAATTTGTAACATGACATTGTTCAATAATCAAGAAAAGTGCTTTCAGGAGAGAGGAAATGGAATTATGGAATTGATAATCAGAAAAATTTCATGCAGGTCTTGGCAATCATGGATGAAAACGTGAAAATTCAGTGTTTTCACTTGGAGACCACATATGGGAAAAAGTGTGGGTGAAATTCACAAACAGATGCCTTTACATAGCAGACACTGTTTGATGTCCTCTTAAACATTAAAAAAATTACTGTATACATTTAGGTTATGGTTTTAAAAACATTTAGAGAGCTGTGGCATTATGGAAGCTTTCTTTTAAAAATGTATGAGGCTAATTTTTTACCTCAGTTTGATAATTGACATAGTTTCTGAAGTAATCACAAGTACCACAGAGATGTGATTTTGTGATTTAAAAAACACACAAATAAACAAAGCCCATCACCAATAATACACGGAGAAGTCAAGCTCATTTTGGAGAAGAAAAGTGGTACAAGGCTCTTTAAACTGTTCATCTACTTTTCTGAAGTTAAAATTCCTTATTGCATTTTAATAAAACCTAGTGGCACATGACTAGTTATTAGGGTGCCTTTTAATAAAAACCTAATAGTGAAAAAGAGATGACTTGAGGATTTTACTGATGCATAAATATATTTCAACGATCTAGTTAAAACATACATTTTGATGTGGCATGTACTATCTCAGAATGACTTTAAAATATTGTATTAAATATGGATATATCAAAGAACTTCGACAGACATTGACTACTTTAAGCAGTGAGATTTCTTGCAATGAACTGTAAGAGCATAGGGTGGTTTCAAGTGTTCTACAGAGGTGGTAGTGGTGGTGGGTGCCCTTTAAACTTTACCATGAGCAACTGAACAGTGAAAGATTTATGAGAAGCTGCTTGGGGTTATTGGTACGAATGGAATTTAAAAAGAACAAAAACAAAAAACCCTACTAACAAAAGCTGGGAAACATAGAGAGTTCTGCCCTGGAACTAACCACACCTGTACACTGGTGTGATCTATTCTAAACTAATGGTGGATGTACTGAGTGCTGGAGAGCCCCAGTCACGGAATGCAAACATTTACCTTTGAAGCTACAGGATGAGCCAGACTGGTCACGCTTAGCATCCATGTTCGACTGGATAAAGGAGCATGTTTTGTGCAAAAATAGTACTGATTATTCAAAAATAAATATTTTAACATTTCATTGAGTTATCTAATGAATAAGAAAAACATCGAAGGCTTCCTGTGGTTCAGTAGTGTGAAAAACTCATAGAAGGAAAGAACAAGAAGCAGCTGAAGGACGCCTGCTGAGCAGTTGTTCACTTGTGAAGAACTGAAAATGTACTTTTCTGTGCCCCTATTTAAAAATGAAAAATAAATGTCATCTCCCCCCCCCCTTTTTTTTAAATTGTCTGACTGTGATTATGCTTGCTAATAATCCATTTTTTTTCGGGGCGATTTATGAGAGAAGAAGCCAATTTGAAAACCTATAACTAATGAGAGGGAGATGTCGACATGTAAGCCGCAAACAAATGGGTTGGGAGCTTGAGCATGCAGCCCTACGGGGCGCCCCTTCTTCGCAGCTCAAAAAAGAAAACTTTACTAGTAGTCCGGCGGCGACTTCCGGGACTTGATCGAGCATCTGGCCCTGGCCCTCAGCCTGTCTCTGTCGGGGCATCCAGTCCCCTTGGCGCTCCGCAGCGCGGTCGGGCGGGGGTGGGGGTGCGTCCGCTTGGCCCTCGGAGCCCGCGCGCCTTCCAACCCCGGGGAAGCACCGACTCCCTGGGTCAGGTGCGGATCCGGCCAGGATAGCTTTGGGACGGCCGGAGCCGCGGAATCTCCTCACACCCGGCTTGGAACAGGGGAGGAGGTTTCGGGAAACGTGCTCCCGGGATCCCCAAAGAGTGTCGGAAATGGATGAAATGGTACTCTCTCCTGCCAGTGTCCCCTGTCTCGCCATTTTTGAGGGCCATCCTTTCTCCTCTTTGGGGTTCACCTCAGTCTTTGTCTGACAGAGTGGTCAGGCCTGGGCAGCGGTGGGTGGGAGTGGGAACGCAGGGTGCAGTGGGGACGCACCGGCCTCTGTCTTCCGCTCTTCTCGCTGGGAACCCGGGAGTGACTTTTTCCCCATCTGGGCTTGGGGATTCTGGCTAACCCCCACCCCCCTGCCTTTTGGTCTATTTCTGGAAGCTTCTCTCCACAGTTCCTGGACGGCTCTTCCCTGGAGCGCCGTGCGCCTCGGGGTGCAGCCCATCTTGCCCCTCCTCCTTGGACTTCAAGTGTGCTTTGCGAGTCGGCTTGGTCTGCGCGAGCCCTTGGAGACCCCGCCTCCGGAGTGTCCCTGCGGCCGCGGCAGTCCCCTCGCAGGGGCTGGAACAAGCGTGCGTGTGTGGCCGGGATCATTATTTCAGGAGGATCGAGTGAGACGGAGGCGGTTTTTTCTCCCGGGGTCCAGTGGCCGCCCGACCGAAGCTCGGGCCCGACGGCCTCTCTCGCAGCCCCGCGGGCTCCGTGCGCCTCGCTGGGAGGCGGCGAACCGAGCATTCTGGGAGAGGAGGGGCGGCTGGGTGGGGATGGAGGGTGAAGGAGGATGGAGTGGGGGAGTGATGCAGAGAGAGGAGGTGGGAGAGGAAAGGAGAGACACTGGGACAGGGAGACAGAAAGAGGGAGAGAGCGGCAGAAACAGAGGGAATGTGACTCAGTCCTGTCCACCGCCAGGACACAGTAAAACAGCTTTACCGGCCCGAGAAAGACAACGGGAAACGCACTCTTTATAACGGCGTGTTACTTTCTGCTTCCGAAGGAGCCTTATCATAGCCATTTGTGTAAATGTATATTGACTTTTCTAAACAGCTCCGCAGAACTATTTGAGCATCTATCTTTTTCCATTGTAAACACTTCCCTTCGGGAGGGGGGGTGAGAGAAAAAAATAAAGGAAAGAAAATGTGTGTGTGGTGAGGTGGCGGCTGAGACTAGAGGCAAACACCAGTACCGGCTTTCAAGTTGTCCCTTAGGCCATCCCAGAAATGACCACGTGCTGCTCTGGGAAGGGTACCTCACAAGTAGGGTGGAGTGACTGCTCTGCCTTGTGCCCACTTTTCTCAGCCCCTCCTCCACCATAGAGAATCAGGTAACTTTAGACTGACAGGTTTTGACATTTCATTTCATTTGCCCAATTCAAAGACGAGCAAGTGGTGACCCAGAATTTACCTGATATAACCGTTTTCTTTTCTCTTTATTTTCTGCACCCCTCAAGGTAGTCTTTTTATTTATTCCTCCCAATCTTGAGAAAAGCAAACCACACGACTACAGAAGAAGACTTTTCTACTCTTCTTTCCTAAGAAGGCAGGGGCTCAGTGCCTCCAAGTCAACTGTCAGAAGCAGCTATGTGTGAGGTGCAAGTGCTGTGTGTGGGCCAGCTGGGGCCTCCTCTCTCCTGCACTGCTCCAACATGGGCTCCATCACTGAGCCCCTTTAGGAGAGCTGCAAGCAGGGGACCCTGCTGACCTGTGGAAGACCAGAGAGAGAGCAGGGAGAACGGAGGAGGGCAAGGGAGAGCTTGGATTTGGTGGTGATAGCAGTGGAGCCTCCTAGGTCTGGCTCTTTTCCAAACCACTACCTCCTCCACCAAACCACCACCACCACCCTCAGGCGGTTTGCATCTTCCTTCTGGAACTGAGCCTCCCTATGCAGAAAACTGGTTCAGGGCAGGGGTGGGAACGTTTAAGGCCTTATTTACCCCAGGATTAAAAAAAAGCATCCCTCTTAGCAGCTTGCCTTTTGAGGATGTGAGAAGGAGCTTCTCAGAGTCTGAACAGACATTATACCTTATAGGGATGTTTAGATTTCAGGTTTACTAAACAGCATTTTATCCCTGGTTCCATTGCAACCAAAAACACAGGCTACCATAGCTTTTATAAGGACTTCCGGTGTCTTTCATGGGCAAGAAACATTTTAAGTAGCCACCTCTGTTTCTGAGATATTTTTATTTCCAGCTTTAGTTTTGCTCCTAAAACAAATCAGCTATTTGTTACCCCCTTTTCTCCATTGCCAATTATTTTTCAGCCTTTTATTCTAAAGCTTCTGTTACCTTGAGTTTTGTCTTGATTTGGATGTTTTGTCAGAAAACTGGCTGGGGTTGACCAGCTGCAGTCATCTGTGTTGATTTTATTCATTTAAAACTCTCTAGTATTCAACTTTTTAAATTAAAAAAACATACCACGAGACACTATACACAGCATATTGGGGACTGAATCATGTTTACCCACAAAAGACGTATTCAGTCCCCCCCCCACCCCCCGTTCTGTGGGTATGAACACATTTGTAAATAGGAACTTTGAGGATGTTATTAGTTAAGTTGTGCCCAAACTGGAGGTTTTATAGAGGAGGACACAGAGAAAGAAGCCATGGGGAGAAGCTAGAAGCTGGAAGTTAAAGGAGAAGAGAAGGAGAGAGATGCTGCCATGTGAATTGCTATGTGGTAGAAAAGCTGAGGTGGAGAGCGGGTGCAGCTCAGTGGTTGAGCACCTGCTTGGCATGTATGAAGTCCTGGGTTTAAACCCCTGTACCTCCTAAAAAAAAAAAGCTGAGGAACCCCATAGATTTATAGCCAGCCAAAAGCAATCAGGAAAGAAGCAAGCCTTCTAGGCTCTGAAACTATGAGTCGATAAATTCCTGTTGTTAAGCCAATCCATTGTATGATATTTGTTTCAGCAGCTGGAAAACTAAAACACACCTACTAAAATAGCTAAAATTAAAACTGTGACCATGTCAAGTGTTGGTGAAGGTAAAGAGTAACTAGAACTCTCATTTACTGGTAGTAGCAATGTAAAATAGTATAACCACTTTGGAAAACCTTTCCTTAAAGAGTTAACATGAATCTATCATAAGATCCTGCCAATAAATCTATCATAAGATCCTGCCTAGGTATTTACTCAAGAAAAATGAAAACACACTGCACAAAGACTTATGCGTGAATGTTCACAGCAGCTTCGGTTGCAATAGCCAAGACCTGGAAGTAAAACAAATGTCCTTGAACAATTAACCAGATTAAGAAATTATGGTATTTCCATATAATGAAATACTTTTCATCAATGAAAAGGAAGGAACTACTGTTACACACAATAACATGGCTAGATCTCAAAATATGCAGAGGGAAGGAAGACAAAAGAATACGTTCTATATGATTCCATTCTTACAATATTCCAGAAAATATAAACATCTGTAGTGACAGAAAGCAGATCAGCAATTGCCTGGGGACAGTGTTGGAGAAAGGAAAGAATTACAAAAGGCCTTGAAGAAACTTTTGAGGGTGATGGGATTGTTCATTATTTTCATTATACTCATGATTTCAGCAATATAAAAACTCATCAAACTGAATTTTTATATATATGCTATTTACTGTCTGTCAATTATACCTCAATAAAGCTGTAAAAGTAAAAAACAAAAAACAACAACAACAACAAAAAACCACAAAAAGCCCAATATTCTGTAATGTTTACTGTGTTTTTCTGTATTCATTGGGTAGTGAAAAAAGTACCATAACACAGTTTGAGGTTAAAATTTAGTAATAGACTAAATTCCACTCTAGCTTTTGTGATAAACCCATTGCATTTTCTTAGATACTTACTGATTCACATCTTTCTCAGTTAAAAATATTGTGAGGAATTTTGTGATATAGTGCATGGCAAGATATTTTATTTGCAAATATTTAGAGATTGCAGGCTGAAACTAAAGAATGACTTTGGAAACTGGTTCTTTTAGAAGAAGCTCTCTATAGTTACCAGTGCTCCAAGCCAGGATTCAGGATAGTGGCAAGGAGTGGCAGAGCTGAGAGTTAGGACTTGGATTCAAATTTCAGCTCAGTCACTAAGGGACTGATTGTATTTGAGAAAGTTAATTACCTGCAAAATGAGTTTGTTATATTATTTTGCTCCCTCAGTGCTCTTTGATTCTTGTATTTAATAATTTTGCATTATAAAATTAAACAGACAGGAAATGTGTAATGTCATACTGGATAAAAAGTTTAATGCTAGGACATTGCAATAATAACTATTTCAAAGTGATTTTGAAGATCGACATTATGGTGTTGGGGTTGGAGAGGGTTACACATTATTTGTCCTAAAGTAGTGTTTCTCTGACTTGATTTCAGTCATTTATGTACAACCGTATAGTTTCACCCTGTTTCACTGTCCCCTGAATTACTATTTACTTATTCTTTTAAACAACAGTATCAACGAAAATAAAACACATAAATTACTCTTAAATGAAAGTTTATATTTTGGTTAGCATTTCTATTTGTATTGTTTTCCTAAGGCAAAGTACAACAAACACGCTAATATATTTTAAAACAATTTGCTTGGATATATGCCACCTAAAATGATCTTTATCCCACTTTGGGATGCAATGACCTAAGAATATTTTAATCTGTTCAATATGCTGAGTTCTGAATAGGTTCTACTTTATATATCAACATGACCAATTAACATTCAACAAATATCACACAATGACCACCGTTGAAGGCATATTCAGATTGGAAAGAAACGAATGCTAATGATTAGGAAGAAATGAACACTAATTTTAGGAAGAAGCAGACACTTTTAAAATTCAGTTTTGGTATTTAAAGTAGGCTTTTTATCTTGTAAACCTTCCATAACTGCAAATTTCTTGATATTAGTAAACTCCATGAAGTCTGCATTGTAAAGGAAAGCATTTTAAAATATAATCACTATAATTTTAGACATTTGTAATGCCCAAATTTATGATAATAGTACACAATTTTAAAAAAATACACAAGATTCTATTAAAATGACAATAATTTCTCATAAAAACCTTCAAAACACTGAAATCTGAAACTCTTATCCTATGTATTCCAGGGAAGGAAAATATAATGCTTCTGCTTTGGATTTTTTTCTCTCTCAATTCATTCACTCTCAACCCCCCTTTTTTTGAGATTCTCCCAACAGGGAAATCAATTGTCAGAATTCCTTAATACCTGTAGACATTTAATCTCCAGATACTACTTTCTAAGTTTGAAAATGACAATTTAGGTTATCGTTGAAAGATACACTTTAAAGAAGTAAAGTAAACAGAAATATGCCAAAAGCATAGCATTGTTTTTTGTTCCTATTCAATTTTGTCTGGATATTCTTTGGTGTGTTTTAGAGGTTAAAACTCTTAAGCCTTTCTCTGCTGGCCAGGTAACATTTGGAGGCATTTTCTTTAGCTCCCTGATGTCACATTTGTCTTATCTTGTAGCATTGCACATGACTTTGGAAAGCAAGCTGTAATTTATACACTGATTTTATTTCTTTATGTTGAATAATGGGCATATATCCCCACAAACCAAATGCCATTCACTCAAACCTTTTGTTCTGCTTTACTTTTTCCCTAAACATGGGATTAAGTTAAAATAATAATTTATTGAAACAATTCAAACACCTGACCAATTAAAGAACCTAGGAAAATCAAAACCAAAAAGCATTGTTTAGCATGACCAGAATGCTTGAGAAAGTTAAAAATGGATAGTTATGACTTTATAGTTGTCTCTTTACCGCAATTAAAAATCCATATCCAAGCACAATGTGGAGTATGGTTGAGCTTTGAATGCTATGGAAACTATAGCTTTGAAGGTCAAGCTCAACCATGTTTAAATAATGCTTTAGCAGCTATTTACTGTTGGCTTCTGGGACAAACCACACCCCTGGAAACAAGACCAAGTGCCTACAGCCTTCTGAACCAGATAGTTAACCGTTTACCCCCTGTGAATATTTAATACTCTCTAGTTTTGTACTTTTGCATTTCTGTGTAACTGACCAGCACTTTTTTTTTTTTTAATCCTAACCTCATTTAGACAGAAAAGTGTTACATATTTTTGAATGTTCTTAACCATTACATGCTTAGAGCCTGTTTGCTCAAGGCACTCCACCAATGAACTTTCCTCAGTTCTTTTAGCTATTCCCCAGGAGGGAATAGTTTGAATTTATTTGAAAATTCTCTTCTTTTTATTTGCTTTGTCCTTTCTTATGACTGTAATTTTTTTCTACTGACACAGTTGGTTAACCCCATACTGGGGAGCTGATTAAAAACACTTTCTAAAAAATCTCTATCCCTGTTGCTGGTATTAATCAGTACTTTTTGTGTGTGCAGCCTATCACTTTTTTTTTTTTTTAATCAAAATCTTTCCACCCTTATAATTCTAAATTGGCATAGTTATAAAGGTCCGTGCCTGGTTCTTTTTGATATGGCTCATTCTCATTGCACATTCTTTAACATACCTACTAGCATAGAATGATTCCTAGGAACAGCAAGGAGTCTTAAAGAATTTTACAAAGCTATATACATATCATGGCAAACATGAGCAATAATCAGGTTTGTTCTCCTTCCTGCACTTGGGAGTTATTCATTTGCATAACGATCCCTCTTGAAGAACACTTTCTCAAAAAATCTTAATAGCTGTCATAAGTTAGAGAAGCTGCTTAGTGTCATTCATACACTCTATAAACTTCAGTTAACCCAGATACCAAGGCCATTCCCTCTATCCTACCTGTTTTTCTTGGAAACTCCAAAAACAGTTGTAGAGTTTACCTGCTTTGCTTATTGTCACTGACATTTTTTGGATAGTGATAAAAAAGCAAGTCTGTTGCAAATTTCACAAATCTGTTTTTTCTCTCTGTTCTGCTGCCAGGTTGCCCTTCTCACTAATGTCACCATATGTCACTGCTCATCCCAGGCAGTTAGTTTGTTTGACATCTAAGTTTGTTTGAAAGTGTTTGACTAACTTTAATTCCTGTTGCCTTATTCAAATCATAAGATTTGGCCAACTTTTCAGTTTTGCTCTGTCCAGTCAGACTATTATTATTCAGGTGAAATTAATTATCTGGCCTTACCAAGTCTTTGATATCCAATTTTTTTCCTTACTTTAATAAAACATTACAGAGTTTGCAAAGTGTACCCCACCTCCAGGTCTAATATCTTACTTTGCTCTTCCAAACACTGTGAGGAACATGTGATTTTCAACCCCATTTCACAGATGACGTTTAACGTCACACAACTGTTTAGAATCAGAGGCCATGCACTGGAACTCAACCTACTTAGTACCGATGTCAGTTGGAAAAATCTCTCTGCAATTGCATCATTGCATTGTTCTAAACATTTAGGATGGGGAGATCATGAGAAAAAAAAAGAGACAAAATTTCTTTTTGCTTCAAGATTTTAGTTCTTTTCTCTTTTCTTCTTATTGTCCACTGTAAGATTAGAAATATTTAAACTCTTGGAATACATCCCCAGGAAGTTTCACTATTTCCAGTGTCCCAAGATTTTAAACTGATTGACCATATGCAGTGTGAAGTGTTTGCTTCTCAATATTTCAAAATCATTTTTGTTGCACCAGGTAATGTTTATTTTTGAAAGGCTCATATTCAAAATTATGCGTAGAACACATTACCATAGGTCTTTCATTTTCCAAATTTATTTGTTTCATTCTTAGAGTTGACTTTCTTGCCTTTAAAAAATTGTAATATAGACTTAAATCAATTTTTGACACATCAGAGCATGGGTTTCAAGGAGGCAGCAATTCAAACTTTCCATTTAAAGAGCAATAAGAAAGCTGCTTTCAAGAAATATTAGTTAACCGGCAGGAGTCCTTTTCAGAGCACAGTTACCATGGGATTGAGAGGTATTTGCTAATTATAACAGTGCACTAATTATCTGCTTTTACATCTCATCTTTCTGTCTTTCTGTCTAAATTCACTTCTAATTATATGGTACCCTTTTCACATATGACATAACTGAAAGTATTGCTTTTATTGGATACGAATTCTTTTACTTGGAGATATTAAAGACATAGTTTTACTTCCACAATATTTTCTCCTGCAATATAGTGAAATCTTTTGATTGGGGGTTGAATTATCTGTCATGTTCAGGATAGGTGGGGGATAACTAAGATTTAAATATTTGACATTTTTATCTTCCAAAAGAGATACACAGAAATGATCAGCCTTGTCATGATTTCTATTTTTAAAATGCAGCTTAGCAGATGTAGCCACAATTTCCACTCTTCATCATCTCATCATCATTGTTACTATATTTTTTTACTTCACTAAATTTCTGAAAATTTTAATCGATGAAAAGATATTTTCAACATAGTTTGAATAATAGAAAGGTCATGCGTGCTAAAACTTATTAGTGTGACTAGCTTGTCAGCTAAATTGTAGAAACAGGCTTAACAACAGCAACCAATGTGGCTTCATTTCTTTATTTCCATCCTCCTTTGTCTGGTTGAGGAGACAGACAGAAATTTACTCTCTGTGTTAAGAGAATGAACCATGCTCACCCTCGCAAAGCAGGAACTTTCTCTAAGAGGGGTTCTTATAGAAGCCAGGATGGTCAAGGGTTGTGAGACTTTCAGGCTTTACTCCCAAATACAGGCTCAGTGTCACTCAAAATACAAGCTCACAGTGACTATTTGTCTAATTGGTGGGTTGAATCATGCTCTCCCCCCCCCACCCCAAAGGCATGCTCAGGTCCTGTGGGTGTGAACCCCTTTGTAAGTAGGATTTTTGACGATATTATTAGTTAAATTGTGCCTAATCTGAAAGAGGGTGGGACTTCATCCAATAGGGCTCAAGTCCTTAAAAGCAAAGGAAATTTGACAGGGGAGAGGAAGCCAAAGGGAGGAGCCAGAAGGCGGAAGTCAAGGAACCTGGAAGAGAAAGGGGAAGACGAGGCCATGTAACAGAAAAGCCAAAAAACCCTGAAGATACCAACTCTGGGAGGAAGCTAGCCTTCTGGCTTCTGAAATTGTGAACCAAGAAATTACTGTTGTTAAGTCAGGTCCATATATGGTATTTGTTTTAGCAGCCGAGAAACTAAAACAGTGAGTATAAAACTTTCTCTAACTCTGCTTCTGATCATACTTTATTGATTATGACCTTTAATGCACACACATTTTAAGTTTAATTATTTTTAAAGAAAGCTTAGAGAATAATTTACAAGTCTTTAAAGAAACATATGATAGAGTACTTGAAGCTTTTGCAAATACAAACAAAATCGACTCTGCAGCATTTAAGGGTCTTACACATGAGTGGGCCAGGCAGTATTAGATCTCAGGTTCAGGGAGAGGGCAGACAGGTGGCAGGAGCCTGGTTGGAGGAAAAGAGGGAATATTTACTAGGGCTTTCTTTATGCCAGGCACTGGAATAGATATTTTTACACACATTATTTGATTTTGGTAGCATCCAAATCTATTGAGCATTGTTATAATAACCAAAGTAGAGTGTTAGGGATTGACGAAAGTAGAGTGTTAGGGATTGACATAACTTTTATATTGATTTGCACTGAGCTGAAAACGTGTCCCTTCTGCCATCACTTCACTTTTATGCTCTTTCACAGGATTACTTACATCCATTCAACTAAAGATGCCCAACTGCCCAGCAAACTAAAGGAGCAGAACCTTTAGAGCCATGTGGGGCATCCTCTGCAATTAGAGACATTTCAACAGTGGTAAAGCCTCTTTATTATGTAGATTGAGATCCTCTTTCCATACTTTCCATATTCTCTTGGGCCCTAGGTTCTTCAACTGCAAATTAAGAGGACTTGGCTCTATTTTTGATATTCCTTCCCGCTCCATGGATTTGTGAACTTATATTTCATCTTCCCAAGCCAAATGTTTACAGTTGAAAGGGTGAGGGCAAATTAATTATAAAGAGAGCATTTCCAACCAAAATCACTGGGGGTCCAGAAAAATGGTTTAAGTATTTTCTGATTCCAACTATCAGAAGTACATACCTTTGTGGCAATTATATGGTACCCTGGGAAGCAAAAACATGTTTTATTTTTGTCTTTTGCCATTTCAGTTATAATATGTTATGGAAGTGAAAAGTTTCCAAAAGGATGGAACAATAGTCTTATCATCAAGGCATTGCATTATTTGTACCATTTCTTGACTGTGTGCTGTGTGCTTTGGAATAGAAAACTATCCCTCTTTGGACTCAGTAAAATAATTTTATTACCACCTCCTTCAAAATGGTGGTATTTAATCAGTGTTTATAATTGTCTTTAAGATCTTTGGGTGATAATTGTGACATCAAGTTCAAACTATTTTTCTTGAAATTGGGTGATTTTATCTAACTAAGTCTCCTCTGAGCTATCACCTGGCTAGGAAACATTGTTATAACTTTGAGAATTACTTTGTACTTAGGTTCCCTCATGTTCTCTAACCATGTGCAAAAAGTCCTACCACAAGGAATAGAAAATTTGCACCATTGACTTTGATGGGATGTTACAGTGAAGAGCAATACCCTTTAATGCTATGCTAAGGGGATGGCAGGAAGACACAAATCTCTCTGTGGATGCATCTTACGCAGAGCCATTAACCATTCTAGGAGCAGATGTATATAATTAATATCTGGGCAGAGTATGTCACTGATTTGAATGGAATCATAGGAGACTTTGAGTTTTAAGATACAAGTCATGTTGGTTTATGAGATTTTCCCCAGGTTCTGAGGAATGGAGTCTCATGAACAAACTGGTGTTGCTTGCTTTTTTCCTTTTTCTTCTTTTTTTTAAAAAATATAGCCAGATCTTCAAAATATAGAAATGATAGTCAGTGTGTCCTAGAAAGCACTAGAAGTTATCTGTGATGTTTTAAATGAGCTAGTTCAGACATAGTTTTTCATTAATCAATCAATTAGTTATTTAATCCTAAGTTATTTATTGATTACCCATTTGCCAGGATGTGAATTAAGGAAGACTTAGAGAAATATAGGAAGGCTAAGATCCTGTGTGCGATATCAGTGGTAGTTGACCTCATGGTCAGTTAATGTACCATTTTAGCTACTAGTTTTATTTTGGAAGTTGTTCTAGAGAGCTAAATTGTCATGGTGAATGACGATGATCCACCTCCACCTCAATTCAGAGTTGAGGGCAATTCATCTGTCATTACATTAGTGCCTATTACATTAAAAGGTAATAGAGGCATTTGTGCTAATTAACATAGAAAATAAGGGAAAACAATGGATTGTATTTTAAGCCAAAAATTTTTGATGTTTGAGTGCATTCTATCATTTTTAGATTATATATTTAAATATATATATATATATTTAAAGAATAATTGTCTACCTTCCTTCTTTCCCACAATGCTTCTATCATATCAAAATTGTAGTGACTATTAAAGGTTGAATAAGCACAACAGAAAGTTTAAAAAGTTAAATTATCAAAATGTTACAGAAAGAGAAATATTAAAGGAAAAGGGAAAAAACTATAATCCTACAATCCAAACACAATGAATAGCAATTTCTTTCTTAGGTGCATGTGTTTACACAATTGCATGATTTTTCTTTCCATTACATCATATCTATTTTCAATTTTTATTTCTATTTTTGGACATTTGGTTTGTCGTTAGTTTTTTTTTTTTTTAATATTAAAAATTTTTTTTGTACTAGAGAAGTAGTGGGTTTACAGAACAATCATGGTAATCCCATACTTAACTTCCTGAGGAACCCACCAAACCATCTTCCACAGGGACTGCACCATTTTATATTACCATCAGCAATAAATGAGTGTTCCTATTTCTCCACAGCCTCTCCAACACTTGCAATTTTCTGTTTTTTTTTTTTTTTCTTCCAATAGTAGCCGTTCTAGCAGGTGTAAAATGGTATTTCATTGTGGTTTTGATTTGTATTTTCCTGATGTCTAATGAGGTTGAGCATATTTTCATTACCTTTTTGGCCATTTGTATATCTTCTTTGGAGTAATGTCTATTCGAGTCTTTTGCCCATTTTAAAATTGGGTTGTTTGTCTTTTTGTTATTAAATTGAAAGGTTTTTATGTATATTCTAGATATTAAACCTTTATTGAATGTGTGGTTTCCAAATATTTTCTCCTATTGTATAGATTGTAGATTTTACTTTCATGATAAATTTCTCTGAGGCACAAAAGTTTTTAATTTTGATGAAGTCCCATTTATCTTTTTTTTTTTTTTTTTTCCTTTCTTTTGTTGCTTGTGCTTTGGGTGTAAAGTTAAAGAAACCATTGCCCAACACAAGATCCTGAAGATGCTTCCCTATGTTTTCTTCTAGGAGTTTGATAGTTCTGGCTCTTATGTTTAGGTCTTTGATCCATTTGAGTTGATTTTTGTATAAAGTGTGAGGTAAAGGTTCCTCCTTTCTTTTGCAAATGGAGATCCAGTTTTCAGTTTAATTTTTCACTATTGTAAGTTAAATTACATGACATAACACATGTGTGTATGTAGTTTCTACATATTATTTAGATTAGATAACTGGCAGTTAGAATTCTAAGTCTTTAGAGGATATTAAACTTCTTATGGTTTAAAAATATTGTGCTGAATTATTTGTTAGCATTGTATACAATGATTTAAACTCCTTCTTTCCTTCCCAGTTTGCTGGTAACAATGACCCTTATTTTTAATATTGCATTTTTAATTACATGAACATTTTAACATATTACTGCTTAGTAGTTCTTTTCTTTCCCTTTTTGAATTTGTCTGTCAGGGCTATTTTGGCTTTTAAAATTCAGAGTCCTCTTTGTTAAATGAAGGAATATGTAAAGCCAATATATATGATGTTTTCAAAGAAATGTGAATGGAATTAAAAATGCTCATAAAATAAGAAGGCAAAACTAAAAACATTTATCATAATTCTGTGTATATTTGAGTGCACCTGGGGGGGGGGAATCAATACAAATGCCCAAATACATTAACTGTGGTCAAAAATAGTAATATTTGTTTTTTCCTTCTACTTTTCTGTAGAAGTGCACTGTTTTTTCACTGGACAAAGGAGTTATTTTGAGAAATGTCTTTTCTTACATCTCAATTTCTTTTTTTCTTAGATATTTTTAAGAACTATGGTTTCATTGAAACTGGTTTGGGGGCTAAAGGCAGTTGAAAAAGTACTTTCTGAAGGATTCTTCCTTTTGTGAAACCAAAAATTCCTAATAAGATGGTTGGGAAGGGCAGAGACCAGATGCTCTCCTCTAAGTGGGTTTTCCTGTGGCTGAACCACAGAAAAAAACACTTCTCAGGTGTTTATGGTATCATATTCCAGGCTATGCTGAAATATTGCATGGTGACATTTCTGTATAGTCTTCTGCCTGAATTTTTACAGTGATGACTTACCACAGGTGAGAAAAGCATACAAATTTTTACCTAGATGACTATTTTTAAAAAGCTTGCTCTTAATTTAAAACACCTTTTTACATACAGTGAACCTGTGAATGTCTATACTTGGCCATTTAAATAAATAAAACTATAGTTTGCAAAAGGCTAATAAGTAGAAAAGCTTGTGAATTCCTCTGTTTAGTTAGATTAACAGCTGAAGCCTGACTGTTCTGACATTTTAACCAAGGCACCACAGCTTACCTGATGGTACCACACTTCAGTTACAGACAAATACCAGATTGTAAAAAAAGCAACATCTTGGATGGTGAAATTAAAAGTGTCAGTGAAGAATGATTTCCAAGGATGTTGTAGGAGGAAGTATTTTAGAAACCCTCTAAATCTCTGGGGTAGCTAGGAAATGGTCAGAATAATTTCACAGAAAGTATACATTATTTCTCAATAGTTTAAGTATTTGGTCTTTTACAGTTTAGTAGCCAGTTCTCTATGAAAGCATGTTTTGAAAATCAGGATTTTGTTTTCATTTTCATGATAACATTCCTGGATTAGGTAAAGGGAAAAGGCCCATGCTGTTTTTGGATATGCAAATCGTGGGAACCTGAGTAAAGCAGGGCATGTTGGGATTTAAGGGGCCAGTGAATTATACTCTTGCTCTCAAATCCTTTGGTTAGGGACCTGTTGAGTGAATCATATAGGAGCATGACAAATCGAGAAAATATCAGATTTGGAAAAAAAACAACAAGCCAACAAAATGCTGATAGGAAAATAAGCTTTCAACCTAGGCTAACTAATACCCATCTCACCTGGGTAATTGAACAAATTCACCCACCATAGATCTCCCAACCCAGGAATCCATGAGTTCTGAGCACAGACTGTCTGAAACAGAAAGAGAACCTAGCAGGGGTTCTTTCCAAACTTCCCAAATTGGTCTTTTTTTACCATTCTCACCTATCAGGAAAACTCATCTTCCTTTCTCTGGGGGATATGAAGGAGGGGAAGAGACACACATGCCCGACCTTCTCTCATGCTTTTGCCTCCCGCGAATGGAAGCTCTTTCTTCTATGGAAATGAATAGGGATGAGCATCCTCTTCTCACGAATAAGCATAGCAAAAATGTGGTTGAAAATTAAAGATATGGGCTCCAAGGCATGATTTGTGGCCCTCTTAGAGTGTGCCTAACTGGCATCCCTAAGATGGACTTCCAGGAGAAGTTGGCAATGTGTTTGCAAGATGATAATTCCTTCCTCTCCCTCAGACCCAAAGCAAAAAGGTCTCTCTAGTGCTTGTTAAATAATACTTGATAAAGTCTGTGAAGACAGAAGACACTGAGTGTCTTGAGACAAAGATCCTATCTTACCCTTCTGGATTTATCGCTGTAAGGAACAGCAGACGGTACATTTCTCAAAAGCTCACTCCTGTTCCCTAATTTGCAGGGGCATGAATTGGGAGAGTGTGTGGTCAGCCAAGGGAAGGAAACCTAAAGAGCTCCTTTTAGAGCATCAATTGCTCCATTACTTCCATGGAGAATGACTTGCCAAAAATGGGGAAAAGTACTAAGACCAACTATTTTGCTTTTTTCTATTTGGGAAGAAGAAGGGAAATAGCCCAGAAGAGAATTACTCAGAGGGTGTGGGCTCCAACCACACGCTGAGGTTATATTGAAAGAAAAGAGAAAAGAAAAAGGTCTTTTTCTAATGACCCAAGAGAGTAACAGAGTGAAAGCCCCCATCAGGTTTCTTCTAGTCTCCACTGTGGATTAATATCATCAGTGCCAGAGCCCTGAAGTTTTGCTTGCTTAAACATCACTCCCCCAACATTCGTCCATGCTCCAGCCTCTGATGATGGGAGAAGAAGGGTAGCAGCTCTTTGAGAGATGTGGGTGAGCTGGAGGAGAAATACTACTGCTTTTTTCTGAAGAAATCGGGTATTGGCTGTTCCCTGAATTGGGAGCAGACTCTAAAATTCATGACTATGCCCTATAGGAGGAAGATAAACTTCTAACTAGGCAGAATGAGTCCAAGTGAGGAGATGGAAAACATCAGTACAGAAAAAGAGAGCAGAACCAGGTCACCAGTTGTGGATGATTCAGCCTCCAGCAAGCTCACTACCTCCCTTAGATGACAAAAAATGCAGAACCTAGAACATAATCCTTAACATACAGACTTGAGATTGGAGGGAGTCTATAAACAGGGCCTGGATAAGGAAGTGCAGGGAGTCAATGAGAATCACCTATACCATATTCAGACTAAAAGAAAGACTGCACAAACCTGTGCTCATCAAATGACAGTAATCTGAAAGGAAATGAGCTAGCCTCTCTTAAGATACTCTAGGAAAGAAAGAAAGCTACATAATAGCTGGTGGTAGAAAAATGCCATCTGGGAAAAGATACACTATAGCAAATGAAATAATGTATTTGTGTGTAAGTGCTATGTGTTGTCAAAGAAATTAAAGAGAACATTAAATCTTGGAAACAAGTCATCAAAGTGTATAAGACAATATTATGTCATTAAAGAGAAAATTAAAGAGTAAATAAAATAGAGAATTACACAGTGCTTTTATGGAAGTAATACATATTAGAAGGAGAAAGAAGCAGAATTGATGAGGTAGAAAAATCAATCTGATAAGTGGAGAAATGGACTGAGAAAGGCAAAGAGATGAAAAATCAGAGACAAAGTAAAGGTATTAAAAAAAAAAAAAAAAGAACAGATGGTAGAAAAGCCAATAAATGAATCCCTTTTATTCCTAAAAAAAAAAAAAAAAAAAAGAATAACATAAATGGGAACAAAAATAATGCTCAGCAATATAATAGGAGAAACTTTCTTGAAATAAAGAACTATCTCCAATTCAAAAGGGCAGACAATGTTGCAGAAATAATTGATTCAGAATGATCACCGCAAGTGATATCCTGGTAAAATTACCCAAAGATTTAAAATCTAATCCTATGGACATTTGTCAGAAAAGCAATTCACCTCCAAATTGAAGAATTACGGTGCTCCCAGATTTCTTCATAGCAATTTCCATTATCAAAGTGGAACAATGTCTACAAAGTTATGAGGACAGAAAAGTGTTACCCAAAGATTTTATACCTACTGTATAAAAGCCAGAGGAAAACATTATGAAACACGCAAAAATACATTCTGGGGATGTAGCAACAATAAGCTTTTCTTGAGAATACTGTTTAGTAAAGAAATCTAACCAATCAAGTGGTGAGTGAAGGTTAAGAACTCAGATATGAAAGACTGATGGAGAGCATTGGAACTATTTAAATATAGAAACAAGCCAAAACAATTGTAAGAACCCACAATTAAAAAAAAAACACAAAAAGAAAAAAAAAACCCATATTAAAATAAATAAATAAATAAATAAATAAATAAATAAATAAATGACTACCAACAGGTGACTGGATAAATACTGCTATAGCAATACAAAATCGGCAGCAATGAAAATAAATGAACTACAGCATCATAGATAAATCTTTTAAATAATGTTGGGAGGAAAAGACAAGTTGCTAAGATACATAGCATTTACATAAATATTAAAAATATGCAAAACTCTACTGTGTATTCTTAATGGATACACTCACATATACAAAAAAATATAAAAACCAATGCTTAAGAATCTCAGTGCTAACTTGCGTATGGTGCTTAACTTTGTGGTGAGAGAGACACAAAGGGTTCAACTATATCTAATATTTTATTTCTTATTCAAATGATTTGTTCGAGTAAGGCCATGTGTCATGATTTGCCAAAGCTGGGTAATGGGTGTTTATCACTTTATTATTCAAGAAGAAGCCTGCTTCTTGGTTAGCATTTTGAATTGCCACATGACCTTGAATGCTTACCCCCTGGGCTTCTTGCTTTCTAAGGTAAAATATCTGTATGTGTTTAAGTACTGTTGGATTTCCTAGTAATATATACATTATTAGTTTGTATATCTTTAGGTAAAAAAATTAGTTAGAATATATACAAGAAGAAAATGACATCCATATCAATAATAAAAAAGATAAGCTTTTTGTAAAAAATTAAAGAATTGTGCTAGACTAATATGAAGACAAGCTTGAAATTCTATTGGAAGTAGATAAAAAGAAGACTTGAATAAATGGGAACATGTTTTTTTCATGGGTAGGAATACTCAAAATTGTCACTATATTCATTGTCACTAAATTATTTTATAAACTCAATGACATGCCCATAAGAATACCAACAGAATTTGGAAGAAAAATCAGTGCAAATATCCACGATGAATTGTAGAAGAAAATAAAAAATGGATTTGGCCTTGCCAGTCATTGTAACTAATTAAAAAAAAAAATTAAAACAGTATGGTACTGATATAGATGTGAACTAGAACAGAACTGACTAAAGTTGACCCAAGTAATCATTGGGGTGTAATAAATGTGGCATACCTAATCCCTGGGGAATAAATAGTCTGGTTAATAAATGACATTGAGAAAAGTGGGATTTCTACAATACTCTTTATTCCAAAATAATTCCTACATTTTAAAAATGTACAAGCAAAACAAAACAAAAACTCCCAAACCATAATTATGGTATCGGAAATATATATCACTCATAATCTAGAAGCTAGAAAAGAGAAGATTACTTCTGATACTTTTCCTTCATTTGAAATTATTCCTGGTACCTCGTGCAGGGGAAGCAGGTGCTCAAACCACTGAGCTATATCTGCTCCCCTATGCTTTTTAGTAGTTGTTCAATGTTTCTCCATTTTATTTTAAAAGTTTAAGTGGAGTCAATGTCTGTCTGTTTTGGTTGCCACTGTAACCTTAGCACAAAGTAAATACACAATAAATTGTTAAATGGATGAATGGCATTTGGATAAAAATGAAATATTCTTTGCTACATGAAGCATCATAATAAAAGATAAAAAAACAACAAATTAGGAGGGTGTGGTTTACAATATAGACAAAGGGTAATTTTGTTAGTATACAATTTATCTAGCAAATGAGAGCAAAAATAGCTTCAATCTAATAGAAAAGTGGACACAGGAAGAAATAAATTAAGAAAACATTTCCAAGTGATGACTATCGAAAGAGAAATGTTCAATTTTACCCATAATTAAAGAATCACAAATAAAAAGTTATAACTCATCTCACATATTAGGTTGGCAAGGATGAAAAATATAAAAAGACCTAGTTATTGATAAGAGGTGGAGGAAACAGGAATTTTCATTCATTATTAGTAAGCACCTAAATTGGGAGAATGTTTGAGGCCAATCTATGAGTATCCTTTTTATTCGTTAATATCCTTGAAATTAGTGTTCAAGGAGGTTATTCTGTAGATACATACTTGCCAAGGGAGCAAAGATATAAAGGAATTTTCATTGAGCATTGTTTGTAGTAGTGAAACACTGTAAAATATTTTAAAAAGCCATTAAATAAATTACAGTATATCTGTAAAGTAGAATATCAATCATGAAATGAATTAAGCAAATCTATTTGTAATGAAAGGAAAGAGGAGTATTATATACGCTGAAGTGAGAAAAGCAAGTTGCGTAAGTATCATATGATATCATTTAGAGTAAAACTCTATATGAGTGTTTGTAGAAAATGCCTGGAAAGTGTCCTTCACAAAGGTCTGTACTTTTTAATTTGTCTTTTTTAAAAAAACATAGAAAACCTATTACTTTGATAAGAAGATATTTAAAATGAACTGGCATACATACATAAAATTACATGGCTAAAAATCATGAATTATATTAATCTTTTTCTTATTTAATTTTTGGATAAATGTAGTGTTTATCATAATTTTACTTTCTAATTTTAATTTTGGATTCTAATTTGTGTTGTGCTCTTAGTTCATTCCGACCTATTTCTCTCTTGGTATCTTCTGGCTTATTGCATATTACTTGCTTATAAAGAATATAATAAACCACTTCCTTCACAGTCTTTTCTTATTTTAAGGATTATTTTCCAAAAGGCATCAGTCTCTTTTATATACAGAAAAAAATGGAAAATTGATCACTCCCTAAATCAATTACAAGTATGATTAAAAGAGCTGAATGTCTCCAATCTGGTTTCAGAAATTTTCTAACTTTCATGTAAATAATAAATTTCATTAATTCACTTAATAAACATTTAAAATAATTGTGATATGATTTTAAGGTTGAAAATTTCAATATAAAAACGCCAGCAACACAGAATATAAATCTTCTTACATTTTCAAAGAAGAAATTAAAATCACTTTAAACTGGAAAAGAAAGAAATTATATTTAAGCAACCCTCTTACCCTTTTCAAATCTTTTATCTCCTGGGTCATGTGAACAATATGTGTTTTTCAGTGAAGTGGTTGCGTGCTCTTATGAGGAAAATTTGAATTAGTAGAATTATATTTCTCTGCCATTCTGGGTATTCATTATTTAGCAAGGAAAAAAAAAAGTTTAAATGAAGGTAATTCAGATCACACTTAAATTCAGTTTCTAATCTTGATTATGACTTATTATTATTGTTGTTTCAATTTATTTTTCCTATTGATGACTTCTTTGTATAAGTAGAAACCTAAAATCATAATTTCTGTTGTTAAGTTGCTAAAAAGTCCTCCAAAATCCCCAACACTATTAGCTATCTGAAAATCATCTTTTGGATTTTTTCACCCATTCAGAATCTATATCTTAGGCTTAAAATTTTAATTCAAATAGAACAATTTTGGAGGAATGTAGACATCTGTGGGCTAGAATTAAGTTCTCCTGAGTGAGTGGTATAGAAGTATAACAAACTCCTCCTGTTTATTTGAGATTTTCTAGGTTAAAGCATGGACCCCCTTTCCCTCTGTTGAATTTATAATCACTTTTTATTTTTGTGTCCCTTAAGGGAGTGATTCCTCTCTGTTCTTATCTACACCACTCCCAGCCTCCTTCTCCGCTTCCATTTTGCTTATTTGTGAGCATTAGTTCAACCTTGGTTCCCTCTGACCTGGGGCAGCCAGGAGCTATTGGAAACCTTTGTTCAGAACATAGGATACTTCACAGGAATTAGAGAATGAGTAGCGAGAGGAGGCAAAGAAAACAGTGGAAGAGAAATCCTTCCCACCATGAAGAATAAAAAGAACTTGGAATGTTCAAATTCCTATAATCAAACCAGATAGGAAAGAAAATGGAGAAACATGAAACCATAGAATTTTAAAACTAGAATAGCATTTCAGAGGTCATCTAGTACAAGTAAGAACTTCTACTTATGGATAAAAAAACAGAACCCCCCAAATTTGACTTGCCCAAGGGCCCACTTATTTGGCTAGTAGTTAAACTGGAAGGAATAAGAAAAAGTTGGTTTTCATCTTTTGTGAAGAGTATGAAAGAGTGAGTTGAAAGAAGAGCAGTTCTTTTGCTAAACCATTAGGTAGGGTGGAGAAATGGAATTCTGAAGCAACTCAAGTGTTTCATCTTATTTAAATTATAATTCTCTGAAGGCCATGGCACCATTAAAAGAAGAAGAGTATAGCAAAACAAAAGCATAGGAGAAGAGTAAGAATATTTAGGCAGATGAGTTTTCCCTCCGCCTTCTCAATCAGTCTTCACTTTGTTTATGTCCTTCCTTCTGCCTCACTCCCAACAATAGGGAGCTTGTGTTGCAAGCAGGTCCTAAGTCTTCCAATCAGGCAGATTTCTACTCTTTCTTATCTAATTAAGAGCTTCCTGATGTATTTAAAACCCAGTTAATCTGGGAATGTCTTTATTTACATATATTTTATAAAATGCATAATTAGGGGAATGAGTGAAGTTTTGAAGTTATGCAGCCAGAGTTCTAATCCCAGCTCTTCCACTCATCAACTGTGTGTGGCTTTGCACAAAGTTTTAAAACTCTGGGCCTCAGATCCCTAATATGTCAAATGGAGAGAATGAGAAGCAGTAGCATCCCCATATTCTTGTCAGTAAGCATGTGATAACACAATAAATGCTAACTAATTCAATAAATATAAATGCAAATAACTCAACAAATGTTAACCATCATTAATTTTTATTCCGTTAGCTTCAATCCCAGGAGTCCCCAACAAACTAACATGATTTGTGTTATATATTGTAATTTTGTTAAAACACTGTACTGAGTTTGTGAAATGACATCTAAGGGGGGCACCAGTGGGCTCCCTGCTCCCTCCTTAGTGGGGAGGCTAAGGTGAGACCCTTTGCTCAGCTTTCCTTCTCTAAATTCCATTCCACTAGTACAGTTCAAAGCTGACTCTTTGATTGTGAAGATGGCCTGACTCTCAAGGCATATGATGTCCTGGAAACATTAATTCCAGCACTAGTTAAATTGCCACTCTGAGCAAATTTCTTGAACTTTCTTGCCTTCATTGTCAGATGTTCACATTGGATAATATCCACCTTATTCTACATCACAGATATGTTATAGGAACAAAAATTAGATCATACATTGAATGTACTTTGGAGAGTATATGAAGAATTATAGAAATGGAGCTAAGATTATTATTGTCCTAGGGAATATGTTATTGATTCTTGTTTTTGGGTACCTAGTAGGAACAAAGAGATCTTGCGTCCTGCAGACCTTCAAAACAGGAACATGTGACAGAAGAGCCTTTCCTGAAATTATCTCTGTCAAGAGTTTGGGGAGAAGAAAGCTAGAGAAGGATGGCATTCTTAAATCCCAGAGTCATCCATACAAACCTTTCTGTGAAAATTACACTAAAAAAACAACAACAGTTCTATTGCAGTATAATTGACATACAATAAAGAACACAGATTTAAAGTGTACAATTTGATAACTTTTGACATAGGAATAAACCCATGAAACCATCACCACAATCAAAAGTGTGAACACACTTATCACCTTCAGAAGCTTCCTCATGCCCCTTTTATTTTTTTTATTTATTTTTATTTTTATTTTAATGTTTTTTTTTTTTAAGATTTTATTTATTTATTCATTTATCCCCCCCTTGCTGCTTGCGCTCGCTGGGTCAGCTAACCACGCCGTCCGGGCGGGCTTGCCTTCACCAGCAGGCCCCGGGAACCGAACCCGGGGCCTTCCATATGGTAAACAGGAGCCCTACTGATTGAGCCACAGCCGCTTCCCCCTCATGCCCCTTTGTCATGCTCCCTGACCCCAGGGAATGACCAATTTACTTTCTGTTACTATCAATTAGTTTGCGATTTCTAAAACTTTATATGAATGGAATCATACATATGTACGCCTATTTTTTTGTTTGGGTTATTTCACATAGTATAATTATTGTGAGATTCATCCATGTTGTTGCATGCATCAGTAGTTTATTTCTTTTTATTGCTGAGTAGTATTTCTATACAATATTTTGTTTATCTACTCACCTTTTGATAGATATTTGGGTTCTTTTCAGTGTGAGCCTATTTTAAATAAAGCTCCTATGAACATTCATATATATGTATTTGTATGGACATATAAATTAATTTCTCTTGGGTAAATACCAAGGAGTAGAATGACTGGATCATATAGTAATTGCATATTTACTTTATTAAGAAAGAGCCCTACTGTTTTCCTAAGAGGCTGTACCGTTTTACATTTCTACCAGAAGTATATGAGAGCTCAGGTTCTACCGCATTCTTGTTAGTACTTGGAATTGTCAGTCTTTCCAATTTTAGCCATTCTGATATGTATCTCATTGTGATTTCAATTTGCATTTCCCTAATGACTAAAGATGTTGAGCATCTTTTCTTGAGCTTATTGGCCATTTGCATACCTTTATTGGAGAAATGTCTATTCAAACCCTTTGGCCATTTAAAAATAGACTTATTTATCTTTTTTATTGTCAAGTTGTAAGATTTCTTTATATATTCTGGATATAAATCCCTTATCAGACATATGATTTTCAAATATTTTCTCCCACTCTGTGGGTTTTTTTTTTACTTTCTTGATAGTGTCCTTTGTAGCCCAAAAGTTGTAATTTTGATGAAGTTCAATTTATCTATTTTTCTTCTGTTGTTTATACTTTTGGTGCTATATCTAAGAAATCATTGCCTAGTCCAAGGTCACAAAGATTTTTCTTTTTAGTTTCATTGTTTCAGTTCTTAGATTTAGGTTTATGAACAGCTTTTAGCAATTTTTATATATGGTGTGAGGTATGGTTCACTTTTTTTGCATAGGAATATTATTTTGTTCTAGTATCATTTATTGGAAAAAAAATCTATTCTTTCTTCATTGAATTGCCTTTATCAAAAATATTCAAAAATCAGGTATCCGTGTGTATTTGGGTCAATTTATGAATTCTCTATTTTTCATTGATCTATCTGTCTGTATGTGACTGCCACATTGTCTTAATTTCTGTAGCTTTATAACAAGTTGTGAAATAAGGTAGTGTTAGTCCCCCAACTTCATTCTTCTTTTTCAAAATTGTTTTGGCTATTTTGGGTCTTTTACATCTCCATATGATTTTTTAATCAGTTTGTCAGTTTTTCCAAAAATCCAACTGAAATTTTGTTTGGAATTGTGTTGACTCTATAGATGAATTTAGGTAGAATTGATATATTAAAAATATTGAGTCTTCTGAGGCACAGATATGGAGTTACTGCTTTATCTCAGCAATTTTTTGTAGTTTTCAGAGATAGCTGTCCACAGTTTTTGTTAGATGTGTCCCTATACACTTTGCTTTTTTTGTTTTGAAAATACAATATTCTTATCACTTCTATGTCTTTTGGCTAAGATCAAGTGTAGTATCTGTTCTTATCAGTTTAATATCTGATATGTCTTCTATCCCAGGACAATATATTAAGCAGATATTTGGAGCTGGGAGATGGAATAGGAGCTTACTCTGTCCACTCAACACATTTACTCAGTATTGTAGCACTTCTGGGATGGGTGCACCCCTCTCTTTTAAAAAATACAATATTTTTAAGAACAATCTAAATTTTACAGAAAAATTCAGAAGATACTACAGAGTTCCCATTTACTCGCACCCAGTTTCCCTATAATTAACATCTTCATTATAATAGTACATTTATTAAAATTAATGAACTAACATTGATGCATTATTATTAACTATAAAGTTATTATTAATTATTATTAACTATAAAGTCCACATTTTATTCATTTTACCTTAATTTTTACCTAATGTTTTTTTTCTGTTTCATGGACCTAAAGGTAGCCTCCATTGCCTGAAGTTGAAATGCCAGAACTGCCCATGTAAAATGTAAATGAGGGGATCCAATGGCTTAGAGAGATTAGAATGTTAGACAGGATTTATCATGTAAGACCAGTTCATTCACCCCAGGAATGTCCAGAAGATACACATTTCACTATGACTGTAAGGAATAAAATCAGAGCAGTTCCATCATCCTTGAAGAGCTCTGTGATCACTCTTCTTTGTAGGTCACATATTACTGCGGGAACTGCTGCTGCTGAACGTGGATCCTTAACCACAATGGGGATGATCAGATTCCAGGTTGGCAGGAGCCAAGTGGCAGAACGTAAGTGCCAAAGACAGAGTGGGTGTGACTACTATGAATGGACAGCAGAGTCAAAGCAGTAACCAGAGCAGTCTTACTTACAGAAACCTATGGTGTTGGCTAGTTGATTGTGGGTACCCAGAAGTGAACTAGATGGGCAGTCTACTGAATTCTTACTTGATCTGCATAAGCATACGAGTTCTAGGTCAAGTGAACAAAAGTCTAATTTGAATCACAAAAAGTCATGGCCCTTCAGTCAATTCCCAGATTTTAGACAGCTTACAGACCCAGAACCCCTTGAGTGAAGGGAAGGCTGGGTTCCCTTGGGGAAGAACCCTGATACACTACCAAAAAGTTATACCGTTAATCTTCCTCCCAGTCTTCCCCAAAGGGAACATTGCATTTTACCAGGGTGACTGTGCATTGGGGAAAAGGAAAATGATTAGATATTTCAGGGATTAGTAGACACTGGCTCTGAATTGACATTAATTCCAGGAGACCCAAAACATCACTGTGGTCCACCAGTCAGAGTAGGGGCTATGGAGTTAAGAGGATCAATAGAGTTTTAGCTCAGGTCTCTCTCCCAGAGGGTTCAGTGGGTCTCTGAACACATTCTGTGGTTATTTCCCCAGTTCTAGAGTGCATAATTGATACAGACATTTTCAACAACGGGTAGAATCCCCACATTAGTTCCCTGACTTGTGGAGTGAGGGCTGTTATGGTTGGAAAGGCCAAGTGGAAGCCACTAAAACTGCCTAGCGAAATAGTAAATCAGAAGCAATATCACATTCCTGGAGCGATTGCAGAGGTTAGTGCCACCAAGGACTTGAAGGATTCAGGGGTGGTGATTCCCACCACATCTCCATTCAACTCTCCTATTTGGCCTGTGCAGGAAAGAGATGGATTTTGGAAGATGACAGTGGATTGTTGTAAACCTGATGGCTCAAATTGCAGCTGCTGTTCCAGATGTAGTATCATTGATTGAGAAAATCAGCACACCCCCTGGAACCTGGTATGCAGCTATTGATCTGGAAAATGCTTTGTTCTCCATACCTATTAGTAAAGATCACCAGAAGCAGTTTGCTTTCTGTTGGCTAGGCCAGCAGTACACCTTCACTGTCCTACCTCAGGGGTTTATCAACTTTCCGGCCCTTGTCATGATCTAGTCTGCAGGGATTGATTGCCTTTCCCTTCCACAAGACATCACACCGGTCCATTATGGCATTATGGATTATGGTGATTGGCCGTAGAAAGCAAGAAGTAGAAACTTCTCTAGACTTATTGGTAAGGCATTTGTATGTCACAGGGTGGGAAATAAGTCCAAGAAAGATCTTGGGTCTTCTATTTCAGTGAAATTTCTAAGCATCCACTGGTGTGGAGCATGTTAAAATATTCTTTCTAAGGTAAAGGTGTTGCCTCTGGCTGCCCTACAACCAAAAAAGAGGCACAATGCCTAGTTGGCTTCTTTGGATTTTAGAAGCAGCATATTCCTTATTTGTACATGCTATGCTGGCCTATTTACTGAGTGACCTAAAAATCTACTAGTTTTGAGTGAGGACTGGAACAAGAGGAGGCCCTGCAATAGCACAGGTTGCCATATAAGCTGCACTGCTACTTGGGCTATATGATCCAGCAGATCTGATGGTGCTGGAAGTTTCAGTGGCAAATAGTGATGCTGTCTAGAGCCTTTGGCAGGCCCCTATAGGGGAATCACAATGCAGACCCTTAGGATTTTGGATTACAGCCCTGTCATTATCTGCAGATAACTACTCTCCTTTTGAGGAAAAGCTTTTGGCCTCCTACTGAGCCTTAGTAAAGACTCAGTAAACACTTAATCCTGGGCCACCAAGTTGCCATGAGACCTGAGTTGCCCATCATAAACTGGGCTGGTCCACCAAGCCATAAAGTTGGGTGTTAGGCATGCATAGCTGCAATCCATCATTAAATGGAAGTGGTATACATGAGATAGAGTTGGAGCAGGCCCTGAAGGCACAAATAAGTACATGAGGAAGAGGCCCAAATATCCATGGTCCCCACTCCTTCTCTCTTACTTTCTCTTTCCCAGCCTTCAGCTATGGCTTCTTGGGGAGTTCCCTACAATTATTTGACAGAGGAAGGGAATACTCAGGCTTGGCTTATGGACAGTTCTACATGATATACAGGTACCACCTGAAAGTGGACAGCTGCAGCACTACAGTCCCTTTCTGGGACACCCTTGAAGGACAGCAGAGAAGGGAAATCCTTCCAGTGAGCAGAAATTCAAGCAGTGCACCTGGTTGTTAATTTTGCTTGGAAGGAGAAATGGCTGGAGGTGTGCTTGTGTTCTGATCCATGGGTTGTGGCCAATGGTTTGGCTGGATGATCAGGGACTTGGAAGGAACATGATTTGAGAATTGGTGACAAAGAGATTTGGCAGAGAAGTATGTGGACAGACCCTTTGGAATAGGTAAAAACCATGAAGATATTTGTGTCCCATGAGAATGCTCATGAGAGGATGACTTCAGCATATGAGGATCTTAATAATCAAGCAGTAAAATGACCACTTCTGGGAAGCAGATGTGGCTCAAGTGATTGGGCTCCAGTCTACCATATAGGAAGTCCAGGGTTTGATTCCCGGGGCCTCTTGGTGAAAAGCAAGCTGGCCTGTGCAGTGAGCTGGCCCGAGTGGAGAGCTGTCCCACGTGGAGTGCTGGCCAATGCAGAGTGCTGTTCTGCACAGGAGTGCTGGCCCACACAGAATGCTGTCCCGTGAGGAAAGCTGGCACAGCAAGATGACGCAACAAAAAGAGACGCAGCAGAGCAGGGAGCTGAGGTGGTGCAAGAGATTGAGCAGCCTGTCTCCACTACGGAAGGTCCTAGGATTGGTTCCCGGTGCCACTTAAAGAGAAGACAAGCAGACACAGAAGAACACACAGAGAGGAGACAACGAGTACAAAACAACAAAAGGGGTGGAGGGAGAAATAAATAAATAAATAAATAAATCTTAAAAAAAAAAAAGACTGCTTCTCTGGGTACCAGTTGGCCTCTTTCCCTAGTCACTCCTGTCATCGCCCAATGGGCTCATGAACTAAGTGGCCATATTAGTAGGGATGGAGGCTAAGCATGGGCTCAGCAACATGGATATGCACTCATCAAGGCCAACCTGCCTACAGCCACTGCTGAGTGCCCAATCTACCAGCAGCAGAGACCAACACTCAGTCCCCAATATGGCATCATTCCCTGAGGTGATCAGCCTACTACTTAATGGGCAGTTGATTATATTGCACCACTTCCATCATGGAAGGGGCAGTGTTTGTTCTTTGGTATATACATGTACTCTAGGATATGGATTTGCCTTCCTTGCACATAATGCTTCCATCAAAACTACCATCCATTGGCTTACAAAATGCTTTATCCATTGTCATGGTATTCCACATAGCATTGCTTCTGATCTAGTAACCCACTTCACAGCAAATGAAGTGTGGGAATGGGCACATGTTAATGGGATTCATTAGTCTTACTGTGCTCCCCATCATCCTGAAATATCTGGATTGAAAGAATGGTGGGATAGCCTTTTGAAGACTCAATTATGGTACTAATTGGGTACCATACCATTCAGGGCTGGAACAGTGCTCTCTAGGGGCTGTATATGTTCTAGATCAGCATCTGGTCTATGGTATGCTTCTCCCATAGCCAGGATTCATGGGTCCTGGAATTAATTAAGGGTTAGAAATGGAGGGGCACTTGTAATCTAAATAACTTTAAAAATAAATTAATTAAAAAAAAAGAAAGAAAGAAAGAAATGGCAGAGCACCACTCTCTATTATCTCTGGTGATCCTGATCCACGAGAAATATTTTTGCTTTCTGTCCCATGACCTTAAGCTCTGTGGGTCTATAGGTATTAGTTCTAAAAGGAAGAGTGCTTCCACAAGGAGACACAACAATGATTCCATTGAACTGGAAGTTAAGAGCCCCATCTGTCCACTTTGGGCTCCTTGTGCCTCTGAACATGCAGCAAAGAAGGGAATTACTGTACTTGGTGGAGTGATTGATACAGATTATCAAGGGGAATTAGGGCCACTACCACACAATGGAGGTAGAGAAGTTTGTTGGAACACAGGAGATACTGTAGGGCATCTTTTAATACTACCATGTCCTGTGATTAAAGTCAATGGAAAACTGCCACAACCCAATCCAAGCAGGACTAACAATGGCCCAGAAACTTCAGGAATGAAGGTTTGGGCTACCCTACCAGGTAAAAAACAAGATCAGCTGAGGTACTTTTTGAGGATAAAGGGAATATGGAACAGGAAGTAGAAAAAAGTAGTTAGAAATATAAGCTATGTCCAAGTGACCAGTTGCAGAAACGAGGACTATAATGTTTTTAACTATTTCTTCTTTGTTTTCTTATGAATACGTTTGACTATATACATAAAGCAAATATCTTTGTTTTCTTCCCTATCATCTCCTTATCATGTTACATAAGTTATATTAACTTTATTTCATAGTATTTAAGTTACAGGATATCAAATTTAAGAGTGAATATTACCCAGGAACTTTCATCCTCTTCTGGGGAAAGAGTAAGTGTATATCCAATTGTACACAGGATAGTTGCATTATGTTAGGTGAAAATATGACTCTTATTGTTTTTACTTAGAGATTAAGAATGGTTTAAGGAGATGTGTATGGGTGAAGTTGACAAGATGTGGACCGTGATGGTTTAGTTCATGTGTCAACGTGGTTAGGTTATGGTGTCCAGTAGTTTGACCAAGCAAACCCTGGCCTGATCATTACTGTGAAGGTATTTCATGGATTTAAATCATTAATTGATTACATCTATGGCTGATTACATCTACAACAGACCAAGGAGATTGCATTCATCAATGAGAATTGTTTCATCCAATTAGTTGAAGGTCTTGAAGGGAGAACTGAGGATTTCAGTAGTTAGAACGAAGAATTTCTCTTTCAATTCAGCTAGCTAGTCTCTCCTGGGGAATTTGTCAGAACCTTCACTGGCATTCCCAACTTGCAGTCTGCCCTATGGAATTTGGACTTGCCAATCCCCACAGTTGTGTGAGTCAATTCCTATACTAAATCTCATAATATTTACATATGTATGTATACATATAGCCTGTCATTTCTGTTTCTCTGGAGAACCCTGACTAATATGCATATCTTTATTTCTATTCTTGTTAGAATGTTTTATAATTATTTTTGTGCTTATCTCTATCAGCAATAGTGAATTCTCTAAGTTCTAAAGAAATGCTTGTCACATAGGTGATGCTTGCTAAATAATTTTTTTTGAATACATAACTTAATGAATTGGACAAGAAGGACAAAG
Source organism: Tolypeutes matacus (assembly GCA_026826555.1). Taxonomy (NCBI): domain Eukaryota; kingdom Metazoa; phylum Chordata; class Mammalia; order Cingulata; family Chlamyphoridae; genus Tolypeutes; species Tolypeutes matacus. The sequence goes on from JAKSZT010054030.1 coordinate 21,192,346, forward strand.
ACTTCAAATAAGTTTGAAGTTTGCAACCCAAAGATCCATCTCCTCACAGTGTTCTCACAGTGTAGTTGTCACAATACTCACACCAGGCTCGCCTTGGATGCTTGTTAAAACCCACATTTCTGGACCCCATGTGGACCTATTCAATTGAGGTCTAGGGCTAGCTAATGTTGAGACTTTTTTAGGGTTTGGTATAAAGCAATCATTCCAAAATCTGGCTGATAATCAGAATCACATGTGGGGCTTTCAACAACACATATTCTGGAGTCCCATCTCCAAAGAGTCTCAGTGTCGGGTAGGGTCCAGGAATCCATATTTTTTAACATCCCTGGTGATTCTTAGGATTAATCAGCCAGGTTTGAGAACTACTGGTTTATACCTATTTTTCTCCAGGGCTGTATGTCAAAGTCACCTTGGAAACTTCTTCAAAGTTCTGTCTCGTTTCCAGCCCCAGGGTGTCTGATTCAGAAGTTTTAGGATGAACCCCTGTGTATAGGATTCTGCTACTCAGCCCTGGTTGCAATTGCCTTCATCAGTGAAAGATGTCTCATCTAATCAGTTGAATGCTGATGCTTTTGTTTCTTTCCCTTCCTTTGAGATTAATTTTATGCAAACCACTTGATTTTGGACTGTTTTATTTCCCTCCCCCACTTCTACTTAAAGTTTTCCTGGCAGACTTGAAAGAAGCAGTAGCTTGGTTATCCTTTCCTCACATTTTGGTGCTTTTGCTCTCTGCTCTTTAGTTCCAGGGCCTGTGTATAAGAGCTGTTCAATAAATGTTTTGAATTAAACTGCCATTTTTTGGCTCTAACGGGGAGAGGAGCTGGTGGTGGTGCAAAAAGAGGCTGGCATCCCTGTGAGTTTTTCCTTTTCCCTCACTAAGATTAAGTATGTTCTTCTGATTTTCAAATGCCACCTTGTTTAAAGCATTCTGAGGTGCCCCAGCCGAGCACAAAGAGGGGGGCTCGTGGTACTGACAGTGCAGGAGGGAGAAGTGGTTTCAGAGGCTGAGGTATGTGTCTGAACTCCAGAAAAGCTCATCCAACTGAATTAAGACATGTTCAGGTCTGCCCTGCTCTTAACACAGATCTGGTGCAATCAGGTTCACTCGGGCTGTCGAAGAATAGAGGTAAAATATGGCAGAAAACCAGTTTTTCCTAGTATTCTGAGACTCCCTTGCCTCTGCCTTCTGGGCACCCCCGTGTGCCGCGTCATCTCCTCATGGCAAGACCAGGGTCGTGTTTTATTTCAAAAGAGTTATTCACCTCCAGTATATATGGATAGGCCTGACAGTTTAACAGCTAACAACTGCCTAACTGTTACTTCGTGAGAGGCAATCATTTTGAGGAGTTTGCCAACTGCCATGCGAGGGAGGGAAGTGCTTCCCTCTATCACAATAAGGAGGCAGGCTATGAATCATTGTCCCGACTTGGCAGGTAAAAGCTATGGCTCGACCCCGATCAGTTTTACCCCTTTTCGTTTAACTATGTGAACCATACAGATGCGGCATAGACAGTTTTTAGTGCTTCTACTTTCTCCTTGTCTAATCAGAACCAGGAGACTTAGGGACAGACAAGTTGTCCGTGAGCTTCTCAAAGCTACCAGGTTTTGAGCTGTTTGCATGTCATGTTATAATTCATCATCTGGATTTTTAAGAGTACTCATAAGATGCCAAAAGACCACTGAAGCAAGTGGAAAAGTGTTCAGATAGAGCCATTTACAAATGAGCTTTCTGCATGGTTTTATCCACAAGAGGACCCTTGTTTTAAAGGGCCCAAAAACAACTCTTTGCAAATGAAAGACGGTTACTTTCCATGGATAGGAAAAGGTAGAATGCAGTCACAGAACTGGTTCCTTCATCAGTATGTCCCGCTTCTGTGAAGCTACAGCTTATTGGAAAATGAAGGTTATCAAAAGGAGCCTTTTGTCAATTTTAGTGATTAGATTCTCAGCTTCAAATTAGCAGAGGGCTTTTTTTTTTTTCTTTTTTCATTTAAATGTCTGTGCTTCTTGAAACATTAATAGCGGGAAAAGGACAGTAAGTGATTGCATATGGAAAATGAAAATGCTCACTAATTTCAGTATGAAAGGTCAGGGGTTCAAATAATTATGCTTGCATAAGTGGTCTCCAGCCTTTCATTTTGAGTTTAGGTTACATTCCCTTACACTTTAGTACTTTATTTCAGATCACATGTCTACCTTGTGCCAAACTGATATTGGCTATATCTCTAAGGGAACTATCGTCTTAGAAAATGCAAAGGCAAACTATTAATGCAAACAGATTTTTATTCTTTTTTTTTTTTTTTTTTTTTTTAAAGATTTTATTTATTTATTCATTTATCCCCCCCTTGCTGCTTGTGCTCGCTGGGTCAGCTAACCACGCCGTGCGGGCGGGCTTGCCTTCACCAGGAGGCCCCGGGAACCGAACCCGGGGCCTCCCATATGGTAAACGGGAGCCCTACTGATTGAGCCACAGCCGCTTCCCGATTTTTATTCTTTTGAAAAAATAAAAATACTACTGTAAAACAGTATTCTTAGGAAAAACATAATCAAATTTCCCACTAGAAACCCTTCAGGTGGATTATTTTATTGGAAAAAAATCACAGCATATAATATAACTTTTTCTATCTGCTTTTCACCTATCAGAAAATTCAGTTTTCCAGGCTGAACTCTTGAAGGTGTTTGGCTGGCTGGTAATATCGGGAACTTGGTTGTTTCTATATTTTTATGTAACTTTGTCTTGGGGCTGAGAATATACCTTTTCCCATGGAAATATTTACATTTCCGAGGACCCATTTATATTTGAGGACATCATACAATTTGTAGTTTCAGTGTACCTACTCAGATGACTAAATTCTGCTTCTAGAAATCATGATTTCTATCTTTTTTTTTTTAAAACACAGTGACAAGCCAAGATTTTTTTTTCTTGGTAATAGTTTTTTCCTGTAAAACAAAGTGGAAGCATCTCCTTGATATATGTTTGCCTGTTTCTAAATGTCTACCTACTACCTGATCCATCAGTCCTCACTGACAAATGCAGGTATCCCCACAGGCATGGCAGAGATTAAATATCCTCTCTCCAAGGACTGATTTGAAGAGTAATAACAACTGCATGATATTAATATTTTTAACTTGTAATTTTGTTGAATATAAATACTGAATAGTAATGGTGATTTTTGGTATTTAATATGGCATTTTTTCCATCAATAGACTGTTTTTATCACCATCAGATAGTTAACCTCCTAACACCAATGTGAATTAATTAGGGCATTTGGGTTCATATCCTATACTATTCCAAAGGAATTTTCCTATTATGTCTGTTGTATTAAAATACAGCTTTTTGAGGGTTGCCCAAACTTAATACAAAGGTAATACTTAACTCTCTGGTTCCATCCAACACTTTTAAGTGAAATAGTCTGGTAAACTGAAAAGTATATTCTCTTTGGAGCAGGGAGCCCCGTTTTGAAGGCTTAGTATTTCACTCTAGGGACTTAATTAGCTGTGTGACTTTTAGGAAATCACTTGAAGATTCTGATCCACAGTTTCCTAATCTGTAAAATGGTGATAGTAATATGCCTTCCCGATTTTGATAGAGCCATACAGAGATCAAACAAATACTATCTGTGAAAGCACTTTATCAACTGAATCCTACTAATTGTTACACAAATCTAGCTGAAAATGTATAACGGTTACTCTATCCCTACAATTGCTTTAACGTTCTTCAACTTAGTGTATTATAAACTTCAGTTAGTCACAAATCACTTTTGAAATTATTATAGCTTTGCCTTCCTGTGCTATTATTTACATAATTTTCTTCAAAATATGGTACATTTATTTTAAAAGGGAATTTTATGTCATTACTATAAATGGAGTTGCAAAAGCACTGCTATGAATAGAAGGTAATGGTAAAAATAAATAAAATAAAAACAAAGTAATAAATGTTGCTCTGGAAGTACCCAGTGTTCTGGGCACTGCATTTTTAGAAGCCCTGATTCCAGGGATGGCGATGGAAATTGTGGGAGCTCTGATCCTAGAAGCGGTGATTCTGGCTGGGGCAGGGATCTGACCACCGTCCTGAGGCTGAACCTCACCTGCTCCCAGCTTCCTATCTCCGCCCCCCCCCCCCCATATTGTCTGCTCCTAGGCTGAACTGGAAGCCCCTAGGTTGTGATACAAGGCTGGCTGGAAGAGACAGGTAGACAGCCAGTTAGGCTTCTTCTCTTTCCTTATACGTAAGGGATATTTTTGTGGCGTCTGCTTAATTGGAATTTGTAGCTAACTGCCAAAGGGGGTTACAGGAGGAAAATAAGAGACGCTGCTAATGCTTAGCCAATAAATAGAGCATTTTATTGGAGCTGTGCCTGTGAGGCATACTGCACTCTGCTATGAAAAAAAGAGGCAGATTTGCCATTCTGCATGTTGTAAAACGTAAAAGATTTGCCTGACTTCCAAACTGCAGTTTTGAAAATGGAGAGAGTGTAGATACATCTTTAAGCCTCTCAGCTGTGCAACTGTTTCTATGAGGAGTACACTGAAGATGTAAAGTTTCCATTGAGGTTTCCACTTAGAACATGATGGAATAAAGCCTTCCCTCCACTGCCGAGGAGAGTTCCTTGTCCTTCTCTTGGCAGTTTGTTGGAGTGTGCACAGGGAATGAATGTAAATTTATTAGTTCAAGTGAACATACTTTAAAAAAAATCTTCCATGAAAATCATATAAAAATTCTGAATTCATTTATATATAAATATAGTTACATTATAATACATTATAAATATATTTTTAATCTGTGGGTTTTTACAGCATTATTTACTTTCAAAAGTTTGGAAAAAACAAAAGCCATTTGAATCTCAATTCTTTTAAAGAGTTAAAAATTCTTTTGTATATTATCTCATCGCATTTCTATAGTTCTAGAGAGGTAGGAAAAAAAGATGCTGCAATTCTCACTAAAAATAGATACCATAATTCCACTTTGTGAGCAGTTGCAACCAAAGTCCAGAGATGCAAAATTGTATTGCCCATACTTTGTGTGGATTAGAATGTGGGGTTTGATCCACCAGAAGTTAAGCTCTTATTTCAAAATTAGCCCCTTCTTTAAATAGGGTCGCTGCCCTTTTGCTGATAGTTTTAGATCTTCTGAGAGCTCTTGATATTCTCCCATCTTTCTTCTTCCTGTTATTTTAGTAGGTTTTAGTTCATCCAGACAAGGATTTGTATCAGTTTCTATGTCCACATAGTTTTGTACTCATTGAAGCTACTTCCTGGAAATAATCCCAATGATAATAAAGAGTTCAGTATAAGTCCTAACAATAACAGAGATGTCAAACTTTGAGAGATGTAATATTTTGCAGTTTGCTACCCTATAGCTTGTGAAATTTTTCTCCAAAGTGCACAGAGACCTCTTCAGATTGTGCAGGTTCGTCAGGGGAAAGTGAGAGTTAGGAATTTAAACATATGTCTAATAGTAAATAGAGCTCTTCCTGCAAATGTTTGTACACGGGGTACATGGGTTTGAAAGGCCATAAATTCTCTTCAATTTTCTTTATTAACTCTTGACAATGCAGTTCACTGAAGTAATTACATTCATGACTAGTTTGGTGCAATTATATGTTAGAAAAAACTGAAAGTCTTGCATTTCTAATACATTTATTACTTTCTTCAAATCATTTTAAAAGGAAAATAATAATAAGCTTAAATTTCTGTTTATACTGTGTACAGAGTGCAAACTCATGAGAGTCCCTTATAAGAATACATTAAAATTCATTGACGAAAGTTTAAAATTCCTTAAAACCATTTGAAATGCCAAAAGGCAATTCTCCATTATATTGCCATCAATTATAAGAATTCTAAAAATTATTTCTTTGACATCTACTTGCCTAAAATAACATCCATTGAACTCATAAGCACTAATTAATTCTTCTTGTTTTCAGGGATAGAACTGCAAACGCTTTGAAAAAAAATTGGCCCTGTGTACTAGGCACATTACTAATTCAGAAGTGGAATGAAAACCATTCTCTGCATTATGAAAACAAATCCATAAATACAGGGAACATCAATTTCAGATTTTCTTTGCTCGTTATATTTAGCTGTTAGCACATGCAAGCATATCTTGGGTTGACTGAAATAGTTTTGCTTTACTAACAAACTTATATAATATCTCTCTATAAGATATTATTTCTTTTGTATTCAGGCACATCTCTGAGACCACATAAAACTACAAGGCAATGGAAATGATATACTTTGATTGTAAGTTCTGATTATTGTTATTCATGATTGAGCTGAGAACTGTACTGGAGTTAAAATCACATATAAAAATTCATGAAGAAATGGTTAGATAAAAGTGAACAAAACAAAAGTTATTATAAAAATTTTGAAGCTTATCAGTAACTAGCTTCAATCTTGATAGATACTGCAAACATACAATTAAGGCAATAATTAAACTAAGGGTGAAGAGCACTGGCTATATTTTTAAATAGAGATTCTCTAGAATCCTTGCAGTGATTCCCAGTTTATCATACAAATTTTATAAGGATATGATTGATTTCATTATTTAAATTCAGCTTTATTGCTTCACAAAAATTCTCATAAATGATCGTGTATGATCATTTCCTTCTGAAGTAATATACTAATTAATTTCAATTAAATATATGTAAAAGAAGATATATTTTGAAAAATACACCTCCCTTGCCATTTGTTAATATATTGAAAAAGAGTAAACCTTGAAAAATTTAGCATGGAAAATATTCATTTTTGGTAATTTCTCAAGGGAGCAATTTATTAAATGAAAGGCTTTTAACATTAGCTAAAAGCAGCCCTGTAAATCATGGGTGTCATCAAACTGCTTCATCACTTCATTAATTTAAAAGATTATTATATGCGTAACTGACATAATTTTGAACAATGTTACATGGTTAATTTATTAATGTAGAAAAGCAGAAATGACATGCTGACTTGATTTATTTTTGTAATTGTATAATTTTAGAACTTTTGCCTATGACTTTCACTAACAGAAGAAATAATTCAGTGTCTCACTGCTAATTTTATCGAGGTCTCTTCCCTGTTAATGCTTTGTCAGTAGTAATGTCTTCTGGTCACTTAATTTTAAAATACATTCCTAAGAGTGGAAGACAAAGCCGTTCGAAAAACTACCTCTTTTTAAAAAGTCTAATGGTCAAATGTAGGACACATACCTTTCTAAAATGATAATTATAAGGTCTGGTATTTAAAAATGTGTTTTGAGCTTTTTGAAGAATGTCATATGATTAAAGCAGTATTGTTCTAAATATGTATATTTATGATTATTCCTGCTTTATATTTTGTAATAATACATTTTCTAAAGAGCCACGTATTTATAAAAATCACCATGCATTGTAATGATCTGATTAAATTATTATTTTTCTTTTGTAATTATAGCTGGTAACCTTCTTGGTTATCTTCTGAAAGGCTAAGGAAGTAAGAGAGGTCATTGAGTTAAAATTTTTCTAGGTCTAGTTTTGATTATGCCTAAGAGAAGGGTTTTTTCTTTCTTGATTCCAAATCTTGGACAGATAATGTATACATATCATTTTTTTCTATTTTTTTGTAGTTATGAAATAACAGTTGAGATTATTTACATGTAATTGACTGCATAACTTTGTAATAAGAAATCTTTTTGAAATATGAACTTGCAAAACATTTGATTATATTCTTATTTAAGTCTTAGTCACATAATAGCAAGAATGCAAGTCTCAGAATCTTCTGCATAGTGATGAATGCTAAATTTCCATAGTTCTTTTTAATCTACAAAGTAGATATTGGTACAGCGATCATAAAACCTGTATTTCAGCTGTAGAGCACTGGATTTCCAAAGTGAAACACACCCGTCAACTTAATTCATAGATGGACATATAATCAAATTAGTGGCTGTAGGAAATATCCCACATCTATTATTATGAATGCACACACATAACCAGAAAAAAGAGGTGTGAAAATGGTAAATACAATTTCTATATGCTATTTGTGTATGCAATAAATTTTACCTTGAAGTCTTTTATTTGGCAAATGATTTCTAAAATTACATTGAAATCACATTTCTGTGTTTTTAAATCTCAGTTGGTTCAAAGGATTACATATAATTCTGTCTCAAAGAGAAATTTCCAAGAGCATATCATGGAAAATAAAAGTTCTAGATAGTATTTAAAGCAGTCTAATTTAGCTACTTACCCCAGCGTTTTGTCTATTGATGTCGAAGCTGAAGTGTACTTTACAGTATCTTTCCTAGATTGAAATTGCTAATTATCCAAAGAGGCAGCCTCTGTGCATGGTAATAATTTATTCAGTGATTCATTGTAAGTACTAAGGTCGGCACAGGAGTAGCATCCTCTACTGTGAAGTTTCTCAAGCTATCCATAAGACATATCTGTTAACAAGTTTGCATGACCAGTGAGAGCCTTCTACTAACCTAGAAAGATTTCCTGCATTTCTGATTAATTTGGATGTTTCTTAGTAAGTTTAAGAGTAAAGCAACTTTTAAAAATATTCCAACCAAACATTTTGAAAAGGAAATTCATTCAGCATTGGAGTATCTTAATTTAACTCATGACTTTTTTGACTCATGGGATAAAGAGGTAGAATAGTTTATAAATATATTAGAGATTAAAAACGTTAAATATATTGTTTTCAAATATTGTTGACCCTCAACAGGCTATGTGTGATCCAATTAAGAAATAAAGGCTATTTTTATTTCATTATAATGGATACCGAGCAATATGACCCACTCCTTCTCCCTCAGGCCTTCCCACTTTCCCTCCCTTTCTTTCCCTTTTGCTGTATACTAGGGAATAGATTTTAAATGAGTAATCAAAACTTGACTTAGAAAATTCCTACCCATGGCAATAGTTTGAGGAAAGGACAGCAAACCTCACCCATTGAAATTAGCAGGACAGTGTAGACACAGGAGTTAGCAAAGAATGGCAGTGGAAGATGTATTACTATTTCAGATTTACTGAACTCATCAGCATAATATTGCTCTAAAGAAAACACTGTAAAATACATGGTGTCTGCCTTGAAGAATTACGGTCTAAATTAGACAGATGAGACAAGCTAGAAAAAAATTCACCATAGCAAAGCACATGTCCACAAAGTGAAATACTTTTGAAGTCCATACAGTTTCAAGATTCAACAAGCATGGAGTGGGATTCGGCTAAGAGGGAATAAAATCAAATGTCTTCCTTCAGCTTGCATGAATTTTTTTCAGTACAGAAAGCATCATAAAAAATATCTTTTAGTCTCACCAAATCCATGTCTCTATCCAACTCCAAAAGTGAGTTTGAGAAAATAAAAATTCTTTATTAATAAACAGGTCCAGGAATATATTTCATTACAGTGCCCCTCTTGAGGCATGAACCCCGAGCCTTGTACTGAGGTGATTGCTCTCTTTGTGAAAAGGTCTTAGCAGTTAAAACAACTGAGTTCCGTGCCTTTGCTCAGGAAAGATGGGCAATTATGTCAAATTATGTCTAATAGTTTTAGAATGTGTTGTGTTTATTACTGTCTGAAGGGAGTTCCTAAATCTCCTTTCCCCCCAGCAAAGTCCAGTTTTGACTTTAACTGTCATTTTAAAAGATGAAAGAACTGACTTTGTTAAGCAAAGGAGCCTTGAATTTCATTTTTAAAATTTAAAACACACACACCACACCTGCTTCGATTTGACAAGACTATCATTTTAAGTTTTCACCTTATTTGTTCATGATATTTTATTGGATGTGAAACATGAATATCATTCTCTAGTTGAAACTAGTTTTTCCTTTTATTTTCTGTGTTGCCTTGCCCTGTTGGTTACTGAGGGTTTTCAGTGTTCTTGGACTTATAAATTAATAGTAAATGTTTATGAATTTCACTATTAATTTGAAAAGTTGGATTCCTTTTTTTTTTTTTTTAAAGATTTTATTTATTTATTCATTTATCCCCCCCTTACTGCTTGTGCTCGCTGGGTCAGCCAACCACGCCGTGCGGGCGGGCCTGTCCCCACCAGGAAGCCCCGGGAACCAAACCCGGGGCCTCCCATATGGTAAACGGGAGCCCTACTGATTGAGCCACAGCCGCCTCCCTGGATTCCTTTTTATGAACAGTAAAAATTAAACTCTAGAGGAGGAGTGAGAAGCACAAATGCGTGCATGTACCACCAAGCCATGAAAATAGAATTCACGGCCTTTTGCCTTTCTTGTCCTTAAGTTTTCAAATTTGTAAGTATTTATTAAATGTCTGTTATTAGTAAGGTTTTATGTGGGTCGTATGAAGCTGTTTAACAAGACCCCTGCCCAATCTGGAGAATAAAACCAACATGAATTTAAATAATTAAGCAAAGGTTTAAATAACTGAAAAAAGCAAGAGCGAAGATGTCACAAGGCAATACCTTGTCAGTTTAACTGAGTAAACATTGATGGCTGTGGTTTAGAAGGTGAGGTTACTTCAGGTTGAGGTGATCAGAAAAGTTTTAGAGTCAGTGAAATTAGACTTGGATTTGGTTATTGATGTTTGGGTATGGTTTGCTGAGAGAAGAGAAAGAGAAGGAACAGTCTTAAGGGACACCAGATTCTTGACATTTTGTTCTAACTTGAACACCAAAGGGCAATTAATTTAATAATAGAGCTCTCCATTGCTTCTTAAAAAACGCCAGATACATGATCCCCCTAATTTGGTCTGTCCCACCAAGTGGGTGGCAAGGGAAGTTGGAAAGCTGCATTAGGGAGCTCCACATAGTACTCCACAACTTTCCGGAGGGGTGGAGTGGGGAATGCACTCTTCTACTCAGTGTGACATGTGGGGAGACTTTGCTGGTGTTCTGTGGTACATATACATAATTCTGACTAGACTTGGTTGAGAAAAGGCATTGAGTGTCTTGGAAGCTACGGGTTGTATAGGAAACATCCTTCTGCCATCTGTTTAGTTGACTGTGTTGGTGTGCCTGACGCAAAGGTGCAGAAACTTAGCCAGTGTCCCCCAGCACCCCAAGTGGACATCGATGTCACAGCCCATTGATGTCTTACATGAGTGCCAGGATCAGGAAGTGAGAATGCTCTTCTCCCACCTGCAGCTGGAGACTCTAAACAACAGCAACAAAGGATTTGGCAGGAAATTAAATTACAGGAGAAATACATGTTGGTTAAAAAATGGAAATAATCTTGAAGCATATGTAGTAAAGAGTGGAAGTCTCTCTTATTCTGTCTTCCCATGCTACATTCTTCTCCAGAGGTAACCATTATTAAAAGTTTAGTGCTTGTTTGAAACTAATTAAAACACAAATGGGACCATATGATATATTTTAAAAAAAAAATTTAGCAAGATAACTTTGTTTTCCACATTCATGCATGTAGATCTACTGTGTTCTTTTCATGGCTGCGTAATTTTCCACAGTTTGGTTGAACAGTAATTTATTTAGTGCTCTTCCTCTTAGTGGATACCTAGGTTATACCCCAGTTTTCACTGTAATGAACATGACTACAGTGAACATCTCATAATATATTTTTTTGTACCTACTCAAGTATATCTGTATGTTTGATTCCTAAGACTGATAGACCATAAGGAATGGGCATTTAAAATTCTAATAAAGATTGCTAAATTGACTCAAGAAGGTTGTAGCCATTTATGGCCTCACAGAGTTTATGAATGGACCCCTTTCCTAATGTTATTGCCAACACTGGTTATGATCAATTTTTCTAAATTTTAGCATTCTGATGAGGGAAAATGGCATATTTTAATTTAGATTATACTTCCCTTACATTATATATATTTTCACATGTTAATTGGTCATTTTATATTTCTTCTTCCATGAGTTTCCAATATACGGACTTTATGTTTTTCTACTGAGTTCCTTGTCTTACTGTTTTAAAATCTTTATTTCTGTGAATTTATTTTATACATTCTTTCAAGACAGATTTTAGTCTCAGGGAGTCTGACTATCTGAATGCAGGAGGCAATTTCTAATACTGGCTTTTCTTTAGCATCTACTGGGGTTCATAGAAAAAGTACTGGCCTTGGGGATCAAAAGCCTAAGGTTTTCTTCCTCATTCTGTTATCATCTAATGGTATGAGCTGGGGCATGCCACATAGGCTTCTTATATTATAGACTTTATATGAACAAAGAAAGATCCTGTGAAACTACAGGATCTATGCTGTCCTGTATATGAATGTGCCAGATTCAGAATCTATCACTCATTTATTGGATACTGGATATTTGTGAAACACTATGCTAAAAGCTTGGGGTATAGAAGAAAATGGATATAGTCCCTAGCATCAGTTTCTAGAGAACCAAGAGGCCATTCTTAATCACACAGGCAAATCTATATCTATGTTTTATGAAGCGCTCTCAAAGAAAGCAATAGAATTTTATGAGAGAGTGTAACAGAGACTTGGCTTAATCTAAGAGGACAGGGAGGGTGTGGGGAAGGTTTTATAAAGAAGTGAAGTTGGAGATGAAACTTGAAGGATGAGTGGTAATTAATGGGTCAAGGGTGTAGGGAAGGCAGAGTGGTTCAGACAGAGTATATAGCATGGTGAAATACCTTGAAGTCAAATGAGTTGGCCTAAACCGGTCTATGTAAGATAACTTAATGAGGTAGGTATAGGGACAAAAAATAAGAACTTATAAGTATTCTAAATAAAAATGAGAAATAAGGTAAACTTTAATAATATTGAGTATGTGGATCAACACAGGCGGCTCATTCATTCATTACCAGTTTCATGTGGTAAGCAAGTATCTTGCAGAAAGAATGAACATTCCCAGATCGCTGGATCATCTGCAGCACTTTTATTTGTTCATCCAGCTTTTAGACACATGTTGCAGCTTACCTGTGCTGTCCTATACTGGCAATTAGAGCTGATGATATAGGTTTTAAATTAATTCTCATTGAATGGAAAATTAGCTTAAAAAAATTCCAGCAAGGATACCATACAATGAAGAAAATATTGTGTGAATAAAGCAATTCACAAATGAGCAACAAGCATATGGTAGAACTGGACTCCTCGAACAAACTCTTCATCAGACTTACCCAAGGTAAAAGCAATGATGCTCTAATCAGATATGATTAGAAGTTAGGGGAAAACAAAAGAAGCAAAATGATCAAGAAGACAACTTGAAATACATATCCACTCTGAACCTCCCCTTAAGCTAATGATGCTTTAACACTAAGGGAAAAGAAACTGTTTTAAAGAAGAACTCAGTGCACCCAAGGGGACATTTTGAAAATGGCTGTTTGGAAATATTTCCAAACGTTATGTGATTTTCTTATTCCTGAAAGTCATGTATATCTCCTATTAAAACAAACAAACAAACAAAACTCTTATATCTCTATAGTTTGAAAACTTGGAACTTAAGATTTTCTGACCTGTTTAAAAATCTTCCAAAAAAAGAGTTTCAGTGAGTATGTCCAGAATGTTAACATACCACAGTTTCTGACTAGTTCGTAACAGGGGAGATGGAAATTCACTTGATGGATTTAAAAAAAAAATCTTTGATAATTGGAGGGTGTGACTAAGAGCTAGGGATAAACATAGTGACTTGGTTAGTGTAACCAATGATGTGCTCCTTCTATTCAGAACTACATATCTTTGGGAAATATCTTTTTCAACTTTGACAGACAATAAAAGCAAGTATTTAACAATAAACCAAGATCTAGAAAATGAATGAGAAATGTTCAACAGTAAACTAGTCATACTAATATTTTAAGTAAGAGCAGAAATATTTTTTTGCATTGCTAATAATAAAATTATATTTATTTCATCTTAGTGCATCCTTTTCTAAATTCTATTCTATGTATGTTTTATAATGTGTGATTTTAAATTTACAAATAAACCAGTATACATACATTGTTGGGCATGCTAAGTTTTAACTAGGCTTATACAATTAATTTTTTAATAAACACACACATATGCTTTTTTTGGCCTCAGGGCTTAAGAGCTTCTGGAGGAGAGATGCCACTGTGGGTTCAAGGGTCTGAAAGAGGAATTTGATCTGTTCAGAAAGCATGGAACAGCTGAATCAATTATTCAATGATCTGGTCATGCAGTGGTACCATTTATAGCTACATATAGATTCCTAATTTGAATTCACTTCATGCAGGACAATGAACCAACTGTCTGATGGTAGCTGATGATAATAATTTACTAATATTTGTCATTTCAGTGCTCAGGCAAGGTTCACACTCCACCAGGCAAATAGACCATTGATCAAACATTGGTTTGTTCAGGTGACAACTATATTATAGGGTCTGTTTATCTCACTAGCACTTAGGAAATTCAGTCCCTAAATGGATCCAGATGATCTAGCTCTTTCTTTTTCTCACTCTGTCACGCTCTCTTTTTCTCTCTCTCCCCCTGTCTCTTTCTAAATTGAGAGATATACAAGGGACGCTAAGAAGCAAAGATAGCAGAAAAAATAACAATATAGGGGAGCAAATACAGTGCCAATAATGTGTGCATATGTATGTGTGTGTTGGCGGAGGGGGGCATTTCTCATTCCCACTCAATCGTGGCCCCCCTTTTTGTATAGTTATTTCCCACTATTATTGTAAATGATGTATTCCAGAGAGCTCAATGTGCTACTTTTCTGTACATGCATGACATATAGGGGGCATAATCAATGTGAAAAATGACCATGAGTCATCTCACTTTTTTTTTTTTTTTTAAATGTGTAATCTCAGGCTGATAGAGAAAAGTTGGCTTCTGAACCAGGCACTTTTCTATGAAGTTTGGCCTCAGTCATTCACAGGGCAGCTGGAATGCGTCTTAAATCTCTTTATTTCCTACGTTTAGCATTTTCTTCCTGGCTCTCCTCTTTGTCTTCAGCCTTTCAGGAGCTAGGGCTGAGGAGTTCCTTCTGAGATTTGTACCATTTCTCTTGGAGATCAGTGCTTTATAAGTGACAATTTCCCATTAATAAATATCTTACATCCTTTATTTTCCATACTGAATTGTGTCCCCTTACGAGGAGTTGTTTAGGGAGATGGGAGAGCATTTTTAATTATATATTTCATAAAAGGAAAGCAATGCAAAGAAAAAAATTTAAAGTCAGCCTTCTAGAAATAAATACTTTAACTTACAGCTAATTTGTGATGAAATTGCTCCCAAAGTTTTCTTTCTTTCTTTAGCCCATCACCCCTACCAAAGAAATCTGCAAAAAGGCCTTTATTGTACTTTAAAGCAGATGCCATAAAAATGATGTTAGGACTGTACCTGAAAATGTGAAGAAATATCAGACTAAAATCATGCAACAAATTTTAAACAAAATTAAAGTAGGAACAAACCAAATGAGTCGTTAAATTGTAAGCAACCATTTTGCCAAATAAAATAGTTCATTGAAATGCACAGGGTCAACATTAAGAGGATAGAGTGACATCAAAGAGGTAAAATTACCGAATTTCTAATGAATAAATATATGTAAACACAACTTTAATGTAAATAGATAATTTTTCAGCAATCCCCCTTCTTCCCCCATCTACTTAAAAAACCGTAAGACTTTTAATGATCTATCTAGTTTTATGCATAATAAAATAAAACAGAGAAACCGATGATACTAATCAGAGGCACATCTAAACTTTGGTAATAGTAGTAGTAGTAGTAGTAGTAGTAGTAGTAGTAGTAGTAGTAATGCTAAGCACTTTATTTCCATTATCTTATATAGACCCAGAAACCGAGAGGTTAAGTAACTTCACCAGGTAACACAGCTTGTCAGTGGCACAATGGCATTGCATTCAGGCTCTTTGACCACAGAACTTGCAGGTTTAATCATATACCATTTTACCTCCTTGTATTAGTCAGGGTTCTCCAGAGAAGCAGAAATGACAGGAGATATATACATATTAAGGGATTTATTATAAGAATTGGTGATGTCACTGTGGGGATTGGCAATTCCGAATTCCATACATGAGTAGAGCAGGCTGCAAGTTGAGAAATCCAAGGACGGTTTTGATGAATTCCCCAGAGAAAGCTGGCTGGCTGAAGTAGAGATAGAAATTCTCCAAATATATATTTTTCTACTGTCCTCCATGTGGTTAATATGTGTGTTTCTTTAGAGCGTCCAGCACGGTATGTTGTACATAGCAGGTGTTTAATTAGAAGTTTGTTGAATGAATGAGTGAATACCTTGTTATTTCCAAGAAAAACCTTCTCTCTTGCATGTCAAAGAGAATCATCTGTTTTGACCACACTGTATTTTTAACTCCAGTTATCTTTATTGAAACTATGAAAACATCTGAAACCCTCTAATTTTGTAAAAAAAAAAAACTGACTGCATCTAGCACTTTATATACACATACATTATAAATATTTATTTTATTTTTTGCAGAAGCAGTGCTAGCACTGTTTGCAATGGGCTTTTGAGGCCATTAGTAGCTTCTTTCTCGGTAGCTCTGCAGGCTATGTAAAGTTCTCTCATTCTGCCCTGGGAGGGGGCACATCTACAGCATAGAGATTTTTCCAATTCTTCTTCAGTTTACTCTGGTGCTGCAAATCCATGCATGCCTAATACCCACCGAGGAGCAGGCATTCAGGAAACTATCAGAAATCATCAGGATTCCTTGCAGTTTTGAGTGAATGACTGATAACAGCATACTGATATAGACTCAGTATGAAAAGAAATATCCATGGATTTATGTCACCTTGTGGAATTCCCAGTGATTAGCTGTTGGGCATTGTTTAAAAACTCTTTCAGGATAAGTGACATTTGCAAATTGGTTTGTACAAACACATATGTATGATTACCTTGTCATTTGCATGATGACTTTGTTTTCTTCTGATGAATGCTCTTCATTCCCTGAGAAACTTGAAAAACAGTATCATTCATTGTGGGAAGACAAAACCAGTGGAGAGGTTGCTAATGTACTGCTGATGGTGTTTTAAGCTCTTCTGTCCCAGGCTAGTATTTGAAAATATTCAACATATGGTCAAATGCTAGAATTCTGGTTAGCTTTTTATTAGAGTTCTTTTTTCCAGTGAGAACTTTCACGATCCTCTCTATGTATATGGATGAATGTGTATATGAGATTAAAATATTCTTGGAAATAGTCTGTGCATATATATGCATACTTTTTTTGCATAAATGTTAACATATTGTACCCATACCTCTGTACCTTGCCTTTTGCATTTAACAAAGTATCTTAGAGATAATTTCATAGTGTGTAATGATATGATGTATGATAGTTGCCTACCTGGTGTCCATTCTTTCTCTTCTTTCCTGAACTATTCAGATTTCCCTGTATTTCTCTGTGCTTTCATACAGAGCTTCTGGAAGTGTGCTACCATGGACTGACTGACCAAATCTAGTCAGTACTTTCCATTCTCCTGGTGTGTAGTCTAACTTTGTCCAGTCACGTTGGACTGCAGGGGTCTTGCTTGAAATGCTGGGACAGAAGCTCTTTCTCTACCCCTGGAATAGAACAAGAAACATGTAGCCGTGATAATGGTTGATAACTTTCGCATGACCAACCAGGCTTGGGATGAAGCTAACATCCTTGATGGCAGAGGAGAAAGAAGAGAAGAAACTGAACCCTTGAGAGCTTCCTATTGATGTGGCCCAATAAATCTCCATTGTTATTTAAACCAGTTTGCAATTGCAGTGGATTTTCTGTTACTTGTACCATTTAGACTCCTGACTGATTTAGGTGCTTATAAATCTACTCCATTCTTTTGAATGGCCCTGGTATGAAGGCATCACAATGTAGTTAAGGTCATTTCAGTCATTGCTAGTACTAATTGTACTGGAACAAGTACACTTATATATATATATATATACATGTTCAAACTTATCAGCAGAATAAATTTTTAGAAGTTAAATTAGGAATCTTGCAATATGTGTATTTTTAATTCGATAGAGTATATTTGGAAATGCAAAACAAGAACTAGTGAAGTAGTTGCCACTTGGGAGGGAAATTTAGTGAATGGGTGTTTTCCATATAGTGTTTTAAAAAGTTTTTAAAAAACCAGGTGGTATGCAATTTTTCCCAAAAAAGGGAAAAATTACACTCAGAAACATTAATTGTATATCTGAAAGGAATCTTAGGCATAATCAGGGCCAGCTGCTCTGTTTTATAAACGAGGAAACTGAGTTCCAGGAAAGTTCAGGGATTTGTCCACACGGTAGTTCAGAGCAGAGAAGAAATGAGAATCGGGTTTCCGGACTTCTCCTCAGTGTCCTTCTATACTAGGGAGACTGGAAGTACATTACATCCTGAAGTAGATAGAAATTGTGCATATACACAGAGGTGACACATGTCCAGTAAGAGTTTATTATCAATAGGACCTAACCTGGATGTATTAGTCAGGGTTTTCCAGGGAAACATAACCAACAGGCTATATATAATGTAAATATTATATGATTTATTATAGGAATTGGCTCACATGACTGTGGGGATTGGCAAGTCCAAATTCCATAGGGCAGGCTGCAAGCTGGGAACTCGAGAGAAGATCTCAGTGAATTCCTGGGGAGAAGTTGGCTGGCTGAAGTAGACAGTGAAATTCTTCTTTCTGACTACTGAAATCCTCTGTTCTCCTTTTAAGGCCTTCAACTGATTAGATGAGACTTCTCTGTTGCTGAAGGCAATCTCCTTTCTTGATTGTAAATGTAATCAGCCATGGATTTCAGTCCACTGACTAATGATTTAAATCCATGAAATATCCTCACAGTAACAATTAGGCCAGTGCTTGCTTGACCAAACAATAGGATACCATAAAGTGGCCAAGTTGACACATGAACCAATCCATCACACTGGAATTGCAATTTTTCTTCGTTAAACAATGAATAAAGCATAAAGCAGTGAATTCTTGCCATGCTCCCTGAAGGGAGGAGATTAGTTTTATTTTGGATGTAGGTAAACTGAGGGTTTGAGATTAATGTCCTACCTGGGGGTAAACGAGAACAACGGCCCCAGTCAGTGGTGCCCTGAGTCTGGTCTGAATCTGACATTTTTGGTGGGAGTCTCTGATTGAGAAGGGCTGCGTGGAAGAAGGCTGGGCTTTGTGATGTAAATCCAGAGAGAGGGGGCTACAGGAAAATAATTAGAAGGATGGAACAGTCAAGGGGCTATGCAAAGACTGGGAAAAATTAAAATACAGGGATGCATGCCTGGGATATGGAAGGTTTGTCGAGTTTAGTTAAATAGGTCACAAGTCTGTATTTATTGGACAAATTAGAAATGATCTGTCAGCATCATGTCTCAAATTCCTGCATTTCCAGTTCTCTTCCAGTGATGCATGCTGTCATGCTAGCACTTTGGTGTTGCTCCCACCTTCAAATTTCTGTGATTTTGGAAACTCACTTGTTCCTTTCTTTGTCCCCAAAAGAAGAATGATTGTTCAAACTGGAAAGTGTCATTTAGCTCAGTCCTTTTATTTTACAAGTGAGAAAAGGGGAACCAATATGCTTAATGGGTGTTTAAGCAAGTGTATGCATGGCCAGTCTAAAAGCTAGATTTTCTACAGCTTGCCTCATAATTTTTCTACCTATTGAGTTATAGAACTCATTTTAAAAATAAAATTACATTTTCTACGGAATAGAATAGAATCTAACCAGATTTACAAATAGCACTTTTTAAACAAAATATTTTGAGGTGTTGATGATGTTAGAGAATACTCTTACTTTTAGAGATTCATGTGGAAGCTTATAGGCATGAAATTTCATAATTATAATTTATTTTTAAATACTTTACAGGGAAAAAAGAGGAAACAAAATAGTAAAATATAAACATTTTTAAATGCAGGTGGTCAGAAAGGAGGATCTTTATACTGCTTGTTTTCTCTACTTTTTTTGCATATTTGAAGATTTTTATCAAAAAGGGAAGAAAAATCATAATTAACATTAAGTATACCCTGGAATTTTTAAAAAAATGCATTTCTTTCTAGAGTAATGCCTGTTTACAATGAAAATCTAGAAAGCATAGGTCTATAAAAGGAAAAAAAATAACTGTTAGCTCCTGCCCTCCATTCAGAGATAACTACTGTTTGATATTTTTGGGTGTATAGCCTAGTCAGTATTCTATATAAAAATTCACATGCATTTATTTTTAAATGTAGATTACACTTTTATGCTGTTTTGTAATCTTTTTTAAAAATACAATATATTTTTCCAAGTTACTAAATTGTTTTATAAATCTTTTCAGGGATGCATATGGATTTGCCATTGTTTATTTAACCAATCTACTATATTAGGACAATGTGAAATATTCCCTAATATTTAGAATTAGTAACAAATCTCTGGTGAACAGTCTTGGAGACTAATCTTTGCACACATCCATGATCATTTATTCAGGAGCATAAATGAGTCTTCCTTGTGTGCCAGACACTAAATTCTACATGCGTTATCTTACTTAACATCTTAATCTAATTTTTTTACTACCCTCATTTATAGAAAAAAACTTAAAGCTGGGAGGTAAGTGCATAGGCTTAAACCTGTGTCAGTAGTCCTCAAAGTCCATGTTCTGAGACACCAAGCTCTCCTGCTCATGTGTCTTGGAAGTGGAAATGCTATGAACCTTTCAACACTTTGGATATGTATCACCATATTGCCTTACAGACAGGATGTAGCACTTATCTTACCAAGATGTGGAGTGTGAATTTTCTCACTGTCACAAAATATTTGAACTTTTAAAAAAAGGACTTTTCCCCTTATCAAGTCTCCATTTCAGTGCTGAAACTAAGCCCACAGGTATACCTTTCTCCTCTTTACTTCTGTTTCCTCCTTTACCTCTCTTGGATTTTAAAAACCAAATGGTGTTCACTGGCTCAAATGTACATGGAAGTGGACCTGGGATCTCTCTATGCCCGACTGATAATGCAACAGGATTGTAGTAGAGGCTGCTAGCTGCCGATTAAAGTCTTTTTCTCTTCTTCTTGGACACCACAGCTAGACTACAATGCCCAGTATTCCTTGCAGGTTGATGTGGCCATCTGACTGTTCTAGCCAATAGAATGTCAGCGGAAGTGAGCATTAGAAACTGCCTATATACATTCCTCCATCTCTTTCTCTTTTCCAGATGATGGAACAGAGACAAGCTCTGAGGAGATCCTAGACACCGCATTTTGAAGATGGCACAGCATCCTTTCATGGCATAGAGCCCACCAGTCAACTGGTTCCATAGGCTTTGGACTGTCACGTGAGCAAGAGATAAACCTTTGCTGTTGAGTCACTGAAATTTTGAGGTTCATTTGTTATAGGAGCTAACATCATCCTGACCAGTACAAGGATATTGGATATATTTGATATATCTCCTGGATTCTTTCTCATAGGGCAAGGTAAATCCGATGACCTTGCACTGATTCCCACTTAAATCAATCTGGTAGAAGGCCAATATTTGCTCAGAGAGATGCCATTTTTGTTGGAGAGGAGTAAAATGACAGTCTACTTATCTCTGGTTCATTTTATTTTTTAAAAAATGTATTCCTTTCTTCTGTACTTCTGGGAGAGAAAGCTAAGTTAATCATTCCCATCAGTTCCTGGCACCCTGCCATCACTGGTCTCTGAAAGATCCCTCTCTTGTTATAATTATATTTTCTCTTCATTCCTGACACTTGCTCATTTTTTTTTTCTTTCTAGTAGATACACATTCTAAGGTGTTTGATATATTCACTTAGATTTATATATATCCGTATAGCATTGGCTTTTTTGTACTTTTGTGTCTTAACTTGTATGAAATTGTGCTACAGACCTCATTCTATTTCTTGCCATATTTACTCAACAAACTGTTTCAAATACTTATGCCTATTGTACATTTATTTCTAATTTGTTCATTCTACGTGTTGCATAAAATTCCACCCATCTTCTGCAGAAATGGGCTTCTAGATTGCTTTCACCTCCCCATCATCCCCATCACCACAAATAATACAGTGGTGAATGGTATGTTTCCACCTGATATCACTGTGTGAAGAATTCTCTGGGAGATACATGTGATCTCTGGGTCCTAGGATGTAAGTATTGCCAGGTCGCTTTCCAGAATGGCTCATCAATGAACATTCTCAGTGTATGAGCACTTTCATCTCCCCACAGCCCCCCCACCAATTGGTTTCCATTCTGATGGGTAGAAAACAAAATTTCACTTTTGTTTTAATTCACATTTCCCTGATAAAGAGTGAGTTTGCTCATCTCTTAAGTAACTTCCCCATCTGTGAACCCGTTGTCTTTCAAAGGCAAAAGAGCAGAGTAATCCATTCCCTTACAAACCATACGGGAAATCCTGCAGGAAGTGAAAAAAGGTTTATTGTAGCTCTTTCTGGTATCCAACTTAAACTTCTCTTTAGATAATGCTGTTGGCTACCTCCAGCCCGATCTGTTCATTCTTTCATTGTTTCATTCCAGAACTATATATCAGACACTGCATCAAGTGTTAGGGATGTAGAGGGGGTATAAGTTACATGGCACCTGCTCTCACAGTGTCTCTGAAATGATAGAAAAGATAGGTTAGGACTTTGTTGTTTTACATTCTGTTATGTTATCCTGGGAAGGGGTAAACTTCAAGGTGTGAGCTACTTATACCTTGATAAGTGATAAGATTCCTCTTCAATCCTTCTTTTTCACGGTTGAATTTGAAGTGTCCCTGGTATATCTGAGCTATGGAATGCTGGCATAGATCAATGGATGCTGCTAACAACTAACAAAGAGGAAAAACCCACTACTTCCAATCTTTATTAACTCAAAAGCTCAGTGAGGCATCTTTTCTTAAAAAGATATCCTAAAGTACCAAAATGTTTTAATGGTACATAACCTCCTTTGAAAAAAGAGCTATAATGGAATTCAACCCCACCTCCTTTTGTATTTGAGGGAGTGGAAGTCCAGAGGGATGTAAAAAAGTCCTCAGTGGAGAACGTTTGGAGATCTTCCCAATATACCACCCTGGCTCCATTTCCATTTTTTAAAGTTATTTTCATTTGAAACTAGATTCAAGCAGCTTGCTTGTGCAAAGTGAGAATGAAAAAAAAAAAAAAAAACAAATAAACACCAAAAAACCACTTTAGGCTCTGGAAAGGAAGAGAAGGATTAAATAAAGAGTTCTGCTAGGATGTAGCCATCATGATTTAATTCACCATGGGCAGCCCAGCTTCAGGGAATACTGACTTTCAAGGACTGGAACTTCCAAGGACAGCTGGCACTCAGCTGGTCATTTGCTGGCCTCTTGTTGCCTCAGTGTCTCCCATAAGCTCAACTGCTGTGATTTAGGTTTTTAAAAAATGTGTGGCACAGGAAATTTTTCTTCTATGCGTATAAGAGCTGTGTGATTCCCTAAAGACAAAGACTTGGCAAGTCAGTTACAAGGGAAGTAGAAGCACTGAACACATGAGCACATTTTAACCATGTCCAAGTGTAACTTTTATTGCCAGCAATAGACATGCACTGGAATTTGAAAAGCAGCCCAAGTGCTAAATGCAGTTGTTTTTATCTGCGAGGAGAAGGTTGCGGTTTCACTCTGAGATGAGCCCCTTTGTTCTGATTTATCCAGTTAGTAAATGTATCTGATTTGTTTTCATTAGGGAGTTGAAAGTACTGCTTTTTTCTTTTTTTTTTTTCCCAGTGAGAAAGCTATCAGGTCTGGTAAGAGTAAAAGGAAACAAAACTTTACTGAAATACTCAATAAAGATAAAGCCAAGATGTCACCTGCCATGTACAATGAAGAGGGTTTGGGGTCTTGGCAATGAGGGAAACTTGGGATTTCAGAAGCCCAGGACTTTGCTGTCAGTATCTGACAACATCTTTACAAGGCCATCCTGAGTTGCCAAATCAGAAATACTAAGCCTTTTGTGCCTTGTGATCTTAATTTCGTTGGATCTATCAAATGCTTTCATGATGATGTGTAGATCTCACTTATACATTTATTTAAAAAACCTGAGATTTCTCTGGGCCTGCTTGGTCCAATTAACCTGTTAATCAATCTGACAGGAGATATTTATTGAATGCCTATATGCATGGGTGGTTTTGGGGATACTTAATGCTCTGATTTTGCTGACTTATAGATACTGTGGCCAAAGAATTCAGCCATCATTATAGTCAGTGTTAGTTTTTCCCCAATGTCTTTAATACTGGATAAATTATGATCATTAGGATGGCATTTTCCCTGTTAACTTGTTTTTCTTCTTGTAATTTAAAGCGATAGTACACAAAATTACAAAATTTTAAATGTATATATTTGCAAGATCAAAACTCGTAATTTGACAACATTCTCAGATTTTAACACATTATAAATATTCCCACTGAAGGAAAAGCATTGCTGAGCTATCCATGAAGTGTCTCAAGATATTTTGAAAACATAAAGTGAACAAATAGGGAAGCGGCTGTGGCTCGATCAGTAGGGCTCCCTTTTACCATATGGGAGGCCCCGGGTTCGGTTCCCGGGGCCTCCTGGTGAAGGCAAGCCCACCCGCACGGCGTGGTTAGCTGACCCAGCGAGCACAAGCAGCAAGGGGGGTATAAATGAATAAATAAATAAAATCTTTGGGAAGCGGCTGTGGCTCAATCAGTAGGGCTCCCGTTTACCATATGGGAGGCCCCGGGTTCGGTTCCCGGGGCCTCCTGGTGAAGGCAAGCCCGCCCGCACGGCGTGGTTAGCTGACCCAGCGAGCACAAGCAGCAAGCGGGGGGAGAAATGAATAAATAAATAAAATCTTAAAAAAAAAAAAAAAAAAAAAACAAAATCTCCGTTAAAAAAAAAAAAATAAAATAAAGTGAACAAATGTCACTTGGAGTTTTCATTGCAATCTGCCGTGTTGGAGGGATATTATATCCCAGCTGACTTTCACTGGACATGATTTACTCAAGTAGAGGGGGTGGGGGAGGCAAACAGGACTGCCTTGGAAACATTTTTCTTCCATCAGCTTTTCCACAGTTGCTTTTCAAGTCTCCTGGGATTACCACCATGCCCTGAACAATACTTGGTTTTAAATTTAGTGGAGTGGATTGTCGTCATATCGGCTTTTTGCCTATGAAGAATTTATCAGACTCACTCTCTGGCCTCCATCACTTGGCAGGACAGAAAAGCCTATTTCATCTGTGGGCATACCTAATATTTAGAAAGGTAAGCCTGTGTAGCAAACGTGAGAGAGTTCCCTACACGCCCTGATGGCTCTCCTCAACCATGTTTCCTCTTTTATCATTTGTTGGGAAAACCCTCTACTATCTCTTCTTAGTTTCTTGCTCTTTGTTAGCGACAAAGGGCAGATTTTCTTTTGTAAATCCTTAGTAATTAAATGAGCACTTCAGTGGCTGTAGCCCTTCAATGGCCTGTTTCCTAGGTTTTGCCTTTGACAGTCATATTTTGCAAAGGCCCCTGAGATGACTCGGCATCTTCCCTTACTTAACACTAAACCAATTGATGCCCGTGCTCACTGCATGAAGGAGGAAAAGATTCATTAAGGGCACTTCATTAAGGAGCTGCAATGGGACGCTCTAAATGCGCCCCAAACAACTGCAATCCAGAGGAGCTGTCTATTAGGAGAGCAACAAAGACAGTTTCGGAAACTGAACTCCAGCTCCAGTGCGAGGGATTAGGAAGAGTGATGGGATTAGTGTTTAATGACTTGGGGCAGGAGACAAAGGGAATTTTGACAAAGAGGCTTAGATATGGAAGAATTAACACTCTCTATCCCAACCAGGCCTCCATGACTTCCAGCATTCTTTTCAGACTCAAAAAGCCAAGGGAAGAAGAAGAAGAAGACGAAGAAGAAGAAGAAAAAAAAAGATGAGCAAAGCTTTAATACTTTCCTAACTTTTTCTTTTTAATTACAACAACACTACAAAAGAAATAAAAGAACTCTCTTCACTCCCTTGCACTTGAAACCTCTTTTTAAAATAAGCATCTACAATTGTACCATTAGCACCCAAGATGAGCTTGCCCAGGGCCATAAGCCTGTGCCAGGCCGAGTCACAAACCAAAGTGGACACTGCAGCAAAACCCATGGTAGCCAAGGCCCAGCTAAGTGGCTCTAAAAGCACTTCCCTCTCCGTGGCTGTTTATGTTACAGGTGCAAGTGAAGGACAGAGGGAAACACCATTTGACTGTAAAGCCTCCTCCCGGCCCCATCTGGCTCAGACTCAAATGACTCCAGTGTCTATGGCCTGAGAACTGCTTCATGAAACGAGGTGATTATCCTGGCTACGTGAGGGGATAACTTTGAAAATGTGCTTCAAGTTTGAAAGTGCTCTTGAAAAAGAGTCAAAACACCTTGGAACCGGGCAGGCGATGTTGGAACTTATCTATAGCGTTTCCCCCTGCTTGGACAAGAGTGCAGTATCATTATCTAAACACGAAGCCAAATTTAAGAGGCTGACCCTGGAGTGGTTATTGTTGCCGGAGCTGCTAAGTAAATAGACCCCGAGCACCAAATGCCTGTGAGCAGTAAGTGTGTGATTATGCCCTGCTGCTGCAAACGGCAAGATGCAGGTGCAAATGTTACTGTAGGCAAAAGTGCAATCCAAATAGTGCCACAAAGGATCGCACACTATAAACCGATTCAGCGTCTCCTAATTTTTAACCAAGCTAAATTGCTTGCAGAAAGGCTGGGTATTCATTTCAGGTATTAGGCCAGTACGAAATGGTCCCGAAGCACTTCTAGACACCAAGGTATTATTTAACCCATGTGGTTTAGTGGGACATGGCAGCCCCCTGTCGTAATCCATTCAGGGGCAATACCGGCAGTCAGTGTGAAATCAAATACATTACAGGGAAAGAACTTAATGCGTTTTATGGGCAGTTGTTCATCCACATCAGACTTTCGTGTGTAAAATCCTAACATTTGATCCCAGGACAGGAACCGTGGTGCCTCAAGTCAGAACTTGGCACATTGTGCTGCCAGCAACTGAAGCTACAATTGGCTGAAAGGAGCCGTTTTCAAATCATCTGCAACGTCAAAGGCCCAGGTAGCATTTGATGAAGTTGCCACAGGGCTTGGACCTGCATTTATTGGCCTCTTACTTTACTGCTAACATTTTTGCTTGAAGGATCAATGTTTTCCCAGTGCAGTAGCACCACTCCCTTTTCTTATGGCTAAATTGAAGTAGCATATAATGGGCTTCCCTCACCTCTCTCCCGGTCCCTCTTGACCCCAATGTGGTCTAGCAGTCTGTTCTTTGTTAAACTGAAAATGTGTAGAAATTTTTATAGAGATCTTCAGCTATATAAATACCTTTGAAAATTGTTGTAACTTTAAAAACAGGTCAAAAAGGAAATTGAACAGCTAGTGAGTTTCATACCATCCAGTCAGCTTTTTAAAGCACTGCATTGGTCTTCCTAGTAAATGGTTGCTTTTATTGTTAGGATTTCTACCATTTTTTTTCCCCTTTGGTGTAGGCTTTAATAGAAAAGGGAGCTTTAGGGGAATTTTCTGCTAGAAATGTCAAATATATCACCAATGGCTCCTGGCACCACGTGCAAAGCTCAGGAACAGTTTTTGTCTTGGGGGGTGTGACCCACATGCCACTGCACTGCTGAGTATCCGATTTTCCTTGACTATTGACGACTTCCTCTGGTGGTGACCAGGATATGGTTTGCAGGCATGTACCTGAACTCTCACACCTCTGAGGTAGAGTCTGTGTCGGCGTGGTGCTGGCATTTTGTCTTTGGAGCTTTCTGACCAAAGTCTGCTTCTTTGGGTACAAAGGTTATCAAAAGGCTCATTAGATGGTATCTATTTTCAAACGTGGATCAGGGGTTATATGGTGAAACTTAAAAGTGTTTTTTCCTTAGTGCTGTATTAGAATTCTGACCTTGGGTGGTAGGACAATGAAGTTATTTCTAGGGGTCCATCAATCTACTTGCTGTGTAAGCATTCTCTAGAGCCTGAATAAATACCATGTCTATATATGTGTTATTTTAAAAAAATACCATCTGTAGATGCTATTATGATTAATAAATTCCAAATTATTTTAAAAGCTTTACTGAGCTTATGGATAATTTTTGTCATTATATACTTTCTTAAGCCTCACTAAAAGTTCAATTCATATAATGCAGGGGTCTGAAACTTTTTTTGGAGGGGAGGTATGATATGGCACTCTTTCTATTGCCAAGTAATAAAAACCCCACTCAAACTAGGTAAAGCCAAAAAGAGAAATTATTGGCTCATGTAATTAGAGGTATATTGAACTCTCCTTGCATTTGCTCAGCTTCAGTCTCAGGTAGGCTTTGTCCATGGAATGGTGAGATGGACTGGACCTTGCTACATAACTGCGTGGTCCTTAAGGCTGTGTGCTCAAGAGAGACTTGATTCCAGCATCCATGTTAGTCTCCAAAAGATAATTCAGACTGGCCAACCCTACTTCACAGGTCTGTTTCTGGACTAACTGTGGTGGTTTGAAGGTGTATGTACCCTAGAAAAACATATTCTTAAGTTTAATCCATTCCTATGGGTGTGAACCTATTGTTAATTAGGACCTTTTAATGAAGCTGCTTCAGTTAAGGTGTGGCCCACCTCAATCAAGATGGCCCTTAATCCTATTACTTGGTTCTTCAGCCTTTCCTTTTTTTTTAGGAGGTACCAGAGATCGAACTCAGGACCTCGTACATGGGAAGCAGGTGCTCAACTACTTGAGCTACATCTGCTTCCTTCTGGAGTTCTTTATAAGAGAATGAAATTCAGTCACACAGAGAGAAATTCAGGGGGAGCAGCCAGAAGCTGAACATCAATGGAACCCAGAAGAGAAGTGAGACATCAGGAGATGCCACCATGTGCCTTCCCATGTGACAAGCCTAGGACCAAGGGTTGCCTGCAGCCAGCCACCAAATGCCAGTCTTTGGGGAAAAAGCATTGCTTTGACTTTGGACTTTTTCCTAACCTCAAGCCGTGATAAAATAAATTCCCATTGCTTAACCCGACCCATTTCATGGTGTTTGCATGAGCAATCCAGGAAACTAAACACTAACCGAGGTGTTAAGGCAGATAAGGTAATCTGATTGGTCAATGTGAATCTCATGCTCACCCCTGGGAGGGAAGGAGAAGTGGAGCTCCTTGATTTACAATCTCGTCAGAGTCATGTGGAGAGAGAGAGAGAGAAGGAGGGGGGCGATTTTCCAAAGGAAAGAGAAGATGATAAACAGATAAACAACACTTATCCAGTGCTAGAAGGAGTCTCGTATTTATACTCATATTTATAAAGCTTGGGAGCCATCGTTCTAGAACTGTTACTTTTTTTTTTTTTTTTCTTTTTGACGTTTGACTAAGACCCTCCACCAGGTATTAGAAGTCAGTTAAGCCCAACATGAAACCACTGACACTATTGTTGCAGCTAATCCCAACTGTGGTTTGTGTGTCTGTGTGTTTCAGGGGGAGAAGAGGAAGCATGAAGTGCTGGAAGGGGAGCTATCAAAAGGAAAAATAGGGAAGCGCATGAAACTCAAGTGGTTAAGCACCTGCTTCTCATGTATGATGGTCCCAGGTTCAATCCTCGGCACTTCTTAAAAAAAAGAAAAAAAAGAAAAAGAAAAAAGAAAAATTCCTTTAAAACTCCAATTCTTCTCTGTAAATTTAAAACAAGACAAAATAAATGAACACACACACACACACACACCCCACTAACCTGATGCAAGTTGCAAAGGTTTTAATTTCAAAAAGGACTAAGAACATTTCTTTCTAGGCCTCCCCATTTGTCTTTAATTTTCATGTTCTTTTGGCATGGGCAGTTTGGGTAGGGAATGTCATCCATGTGGTCCAGAGCTGCTTTGAATAGCGTGACTCTCCTCATTGTTAAGTCTTCAGTTCTTTCCCAGGAATCTGTACTTCTGTAATTAATGTCATTTCCTCTCCTTCTTCTCTCTCCATCAATTTCTCTATCTTCATCCCTACTGCCCTTACTCCTGATTTTCTTAATTTTCTCTATGTTTTTCCAGTCTTTAAGATAAAATCACTTCAATGTCTTCACTTTACCCTTCTCAGATACAGGCTTTATGGGCAACTAGTATACTGTGAAGAGCTGATGATTTGTCTGTTAAAGTAATAATAATAATTAACATTAACTGAGCACTTATTATTTGCTAGGCACTCTCTCTCTATCATCTTATTTAATCCTCATGCCATGTCTGTGGGGTAGAGTAGCAGATTCACGTTAGTTTTATTTGGAAGGATTGTTCAGCCTGCAAACCTCTTTTCTATGTTTAAGAAATTTCCTATGATATTAATTTTGTTGGAACTTCCAAGTAGAGAAGCCAAAAAGTTCAAGATACTTGTTTTCCCAGCCCCCTCAAATCCCTTACAACCAGGGTGGGAACACATGACCATTCCAGGGTAACTGGTACCAAACTTGTCCTTTTATTGAAAACAACCATAAAACTGGAAAAATACATGAGGAAATTATTTTCAGGCATTGGACAGCAGTGAGGGGACTGGGATTCTTGGCAGAAGGGAAGCACACAAGATGAGCCATACACTTCTGCCTGGGCAGTTTCCTGCTGTAGTACAAGGAAGTAGAACATGACTAGAAAAATGGTCTTGCTGAGCAGAGAAAGAAAAGATCAGAGCTCCAGCCTCCTGAGGTAGTTGGAATTTTCAGGGTAGGTTCTGGATAAAAGGGAGTTATACAGAGGGGAGCCCAGAAGTCGACAGGTAGATTTGTCAAAATTCCTTGGTTGAAGGCTGGACTGTGCAGATGAAGGCTGAGACTCCATGAGATATGGCATAGGCAGACTGTCATAGAGGTGAAAACTGGAACAGTGATAAGAGAGATCAGGAAGTGCTAGGAGATTTTGGAGTTCTGACCCAGCCACAGGAGAGAGACCTTGGGCATTCAGGTGAAAACTCATGAAGGCCATGTTTTATAAAAGAATGAAAACTATGCCCTAGAGCAAAAGTTCTATGTCCGATTTCTAAGTAAAAAATCAAGTAGACAATTGTATTAAATAATAAAGCCAAAGATAATAGGATCAAAAGAATATTCCAGTAAATGAATTGTCTGTAGGACAAACCCAATGTCCTTTAAAGGAAGATGATATAATCCAGATATCCTACAGCATATCTTTCACAAGATCTAGCATCTAATCAAACATTACTAGACTTGGGAAGAAGGAAAATAGGACCCATAATCAAGAAAAAGCAATAGAAAGAGACCATGACAGGACTTGTAAGTTGGAATTACCAGACAAGGACTTTAAAGAAGCTATGATGGGGGGACAGATGTGGCTCAAACAGTTGGGCGTCCGTCTCCCATATGGAGGGACCTGGGTTCGATCCCTGGGACCTCCTGGTAAAAAAAAAAACAAAAAACAAAAAACAAACAAACAAAAAAAAGAAGCTATGATGAATATATTCTAGAACTTGAAGGAAAACATGGTCATCATGAGTAAACTGATAAGTGAACCTTCACAGATTTCATCTAAGTCTAAAGTATACTTTTAAAACATTGCTGCCAATCAAAAAACTGGATTGGTGTTACTTTGGAGAAAGCTGAGGTCTCTATTCCTGCAAGTGTTTAGATAAATGTTCTCTGCTAGAGATATTGTAAAGAACATTCAAGTAACAGGTGGGATAATGAGATAAGAGATGGAGGAGAGTTAGATTAGATCATCTTTAATCCCTTTCAATTATCAGATTCTGTTTCTCTCATCATGACCCCTGGGAAAGGGAAATCAATGGAGACACAGGATAGACTAGGCTTACTGACCCTGCTGTGCATTCTTGCTGAGTCTCTACTGTGGTGAAACTTCTCTGGGGGAGTGGGAACTGTGGAGTGGGATGAATCAGGTCTTCATGGAAGAGTGCAGTATTGTAGTTCCCTCAAACCACATTGCGAGGTGTGCCAGTCACAAATACTTGGGGAGCTTGCACTTTCTCCTGTGCTCCTAGATCATTCTACCATTTTAGTGGGAAACTCTGTGTGACCTAATCTGTGTATAGCTGTAGAACTTTAGGGATACCTTGGCATAATTTCTTGTTTTCATATCACTCCTCTACTGTGTGCTCCTGGAAAATAGGAAGATAGTAAGTGTATCCACATATTTCCATATGAAGTAAGCATATCTTACTTCATAAGAGATGCTCAATACACAGTTGTTGAATGAATGAATCCTAACCACTTAAAGTAATTAATGTGGTCTGAACTTACAAAAGAGCATACTACTGCCTCTGGTACTCTCCAAATTCATTAACACTCCCCCACCTCCCTCAGCATTCCCCACCCCAAATGTAAGGCACCTACCTCATGGGGAACCTCCTTTGGCATTTAAGTCTCGAGTTTGAGACCCTTAGCAAAAGTCCATGGAAAGATACATTAGTGTATGGCTGAACTAAGAATGATTTTTATTTAAAGTCCAACTAAAGTTAAAAAAAAAAAGTGATTACTTTTCCCCTTGTTTTTTTCTTTATATCTCAAGGATTGTGAAGAAAGATCACTCATGTCATAAAGAAATGGGAAGAGGACTCCCACTTTTTCTGAAATCATTTCTGCTAAAAAGTGGACCTAGCATTTCCTCTCCATTTTCTGACCATCAAGTGTGCTAAAAGATCTAAACCAAAAAAATACTCTCCTTCCATCTTCCTTGCAGAGAAAGCAATCCAGGACTACAGTAAGAGAGAAATGGAGACCCCTCTCCCTTCTTCCCATTTTCCCTCTGTCTTTCCCCTCTCCACTCCCTCTCACAGCTTTTCCCTCTCTCCTTCGCTTTTTCTTTTCTTCCAAACTGTACTCAGGGTTAATAGTAGCTGTTGGAGTTGGGCATGCCCATTAGCTGCAGGCAACTCTTGTTTGCAAGCAGGAAGCTTTAGGAATTCTCTCCTAGTGGTGTTTTTACTCTGTATGTGAGCTTAATCCAGGGGATTAACAAATGAATCAGCTGGAGACCTCTTACCTTGACAGAACAGACAAGTTCAAGCAGGAATAGTCCCTGAAACGTCTGGTTCTGCTGGGAGGGAAGAACACAACACTTACCAGGCCGCTGGCAGGGTGTGTCTCAGTGAAGGCTGGGGCCACAGAGGAAAAGAGCTTTGCTGACACGGTGCCCCTGTCGCTGCTGACTGAAGGTGTCTCCTCCTTCTCCACTCGCTGCTCCCACTACCTTTCAGCCAACCCTCCCTGCCTCGTCTGGCCCCTGAGATTTCCTTATCCCTGCCTCTTACCACCCTCCCAGGCTCCCCTGCCTCTCCCCTTATTCCCTGCCCAGATTCCACTCTGTTCCTGTGTGATCTTTGTATTATATGGTGTCTTAAGGTAGGTTCCTTAGTAGCAGAGCCTGAGACAGAGATTCTTGGGCAAGGGCTTTGAGTGGGGAAAGTGCTCTCAGGAGAAAGGGGTACGAGAGAAGCAGGAGACATCAGAGGAAGAAAGTAAATAGCAGGGATGTGGTCTCAGCTCGAGACCAGCGTCAGCCTGGTCCCATGGGGAGCCCTGGAGGACAAATTGCCCCATAGAATAGGTTCTATCTTGAGGCAAGGACTGCAGCATTTTGTACATCTGTGTCCGTCATCCATTGGTCAGTGACTTGGGAAGAGGATAACGTTCCAGGCGAGCAGCTCACATTCATCTGAGGGCAATTCTCCAAGAAGGGGGCGGCTGGGGGATGGATGTACCTCGTAGTGAGGGAGATGTTGGCAGGGTTCTGTAGCAGCCGCCATAGATGGAATCCGTAAGAGGTGTTCCTTGTGGCTTTAGGGCAGTCTCAGGTCAGACCAGAGCATAAAACGAATAGAGTGTAGGGTGATGGGAAAGACCGGCAGCTCTGCCCAAGGGTTGATGCTGAATTTGAGAAACACTTGTAGTAAGTGTATAAATTTTTTCACTGTGTTTTGTGTAGCATGACTTCCCCCCAACTCTATCTTCTCTAACTTTTTACATCACTAACCCAGTCCCCAATAAAACCAATAGGTTGTGTATATGTTGCTAGAATGAAAATTAAAAAACAAATAAACACTGTGTTGTGTACAACACAAACAGGAAACCATGGATTCTAGTTAATAGTACAATTAAAATAATGTTCTTTCATCATTTGTAACAGAACCTACCACACTAATGCCAGGTGTTAATGCGGGAGATAGGTGCGAACTCTATTTTCTGCATGAGATTTCTGTAAACCTACAAGTTCTCTAAAAACAAAACAAAAGATAACAACAAAAACAAAACCTGTCCTCCATCCTGCATGATGTGAAAAAAGTCCTCCCCCGGGTATTTCTGGGCTCTCCTAAGAGTGCTTATGTTCTCTTGACTGGTGCCTGTTATCCCTCCTTCAGAGCCGCTGCTCCAGGCTAATCCCCATTCATAACTGCCCCACTAGTAATTATTTCTCCTCACTGCTTCCAAGATAGAGCCCACCCCCACCCTTCATCTCTCAAGTACTGAGCATAACAACTGGAGGATGACTCAAAGGAATTGCAACACAAGAAAGGAAAGCCACTGGGAAGCAGACTCCTGAGGTCCAGCAGCCAAGCCCTGCACAGAAGGGCTCTTCTCCCCTCACCAAGGGCTCTCCTTAGCCTTGGCTGGGTCCCCCAGGCAACAGCCTTCTCTTTCAAGCTCTCTTTCCCCTGGGGCAACCTGAATGCCATTCTCAAGACGACTCCAGAGGAAAGGTCACGGATAGGTGATTCTTTCGGATACATTACATTTTAAATCATATTCCATTTGTTTCCTTTTTCGTTTTTAATTTATTTTATCTTGTGAAAATGTATGTGTATTTGTAATCATCCTTGAACAGACAAGTGGATGATTAGAAATTTAGGAAAAAAGTCTTTCCACATCCTCTATGAAAGCTATTTCCCCAGATCATCTGCTTCTCTGATGGTAAGATTTTTAGCTGGGCATAGAGTCACCCACCTAACCCTTACATTCTCCAGTCTTCCTTGCAGCTAAGTGTAACATCCTGGCCAGCTGAATATGAGCAGAAGTGATGCATATAATTTCTCAATCGTGATGTTAAATGGAAGGAGCTGGTCTCTTTTCCCTTTTCCCCTATTCCCACCTGTAGTAACCCAGATCTGCATTAGTCCAGCTCTGAGTATGTAGACCAGACTGACACTTGGTGATAGCAGAGCTTTAAGAGAGAGGGTGCCTAAGTTTTCAATACTGTGATTATGCCAGATCACCTGGATTGCTTATGCTCAGACATAAGAGTGAGAATTTTTTTTTTCTCTTGTTTAATCCACTGCATCGAGTTCAGCACCCAAACATGTTTCCTAATTAATTCAGCCTTTCTTCAGAGATTGAGCTAATTGAGTGGAAGTCATGATGGCTAGAATAAGGGGAGGGAGGGTGGGTAAGATAGAAAACATTTCAAAATAATAAATTGAGAGATTGGAAGAGGAATTGTTTTTATGTCAAAGTTGTCCTTCAATCAAATGTGATGTGGAAAAATTGAACCCATAATATCATAACCCTTTCCACAGAGCCATCTAAGTTGTACTCTACTTTTTATATTGCCAAGAGAAAACAAAGCTCCTTTCCAAGTTTATTAGGAACAGTGACAGTTTTCAAATATTTGCTGATGGAGCAATAGAAACAGCATAAATCTGTTTATTTATTCCAGGTATTCTTATTTTACACTTTTGCAAATGATTTCAAACTAAATTTTTCTGGCAAAATCACTTTTTTTTCTTGGGTCTAACATTCGGATCACCCTGATGTTACCTGGCACACGATGTCAATATTTCTAACCTGGCTTGGGACCTGATGGCACACCCCAAAACACCTAAATAATGCCTGCTACTGGGGGAACCAAGTAATATATGGTCAACACTTTCTCTTTACTAGAAGGATTTTCTGTATTTTTAATTAGAAGGGAGTGTGATAAGGTTTCAGCTGGGCTTTCTTTTTCCTGGAAATAAAGAAGTCATTCTGTGTTTACTGGTTACAAAGATGATCAGATTTCCCCAAACATCCTGGAAATAGGCTGGTCATCTGGTCTGAGGTTTATCGTGTAATACCACCAACAGGGTGACAGGGCTGAGATGGACTAGTTTAACTGGTTCTTAGAGTTTCCTGTGAAACTCTTGCCATGTGCCACCCCCACACCCATACCTGTATCTGCAGTCTGAGTCCTCCTTTCCACCTTATTTCCTCTTTTGGAATGCCTTCCTACTCCCCTCTGCTAGGTCTCATCTTCTGATGGATTTTCACATTCTTTTGCCATACACGAAGTCTTCTTTAATTGTTTATTAAAACTTTCTGTTCCTTGAAGTCTATAAATTCTATAACACTTAAAGTCTGTACCATAAGATTTAGTTCATAGGCATATTTTGGCTTGCTTGCATCAATCACGATTGTTCCAAGTGTATATATTTTCTCCCCAACTGGATTCCTAAAGGCAGAAATCACATCTTTCTCAGCTCCTTTTCCTGTAGTTCTGAGCATCTGCTGGATACAGGGTAGGTGTTCAGTAGAGAGTAGTAGCTATTTAATTAAATTGATGGTTTGGCTGTTGGTTAAAACTTTCAAGTATCTTGAACTCCTTGAGCTATAATTCTTTTTGAATTTTTCTCTCACCAGCTTTTGTGCGTATGTGCCTATGAATGTATGTTCATTCAGTTAACAAATATTTCCTGAGCACCTACTAGGTGCCAGGCCTGTGTTACATGCTGGTGATAAAAAAAAACTGGGTATGACAAGGCCCTGGCTTTCTTTGTCTTGGGGAACTGAGGGGCTGATTATTTAGAGGAAAGGGGCAAGTCAGGAGGAAGAACTGACTTGAATAAAAGGCTTTGTTGTACTTGAGGGTGCCAGGGAGGCCTCCACATGGTAACTGGAAATGTGGTATTAGGACAGCAGCTGGGGATTTGGGCTGGACAGAGCTCTCTGGGAGACATTTGCCTGGAGATGACAGTTGGGCCCGTGGTTCTAGTTAAGTTTTCTAGAGGGACAGAATAAGAAGAAAAGGCTTGCAGACCCTACCATTGGAATTTATGCTCCCCAGTGTGACAGAGTTGGACTCAGTTGTGATTTCCCTACACATGGCTCTTCTGCCCCTTCTATTTGAAACTATAGTGCTAGAGTTGATAGGTTTATTTTTTTTTTATTTTTTATTTTTTTTAAGATTTTATTTATTTATTCATTTATCCCCCCCCTTGCTGCTTGTGCTCACTGGGTCAGCCAACCACGCCATGCGGGCGGGCTTGCCTTCACCAGGAGGCCCCGGGAACCGAACCCGGGGCCTCCCATATGGTAAACGGGAGCCCTACTGATTGAGCCACAGCCGCTTCCCGAGAGTTGATAGGTTTATGTCCAAGAGATTTAAATCTTTGGCCTGTCCATGTGCCAGCTGGGCCCTGAATCTCAAAAGAGTTGCAACATCTACTCTCCAGTTCATTGTACTCACCCAGGACAACTAACAAGGAGATGATGATGGCCAACAAACATCCCAAGGAGCAAAGAGAGTCTGCAACTGCAAGCAAGGTAGTCTCATCCATCTGCCCCATGGGATCTAAGCCCCCTCTCAATTAGAGGCAAGTGGGCAACACCATCCCAGAATCCTCAGGATTGGGGAATGAATGATGGACTAGAGTAGACTTACTGGTATTCTACTGTAGACTTATTGTGATTCTAGCAATGGAAGAATTTATATCATTGATATGGAGGCAGTGGCCACTGGAGGTTCTGAGGGGAGGGAGTGGGAAAAACAGATGTAATATGGGGGATTTTGGGGACTTGGGAATTGTCCTGAATGAGAGGCCACTGTATATCTGGCCATAACTACAAGATTGTGTGGGAGAGAGTGTAAACTACAATGTAAACTATGGTCCATGCTTAGTGGCAATGCTCCAAAATGTATTCCTTAATTTTAACAAATGTACCATGCTAGTGAAGGATGTTGTTCATGTGGGAAAACATGGGAGGTGTAGGGAACAGAGCATGTGGGAATCCCCTATGTTTTTTATGTAACATTTACGTACTCTAAGTATCTTTTGAAAAAATAAAATAAAAAGTTTATTTAAAAAGTAAATTAAAAAAAAAAAGGGCTTGGCAGAAAATGGTATTGTATGACAAGTAAAACATGTGGAAGGAACTCAGAGAATTTGGCAGATGATGTAAAAACCTTGTTTAATCTGAAAACAATTTCTGCACTAAGGGTTTGGAGAAACAGAGACAATTCTGGGGTTGCTACAAGGAATTGCCTGCCCTCATTTATTGTAATGTATTGAAACTCAGTTTTATGATGGTCTGCCTGGTTGGCAGATAAGCCAGAGGGAGGAGAAGAGGCAGACTGTGGCTCAACTTTATCACAGGAAGCAGACAAATAGGAGAAGATTCTGAGTATCCTTGACTACCGGGTACCTGAGGATCAGAAAGAGAATTTCATATACTTTCCTATTCCCTTGAAGTGATTCAAAGTACTGGTCCCAGTTCTGCTACAAGTAATGCTCTTACCTTGGACAAGTCCCTTCACCTCTCTGGGTCCTAGATTTCATCTTTAAGAAAGGAAGGATGAACCAAACAATCTTTAGGACAACTCACCACTCCAAATTTCTCTGGTTAAGACAAGTTAGATTATGTGAGGCCTCTCCAGTTTGGAGACATCTTCTGACTCTCAGACCAGGCTCAAATGCATCTTGGATACTGTGGTTCCCCAGAGAGTCTTCAGTGAAAAGGACAGTCAGAAATCTTGCCTTCCCTACAGTTTATAGCCAGGAAATTCCAACACTGATGCCTCTGTCTATGGGCATCTTGGGGGGCCTGGTGATGTTTCCCTTTCTGCCCAAATTGATGTCCGAAACTGAATCATGAGAAGTAGATTCTTTAGAGCTCTGTTTCATTCCCTGGTTCCTCAGATCCTAGGTGGTAAATGAGGTTGTATACCAGGTGGTATGGGAAACTCATAGTATAAATGTTGTGAATCACCTTAGGGCATCAATTTAACTCAAAATTTTAAGAGAAAAAGCAATTTTAAGTTAACAAATTCTATGGAGTAGAATAGAAACTTTGTATGGCCTCTGAAGACTACACAGAGATGAAACTTGGCATTTATTTCTGGTTGCTCTTGCTTTTCCACAAGGACCAAAACCTTTCTCTTTTGGGGAGAAAGACCTGGCACTGTTGTAAGGCACCTTTGCCCAATGGATCTATTGGGGTGTTTACTGCTCTCAAGTACCTGGGAATTTCTTATTGATCTAGAACATGTCACTTTTTTGATCTTGGCAAATGCAAGGGCCCAATTCTGGGGAATTTTGGCTAATACTGTGCCGACATTTTCTATGTATTTACCATAATATTCTTTTGTGGAAGGGTTGGGGCAATTTGGGATCAAAAGATATGGTTCTATTAGTTACATAGTGTGCTCATAAAAGAGTAGCTGATATGGCTTCAGAAGACCTAAAATTCCCTGAGGTCATGATTTGATTATCATCTGGAAAATGCAGAGTATCTAATCATTTGGACTCGAATTATTGGTTTTACTCTTGTAAACTCCTGACTGAAAGCAA
The DNA here is from genome assembly GCA_026826555.1 of Tolypeutes matacus. Classification (NCBI taxonomy): domain Eukaryota; kingdom Metazoa; phylum Chordata; class Mammalia; order Cingulata; family Chlamyphoridae; genus Tolypeutes; species Tolypeutes matacus. The sequence continues at coordinate 21,231,673 of JAKSZT010054030.1, forward strand.
TTATTTCCCAAGTTTTAGAGACAAATGAACCATAGAATTGTAACTGAAAACTTGTTGGAAGAAAATACGATAATTACTAAATTTGACATGTGGTATGACAACAGTCCTTTGCTAATCAACAGCTTCACTCCTAAAACGGTCATTGAAAACACATTGGGCAGCCAACTCTCAATTCTTCGTGCCAGTAGGAGGGAGTGGTAGTGCAGAAAATCCAAAGCATCATCAGATAATCCCCAAATCATTCTTGTTTGGCCTCAGGAAGTATCATACATATAAATATATTTTTGGCAGCAGATTTACATCTTTTAACCAGACCCTGTGCACATTATTAATATTAGCTTGATTTTCTTAAAAGATACTGATGGCTGGCAGGGAAGGCCACCCTGGGCAGCAGGAGAAATTCATTTGGGGATTAAAAATTAGCAGGAGACAATCCTAATATGAATAATACTCGTGTATAATTGAGTGTTGACTGGCATATAGAGAATTGCATTTTCGACAAGGGACAGTATTGGATGCTGTTGTATAAGGTTGGAAGAGGGAAAATCTTTGCTTCTTGCTCAATAAATGCCAAACAAAACTAACTTGGAAACCAGCAGCCTAAAGATTAGGATTTCAATTTATATGCTGAAGCAACTAGAATTTCTGGAACAAGGGTGTTACAAAGGTCAGGGTTTGGGTGTGGGGTTGGGGGTTAAAGACTTAGCAGCACATTCTCTAATAGAGAGGCAAGAATCTCTAGAGCGCATAGGCAGTGCCTAGTGAGAGAGGACAGACCAATATGCCAGGCCCTTGATATTAATGCTTGTACTTATGAACCTTGTTCTTGTAAATTTGAAACTTAGCCTCATAATATATATTGCCTCAGAGTTACCTCTTGCAAACCTCCTTGTTACTCAAATGTGGCCTCTCTTTAAGCCAAACTCAGTACATAAGCTCAATGCATTCTCCCCAGGAATGGGCCTCCCTGGCACTGAGGAATTACTATGAAGTGCCAACTAGCAATGCACTTGGAAAAGGACCTTGACCAAAAGAGGGAAATATTAAATACAAAAGAGTTTTTTTTTTTTTTTAGGTACTGGGTCCAGGGATTGAACCCGAGACCTCGTAAATAGGAAGCCGGTGCTCAACCACTGAGCCACATCGGCTCCCAAGTAGGTTTTCTTGTTTGCTTGTTGTTTGTCTTTGTTATTAGGAGGCAGTGGTACCTGAACCTGGGACCTCCCATGTGGAAAGCAGGTGCTCAACCTCTTGAGCCACCTCCGCTCCCTACAAAATGAGTTTTTATGGCTAAGAGATTTCTTTTCTTTTCTTTTCTTTTCTTTTCTTTTCTTTTCTTTTCTTTTCTTTTCTTTTCTTTTCTTTCCTTTCTTTCTGTCTTTCTTTCTTTTTTTTTTTTTTTTTTAAAGATACCTAGATTACATAAATGTTACACAAAAGATATAGGGATTCCCACATGCCCCACTCCCCACACCTCCCACACACTGCCACATAAACATCCTTCATTAGTATGGCACATTCATTGCAATTGTTAAATACATCCTGGGGCTTTGTCACTGAGCATGGACCATAGTTCACATTGTAGTCTACACTCTCTCCACACAGTTCTGCATGTTATGTAATGATATAAAATGGCCTATATCTATCATTGCCACGTCACTGAGGACGATTCCCAAGTCCTGAAAAAGCCCCTGTATTACAACTGTTTTTTCCTCTCTCTGTCCCCAGAGCCTCCAGTGGCCACTGGCTCCACATCAATGTTGTAATTTCTTCCATTGCTAGAATCACAATATGTCTATAGTAGAATATCAGTAAGTCTACTCTAGTCCCCAGCTCTTCCCCCAATCCCAAAGATTCTGGGATGGTGATGTCTACTCCACTTCCAATTGAGAGGAGGCTTATATCCCACTGGGAAGATGGATGGGACTATCCTGCCTGCAGTTGCAGACGCTCTCACTTCCCTGGGATGGCCATTGTCCATTGTCATCTCCCGCTTGTTGTCCTGGGTGAGTTCAATGAGCTGTAGAGCAGGCGTTGCAACTCTGCCAAGGTTCTGGGCTCAGCTGGCACATGGACAGCCCAAAAACTCGAGTCTCTGGATGTATACCTACAAACTCCAGCACCATGTATAAGTTTAAATAGAAGGGACAGATGAGCCATGTGCAGGGAAGACATAATTGAGTCCAACTCTGTCACTCTCAGGAGCACAAACTCCAAAGTAGGGCCCACTGGCAAGGCACCAAACTCCAGAGGTATCCTCCCTGACCATAGGACCTGTGTGTCTCCAGAGCCCTCAAGATCCCCTCTATTTGGGATAGTATCCACTTTAGAATTCTATGAGAGTCTACTGAGATGTGCTCTGGGATGACCTCCTGACTCACTTTGAAGTCTCTTAGCCATATAAACTCAGATGTCTTTACCTTTCCCCCCTTTTATTCGTGGTCTTTTCCCAGTCACATTGCTAGTTGGTACTGGCTAAGAGATTTCAGAATCGGGAGGTTATTCCAGAGATTATGCTTATGCACATCTCAGGAGGCTCTCACTGACTGCCACAATAAACAGTGCCTCAAGCAGGGGGTGCTCCTGAGGGCTCTGGAAACACCTGGGCACTATAGGCAGGGCAGCAACACTAGGAAATCAGCACCCCGTAGGTGGGCCTTACCTTGGAATATATGTTAACTTGTCTCCCCAATGTAACAGAGTTAGACTCATTTATAATTTTCCTACACATGGTTCTTCTGCCCCTTTTATTTGAATTATCACTGTATCCATTAAAAATATGGAAGACTTAAATCTTCAATCTGCTCATATGCCAGTTGAGCCCTGAATCTCAGCAGAGTTGAAGCCAACACCTACTCTCCACTTCATTGGACTCACCCAGGACAATTAACAACAGGATGATGATGGACAGTACGCATCCTCCAAAACAGAGTATCTACAACTTCAAGCAAGCCATTTCCATCCATCTACCCCACAGGATCTAAGCCCCCTCTCAATTAGAAACAGAGTGTGCATCTTCATCACCAAATCCTCAAGACTGAGGAATGAACAAACATAAGGGGGGACTGCAACTATGGACCAAAATAAACTTATTATTCTAGTAATGGAAGAAATTGTAACATTGACATAAAGACAGTGGTCACCAGGGGTTCTGAGGGGAGGGAGAGGGGCGAACAGGTGTAACATGAGGCATTTTTGGGACATTGGAATTATCCTGCATGATATTCCAACAACAGATACAGGCCATTACACATTACACATACACATTACACATTACACAAAACCTATACAATTGAGCGGTACAAAGTGTAAACCATAATGTAGAACTATAGACCATGGTTAGTAGCAGTGCTTCAACATGTGTTCATCAGTTGTAACAAATGTACCACACTAATGAAGGATGTTGTTAATAGGCGAAAATGTGGGAGGGGAAGGGGAAGGTATATAGAAATCCTCTATATTTTCAATGTAACTTTTCTATAACCTTTAAAAATAAAGAAAAAAAAAAGTTTAGCAGCTTTCAAATTATATTAAATCTCCATGCAGCCATAGACCTTTTCTGAGGTGTTTGCTTTACCTAAATTCCTTGGACTTCACTTCTTTATCTCTAGGTATGCCTTTATAGGCAGCTTTGTTTCTCATACCCAAAGTGGCATCAGGGCAACTTAGGAGAAAGAAATGAGGGAGGCATCTTGGCTTCCCTACTGATGAGCTTGTGATCTTGGTCAAGTTCCTTAACTTCTCCAAGCTTCAGTCTCCTTCTATGTACAGTGGGAACCCTGGTACCCATTCTGCAGGAGAGGATAAGAGAAAATGCATGTAAGGCAGTTGGTACTGCTACATGGTGAGCAGCCAATCACTAATGGATATTAGTCTCATTCTTATTAAAGATAATGATATCCACAGGCCATATCACCTCATTCTGAGGTGTTACAACGAGTAGAATAAAGAATCTAAAGACATGCTCTTTCGATAGGCATAGCATTACCCTTCAGAATTTACTTTTCATCAAGTAGACCAAGTGGCAAAATTAGGATTTGGGATTATTTTCATGTAGAAGGGCTAGACACTAGATGGAAGCTCATAGGAGGTCCTTTGCAAATTTCTTCAAGGAATCAATAAATGCTGATCCATCCAGGGTGCACCAAGCATGGTATGACTTCTGCATCTCTTGTTGTTGTTCATTGTCTGTTTTTGTTTTTTTTTAATACACTTTATTTTTAAAGAAATTTTAGAATCTAGAAAAGTTACATCAAATGTCTAAGGGATTCCCATATAACCTACCCTCTCCCCTGCCCACATTTTCACTATTAATAATGTCTTACATTAGTGTGGTATATTTGTTACAATTAATGAATCAATATTGAAGCATTGCTACTAACCAAGGTCTATAGTTTACATTATGGTTTACACTTTGCACTGTATAGTTTTATAGGTTTTGACAAAATGTATAATGGCCTGTATCCACCATTACAGTATTATGCAGAACAATTCCAATGCCCTGAAAATGCCCTTTGTTCCACCCATTCTTCCCTCCCTCTCCTCTCAGAACCTCTGGCAACTACTATCTTTGTATCAATGCTGCGCGTTTTTCCATTACTACTTTTATCCTGGCTTCTGCTAAGAAGTAATCCACTGGAATTGGGTCTGCTTGCCTTTGGGAAATGCACTAAACACAGCATGTTCAAATTGGTCAATTCATGATTCATGAATTCACAATTCATTTAGAGTTGTGGAAAATAATTACTAACACATGATATATATTCTATAAATATTTGTTGAATGAATATAGAAATATAAGCAATAGGGGTGTAGCTATAGAAGCTTCAGGAACCATAGAAATCACATATTTCAAGTAAAAAAGACTATAAATGGTTTAACTATTTTCAATAGAAGATGAGTTAAGAAAATTATGTATACCCACTGAATGAAACACTATATAGCTGTTAAAAAGAAAAAGGTCTTTCTATGTGTATTGGCACAGCAAGATGTCCACCATATAGTGTTTTTTTAAAAAGAAGCAAGTTAAAGAAATTCACTCTATAATTCCATGTGCATTTAAAAACAAGATTTTAAACTATAATATAATATAAAATGTTTGGATAATCCCAGAAATGTTCAGCATGATCACAAAAAATGTAAATAGTGGCTATGTCGGGGAGGTGGCTAAAACAAGAGAAATGGAGGAAAACTCTATCATTTTACTTAATGAAATATTGTGCTGTTTGAATTTTTTTGATAACATACATTACTTTCATAATAATTAAAGGGAAACAACCAAAAACCGCACATGATTCAACTTCCTTCTTTTAAAGATGAAGAAACTTACACTCAGAGAATTCCTGAATCATAGAAACTTGTCACTGAAAGGCAAATTAGAACTCATTAAGTCCAACTTCCTGGTTCTACAGGTAAAGAAACTGACACACAGAGAAGTGAAGTGAATTATAGTTCCCAAGGCTAAAGCCTGGGGAGGAAAGAAGATGGATACATTGGTGTTGAAAAAAACATAGGTACTCAGCACATGCTGTAAAATCTATTAAAACTGACTCACTCCTTTTGGATGAGGTAAGTGTTGACATTAGACAATTTGGTGGGCAGCATTTATTTTCCTATTTATTAAAATGTCACAAAGAATATTGATGGCACCTCCTAAAAAGCTTGCAGATGGTGGTCTTCAAAAAACAACTGTTGAAGAGTATAAAAACTGGATATTATGGTTTGATGATAAATATATATATATATATATATATATATATATATATGGCCAAGATATGTATATCCAGCATATCAAAGTGGAAAAAAAATTTATGAAAGGCAAAGGCAGATATATCTATGTATATATACATATATAAATCTATAAAATACATGTACAATAAACCACATTTATTTATCTTTTTTTTTTTTTTTTAAGATTTTTATTTATTTATTCATCCATCCCTCCCTTGCTGCTTGCGCTCGCTAGGCCAGCCAACCACGCAGTGCGGGCAGGCCCGCCTTCATCAGGAGGCCCCGGGAACCGGACCCGGGGCCTCCCATATGGTAAAGGGGAGCCCCACTGATTGAGCCACAGCCGCTTCCCAATAATAAACCACATTTAAAAGCTATGGAATATTAAACTGGAAAAAGTCAGACTTCAAAGAAATGGACTCTTTGAGCAAATTCACAAGTACTCTTTCAACAATTCACTTCTTCTCAAGTTACAGTTTGTGTATGTCCCAGTGGAAGACATTTTTAAAGGGAGCCCAGAAAACCCATATTGATCTATACACTTGTGGTTAATGGGTCATATTAATGTAAAAGTGTAGTTGCCATATTTTGATGCAGTAAGATTGTGTCTCTTATTGTACAATGCAAACCAACCTTGTCACCGAAACATGTCATTCCGGGTTGGTGGAGGCCATTCTGGGTTGGTTGGCTGTGGACGTGTTTCTATCTGTGTTACTCCAACACAGAGAAGTGGAAAACTGAGATCGATCCCTGACTAGTTCAAGCCTCAAATGAACATTTGCCTAATAATCTGGATTTTTGATTATAATGGAATAAGTCCCAGTTTACCCCGCCTCACTCTGCCTGTGTGGAAAGTAAATGAACTACACTTATATTTGTGCCATTATCAGAAGAAAGGATTCTGAAACGTTAAAATAGCTGCAGACCAATTCAACCTGAAGTGCCAGCACAGTAACTGTGTTTAAATCAGTCTTCAGGTTCATGTTTGATCAGATTAGCTGTGTCCACCCTTCTCTGGGTTTCCATGAAATGCTCTGAATGAGATGCTGGCGTTTTCACATTGCAGGAAAATAGAAACCGGAGTTAAGAAAACCGCAACATCTGGAACAGGAGGAGAGATTTCACTGGAAAGAACTTGACAAACTCTGAAAACAAAGTTCTAGACTTGACTAATTTATTTTGGCTGCAAAGCTGAGCTCGATGCAAAGCTCAAAGAAGATTTGTTCAAGGCTCCTTTCAAAGAAGTAAAAAGCCAGCCCAAACCAAAATTAATGCATCGACTGCATAAATAGTCAAGATAGTTATCTGATACTGAGGGAAAAGAGCCACACTAGGCCTTTTTGTTATTTATGGGATTATTATTGGAGGAAACAGAGCGGTTAGATATCCCCCTGCTTTCAGAGCAGGGGAAGGGAAAAAGGTGTCAAACATAGTTTTTCAATTTAGTCTCTTGATCATTTCATTCTTGCTACATCTTAAAATCCAAATATACATCTGCCCCCAGTGTCCAACTGTTCTCTCATTCGTTGCTTTGACTATTTCTCCTTTATCCTCTAAAAACTCCATGGATTTTTAAATGATGAATGGAAAGATTAAAAAAATACCTTAAAAATGGAAGTTGTATCTTCAGAACATTTATTATCTTCTGTGATTACAGAAGTTATGTATATGTATTACAGAAAGTATTGGACATTATAGAAAGTGTTAGACAAGAGGGAAAGGAAAAGAACCTTCAAAGTCACTTTGCCATTCTTTTGTCTGTCTAGCTTTTGAATCCTAATTTTGGGGGGCATTCCCACAGTGTGTGTGTTCAGGAGTCCAGTATGTGGGCATGTACCCAGTTCCAGTCATCACGTGCTGCTGGCCAGGTATTTGAATCTAGGTCAAGTGACACAGGAAGCCACATTCATCCTGGTGGGAGCAGTGGCCTCATCTGCTTCCCAGCACCTGCAGTGGGGTGTGGTGTGTGGTCCAGTGATGGCAGTGCCCATGGGTCATTTGGGACATCCAGTGTTGGTGGCAGAGGCAACAGGCTTCTCACCAAAGGAAACCTGGGGTATGGTTTTGGCTATGCGCCTTGCTTCTGAGTCCCCCCCGGCCCCATTCTCAGGTCTGTTCCTGTGGTCCAGACCCCCCAGTTCCTGTGGGTTCCCCAATATCCGTTCAGCAAATTCCATTCTTGCTTAAGTTAGGCAGAGAAGGTTTCTGTTGCTTGCAGCTTAGAACCTGGACATGCACCCTATAATCCCTTTACTCAGAGATACCCACCATTAATACTGTAATGTGCAGCGTTCTAACCATTTTTCTGTACCTATAGGTAGTGTTTCATTTTGGCTCAGTGAGGGCAGAGTTCTTGATACCTCGTTCAAAGAGTACAAGAGACTTACTTTGCTTGAGATATATAGAGAAGGAGTTTGTTTTCTGCTTTTCTGAAAGGTACACAGGCATTTTTGTAAATTTCCTTAGCTGCTAGAAAAGGTAACTGGTCATATAGAAATTTCTGGATTAACACTGGGTCACCTAAACATGTGATTTTCGTCTCGAATAATAATGTGAATAGTTGTTATTTTATTTCTGAAAGCCTACTATTTACCGGGTCCTTTGCTAAGTGTTTTACATGGGTCAACTCATCTATTCCTCATGAAATTCCTATGCAGTAGCGTTAGAGGTAGGCATTGTTATGATTTCAATTTACAGAGCGGAAGACTGAGGCTTAGACATGTTAAATAACTTGTCCGATAATTCGCAAGTAGAAAGTGGTAGTACCAGAATTTATACTTAGGTCTGCTGACTCCAGAAACTGCCCTCCTAACCTTCATTGCAACTCTGCTCTTGGGTGAGCCGCTCTGGCCCTTAGGTCATTTGCAAGCTGGTCATTTGTACCTACTTTCCCTGACTCTAGTTAGTGCCCTTAGTGTTTTCTGTATTCCCTGTTTCAGTGCTGATGGATCGTGAAGAATAGGAGGCATGCTCCTTTAATTCAAGGTGCAATAATAAAAAGCAATATGCCTTTACAAAGTGTACTGTGGCTTACACAGCATTTTAATATGGACCATCTCACTTAATGTCGTGAAATGACTAGAGAATAATTACAAAGCATAATGCCAAAATAGGCAAAGGAATTTGGGCTTAGAGACACAGAAGCGAAGAGAAAGGAGGTGAGGTTAATGAGGGTCAGCTTCTAAGGGAAAATGGGTTTTTAGGATTGTCTTGAAGGTAATTCTTTCTCGATGGTAAATAGCAAGGTGGAGGGAATTGCACTACCAAGTTGTTTATGCATGTAACTGTCCACAGGTCTTTGCTGAATTTGGCAGTAGATTTTGTTATTTGAAGTGGCTGATGAACTTGACACTGATTGGCTCCTGTTACAACGGCAAGGATTGGTTCAACTAGAGGATAGAGTGCGCGGGCATAATAAAAACTCCACTGGGACATGGTGAAACGCTGCCCATGGCATCTACAACACAGGCTGATCTGAGTTTTTTTTTACTGGCCAGTCCATCAGCAATGACTAGTGATGGGCCTACATCAGTCCATGCAGCCCTTGTCCCCTTATGCTGGGGAAAGAAGAGAGATAAACATGAAAAAGTTGGGGGAAAGTGACCTACTTGTGGTGGTGTTCTGACTTGGAGGCTGGCTTCATGGAGGAAGTGTGATAGGAATACTTTCTGCTGCCTAGAGTAATAAAACTCCCTTGGAAAGACAGATGTTCTGGCAAATTTGGGGCTTTTGGGTCAGTTATGATAAGGCTGTCTTGGATGTGTGTAAACAGAACATCAGACAAGGTTGAAAATCATTGCCAGAGAGCTTAACGCGCTGTAATTGTACAAAGTGCAATCCAAGAGTAATTGGTTGCATCAGACTGAAGGAATTTCTTGCTAAAACAGAGATGGCCAAATGCATGCCTTGTCATGCATTTTTTTTTTTTTCTTTCCTCAAAGTTGCTTCCCCCCCCCCCCTTTAAACAGTTAAGCCTGAGTAAGTGAGGGCAGTCAGGTGGCTCTAAGTATAACCAGTCACCCCTACTCCCTCTTTTTTCTGTTTGTCAGGAGCCTGCATTTTTTTCATAAATATATTTGAAAGTCACATTTTCTATTCTTTCAGACTTGAACCAGGATAAAAGGGGGCCAGTGGGGCAGAGGTGCATGTGGGGAGGTGATGGAGGGAGCTGGCTTTAAAGGGGGCTGTCTGTTGAATGACTCACGGCACTCTTCCATGTCCCCTGCCAGCGGTTTCCTCCCTGCATGTGAGTGTAGCCAAAAAGCACAAAAGCCATTTGGAAGTAGAGCCAGGTGCCAAATCTGAGTATCTAGTTTTAATTGAACACAAACGAAGACATTCCGGAGGGAAACGCTTGATGATGATGGTTTTTGTCAATACCTCACAAATTAAATACAAGAATGCTGACTCTGGAGTCTTTTTCTGGTCCGTGTAAAAAGGGGTTGGTGGTCTGAGGCCAACTCCCAGTGAGTGGCTCTGTGTGGCAAAGAATATATCTTTCATAACCATAGCTCCAGTTTATTGCCTGCACCCTCTCCGCCCCACAGTTAGTGAGCCAGGAGATGCTGCTCATTAGAAGGGAGAGGGGTTCCTTGTTACCAGTGGGGGCAATGGCTCCTTTGCTTTAGTTGCTTGACTGCCCTCTGGCTTCCCCTGCAATAGCTAGAGGAGAGAAATAGTATGGGCAATCTGGGTGTTTTTCCCTGGGCCCCCTTGCTTAGACAGACAGTCCACAGGTAGATGAGGGCTCCACGTACCCCAAAGTCCAACGTCTTCCCTGGAATATCCCCGAGGGCCATGGCCCCAGTTCCAGAACAGACACTGTGGGCCGTGTGACATTCAGATTTGATATTCCTCAAAGAGCAGAGAGAAGCAGGTGCTCACCGTTCCTCTGGGAACCTGGTAGATGCAGCACTCAGCAAGTTGAATATGAAACTTGGGTTCTGAAACAGTGACTTCCCCCTTGGACCTCAGCTCCTGACCTGAGACGGCAGAGAGGAGGTGCTGCCTGGGTGTGACTTCTGTACCCTGGACCTGCCCATTGTTCCAGGCCATCTCCCGTCCCTTCCCCTGGCTACTGTGCTCTAGGAAATCGTCTCCCTACTCTGAAACTGGATGCCACTTGTCCAAATCATTCAAATGCCACATGTCATAAATGGTGATATGTTAGTTACCCCTCCATCTTCCTGGTCCCTCAAAATCGAGGCAGTGTGCTGATAAATTCTCACATAGTCGTTCCGAAATTTCCATCATTCGCGATTTTTGCTCTGTCCAACTGCTGCCCAAAATATCACATACTTAATATTTTTATTTATATTCACTTTCTTATACCAATTTTTTTTCCCTTTGGTTTTAATGTTTCTATTTTTAAATTGAGACATATGCAAAGTAAAATGAGCCAGTTTTAAGTGTACTGCCCACTTAATTTTTATGTATACACTCTACAACCTCTCCCCAGACCAAGAGATAGAAACTTAAAATTTTGTTATTAAAAGAAAAAATGTGGGGGGGCAGATGAAGCTCAGTGGTTTCAGCACCTGCTTCCCATGGACGAGGTCCCGGGTTCAATTCCTGGTACCTACAAAAAAGAAAAAAGGGAAAAATGCTGTCACTACCAATAATACCTTCAAAGGTATGGTTTGATGTACTAGTTAAACATTTCTTTTACACATGAAAGCAAATAACTGTAAATGATAAATGTTTATATTCCATCAAAAACATCTTGCAAAGTATGCAGTGCTATTGTACCATTCGTTCACTTATTCAGCCATTCGATAAATAGTCCTGGAGCACCTAGTGCGTGTAAGAATGTTCTAAGCATGGGGTCTAGCAGTGGATAGAAACAACTGGAATCCTTGCTCATGGGAAGACAGACAAGAAACAAAGTAAATAAGTAAAAATGCATAGTATGTCAGTTGTTGACAAGGCCTTGGAGTAGAATTAAAACAGGAGAGGGGACAGAGAGTGCTGGGCTTGGGGGCAGGTGGGCTTGGACATTTAAAGCAGTTGGTCAGAGAAGTCCTCATGTTTGAGGAAACACTTGACGATGGTGAGGGACTGAACTGACTCAGGTAGAGGGAGGCCAGCTGTGCGTGGACCCCAAGGTAGGTGAGTGCCGGGACATTTGAGAAGTGGCAAGAAGGCCAGTGTGCTTCTGGAGTGTGCACTGGAGGGGACAATGCAGGGCCATACAAGAGTGACACATGAGGGTTCTAACTCTACCTCCACCCCACTTTAGCTGACCCTTTGGACAAGTTAGTTAACCTTTCCATAATGGAGTGCCCTAAACTGGGGAAAGGATAATTCCCTTTCATAGCCGTTATTGTGTTCGGTATGGGAGAAAATGATGTAAAGCAACAAACGCAGTACCTGCTGCATATTAGGGGTTTGGTAAATTACAGCTGTTATTGTGCATAGTAGATACTTAATAAATACATGACTGCTGATATGGAGGCCACAGCACCTTGATCTTCAAATTACCATTGCCTTTGCCTTTTATTCAAATTTAGACAAATACTTTATGAATACTATGTGTCTTAGAGCACTGTGCTATACAAGTTTCAAGTGAAATATAAAGTGGTTTCCGGTCTTCAGGAAAGTCAAAAGTTGACAGGATAAGAAGAAGGATAGATATAAAGACTGTTCACAAATCATCCAGTTCTCCTTTTAGGCAGATGGAAGAATTTCACTTCCCAGACCCATTTAAAGGTAGATATTCGTGTGATTGGCTTTTGCCCATGAAAGGTGCATGATGGTGATGTATATTACTTCCTGAGAGAAAGCTTTGAGCACCTGTGTACATAATTTGCCCCAAGCAGGTCTTGAGATGGAGTCTGTAACAGCTGTGACCCTAGGTGACTGTAAGGAGATGTGCCTCCTTCAACCTACATTGGAAATGCAGTGTGAGCAAGAAATAAACTTGTGTCCAACTTCTGAGACTGGAGGTATTTTGTTCCTGCAGCTTAGGATGCCCTATCCTGATTGAAACCATATATAAAATAATCAGAGGACACAATCAAGGGCTTATACTACTTTCCTATAATAATAGAAACAAGATGATAAAACCAGGATAACATTCTAGGATAAGAGAAATATGGAGAGAGATATCATCACCAGATTCAATAAGAGTTTAAAAAACACCAACTATATCACGATTTGATGGAAAAATGTTTTTTTTTTTTTAAATCAACATGCAAATATACTAAACTGCTGTTCATGTTTGATTCTTGTTCAGCTAAAAATTGGTAAATTTTTGGAAAATTACAAATTGATATGAAAACTTTTGCAATGCTCTGAAATATATCTTTCTCAGTTCTTGAACTTTACTCATATGTTCCTTCATATTAGTATTTATGTTTCAGTTGTAGTCTCAAAAGAACTGGAGTGGTTTAAGACAAAAAATGGTGATATAATAAGACTAAAAATGATTATTCCAGAATAGAATATAGACAAGCTGCACATTACTAAAGGAAATGAGTTTTGAGACGTGTCAGTCTAAAATGGAAAATATGTTTGCCTTGAAAACATATTTCAAAACATATTTCATAGCCAAATTTAGGATCCAAGTCTCTTACTTTCCCCAAATAGGAATTTAAGAAACAAGCCATGGGCCACTGGTTTGTGGCTTAATGTTTCCGCAAACTCATTTGCCCCTCAATGACCGAGCCTTTCTTTACCAGTAATTTTGATTCCTTCTCTCACTCATTTTAAAAGCTCTCCATTCCCTGACTCATTTTAGCATCACAGACCATGGAAGAGGAATGCAATGTTGGTGTTAAGTAGGTATTTAATGTCTGACTAGAGAATTTTCTTTGTATGGCATTTGCTCCAAACTGGGACATGAGGAGGCTTTGTTTTTCACGATGCCACTTGGTCTTTTATAATTGAATAAAATTGTCCCAATGTGTGCTCACTAAATAAAACCCGTAACTCTAAAAAGAAAGAAAATCTCACTTTGTGGGGGACAAAATGATGCTAAGGAATTCATTTTTAACTTTCCAAAGTAATGCATAATTCCCTTCAGAAGCAAGTTTGATAACAGGAGTGTACAGTTGTACAGAATGCTACTTTAAATCCAGAATGCTAAAAATGGTCTAATTACGTTATTAAATTAATCTTCCAGTCCAAACATTTCCGTTAATTCCCCTTAAACTTCAATCTGTTTCTATTTTTAGTCTGATTTAGTCAAGCAATTGTTAATGTCCTCCCTTTCTCAGATAATCTTTTAATTTCCTTCCCATTGAATTGCCAGCATGTGAAGACTTGCCAGTAAAAATGCTGATTTTCTTTTCTACTCCCATCCACCCAACCTCTTTTTTTTTTGTACTCACTTCTCTGTCTTCCCTCCATACTGTCCCCATCTGCTGTCCGCATTATATGCTTCGAAGATACATACAAAGGAGTTGCTGATCCCAAGTAAGAGTTTTGCTTCCAATGTAAGACTTTCAATGGGTTTGCTACCCCTCCACTAATGGAGGCATAGATACCAATGAGGAGGTTTCCTTAATTGGGAAGGTCAAGGAAAAAAAAAGTGGAGTAAACTGGGCATGGTGAATGGGTCCTGGCAAGCATTGGCTTTTACTGCCATCCTGGTTCTACCTGGAGACAGCCTTGCCCAAAAAACAGCCCTGCTGCCCATTTCCTGAAAACTCCTCCTTCCCCTCTGTCCAGACCAGGTGGCCTTGCTTTCCTCCTGCAAACGGAGGCTGTCACTGCTAACAGTGCTCTTCCCAGACTCCTTTGCTTCTCACTACCCATTGGTTCCCATTTTATCATTGAGGTTTCAGATGATACTGAATGATGCTCCTTGCTTCTCAGATCCCACACTGACCAAAGCCTGCTTAGCCACCAGCCCAAAGTCAACCTTGCACAGTGTCTACCTTGCTAAGCCCCTTTCTGGAGGTGTGTATCCATCTTGCTTTTATACTGTTATCCCTAGTAAAGCCACACTTGGGAACAATTAGGAAAGCTAGTTTACCCACACTGAAATGTAAATGGCGTTAAAAGACCCTTAGGTGGCCTGTCCCTCTGCGCCACTGGTGCCAAGAAAAGGTCCAGAGAAATGAAGAGATGGACCTGAAGTTCCAGGCTGGTGGTGGCAGCCTTCTGATTCACCTGCCTCTGGACTTGTTCACCCTATTACCTTCTGCCCCTGCTTTCTTCTCTCTAGACTGTTAAGAAATCTTCTGGTGATGTTCATTTGTTCACAGTTATTATCTCTAAGTGACTAGGAAGGGAGAGTAAAAGGCACAAGCCAACAAAACAAACACATATCTGAATCTTCTGAGATATTTTCCCCAAGCTTATCAAGAGTCTAAGTGAAAGACAAGTGAAAATCTACCTGTTCAGAAAAGCATGAATGCATCTATCACCTTTCAGTTTTAGCATTTGCATTATTTTGTACTTACTTTATGTTTTTTTTTTTTTTTTTTTAGCATCAAAATTGCAGCTAACCTGAAACCTGACTCAGCTACGAAACTATGAAATGACAGTGTAAAGTGCACTTCTGGTGGCCCATTTGGCCATTCATATGGCCCATGTTAACTAAAGTTGGGGAAAATGGAAAGGTTGACATTTCTTTAAACAATAAAAATTACAAGTGATTGCCAAAGTGCCAGGAGCTGACATTTACGGAGATCGTTCACCGATTACATACATGAAATATCATGAGTAATTAGCTCGTGGCAATTACCTGCCCCTCATTATTTTGCTTTTAGAATATTTTTAAAGCTTAGGTTACTCCAATTTCAAATAATCCTGGGTTGTGCTGTCATGGCTTTTTATCCAAATGAATCGCAGTCTCTTGTAAACAGTCCTATGATCTGATTTCCATCGGGACAGGAGCTGTAAAAGGCCAGGGATTTTCGATGGATTTACACATATACTGTTTGAGTTAAGTTACCAAGGTCGCCTTAACAGCCCTCTTCCTCAGAGCCTTAAATATGCTTGCCACCCCATCTCTTTCTAACACATCCCAGGGAATGGGTGATGAGAGTAAAGGGGCTGCGGGTGGGGATGGGTGAGGAGCCCAGTCTCGATGGGCTTGCCAGCTTGAATTCCTTCAGCAGCCAGTGGTATCTATTAACTAGCTTGGTGGCAATTGTTGCTGGAAAGATGACTTAAAATATGGTGACATGGAGGCAGGGGCCAAAGCAGGTTTTCTTTGGGAAAACCTCATTCTGCCCATAGCATTTTGTAAGGAAGACATGTTTTCTTCCAGATAGCTGGCAACTGGGACTTGTTGTCCAAGAAGGCATCACAGCAAGGCAGCCTAGATCCTCAAACTTGGTGTTTCCTCCCTCCCAACACAAAGTGAGATGGGCTGGCTTTCTGAAGATTTGCTCAGCCCTGGCTGGAACTATTATAAACAAATATTAATGACCCTCCATTACTGGCTACATTTTCAATGAAGTTTAAATAGGCTGAGTTATGATGATTAGCGAGAAATGTATGGCTAATAAAGGTAAATGAGATTCATATTTAATCCCCAACTCGGAATGACTGGTTTGATTGTCTCATTCACTTGGCAAACAATTTCGTTTCTAAATGTTATTTCAGCCACAGATATAATTTCTTTAACGCAGCAGAAAGGAGGAGATTAAAATACGAGATAGAGGCAGCACTTACCTTAGACTGATTAATAGGCTCTGGCCAGTCCCCTGCTGCCAGGCTTAAAAGCATCAAGACATGCTTTTCTATCTCAGCCTATATATATTGATAGTCACTGGGTGCCAGGAAAACCTCTTTGATTAGTCATACTAAACCGCCACTTAAGTGGTGTGCAAGCCTGAGACCTAAGCTCCCCTTAATCAAGTCATAAATTTGGGGAGTCTCAGGAGCAGCACCTTCTTCCCTGTGGAGGGGTCCAGTTCATTGGGGATTCCTGGCCCTTGCTCTTCTTAACCGCTTGGCCACGTGGGCCAAATCATGGAGCATTTCGGACAAAAGAAATCTACGGACTTGAGTCCAGGCGGACTGATAAGGCCAATGATTCAGACTAAACACACCAGTTTTGCATTAATAGTAGAAAGCGAGGTGACGAGTGGGACCTTCTACAGTTACCTAAAGTTTTACTTCCATTTTGCTGAAGTCACAGGCACTGGGTCCGTTCCTTAAGGTTTAGCGTCGACAACAGTTTTCTAAAAGTACAAAATGGTGTGAGTCCTATGAGGTCTACTTCTTCTCTCAAGGGAACTTCCACATATCTCCTTGGCATTTAGCTGAGGCATGCTTTTCTAAGGACTACAGAAAGAAAATGTCTTTTGAGAAATTTCCTTGTCTTTCCATTTGGCTTCTAGGCAAGGATTTTTAAAAGCAAGGGAGTCTGCTTGCATTTTCAACCTCCCCACTCCCTCTCCCCTGTACCTTTCCAGGATATTTTCCTATCAAGAATCTCTTTCCCTCCCTTTGGCATCTCTCAGAACAAAACATCAGCTCTGAGTGATCGTGATGTGTGAGTAGAGCTTTGAACTTGCCATGAGCATTGGGTAACTGGAAGGGCTGTAACAGATTCCTTCAACCCCTTGGTCCAGAATGGCTGCGTTCTTTAAACTCTGCGTGAAATTCAATCTAATTCTTCCTTTCTCAGATTACAGAATCCTTGTGTAAAATATTACATTTCTAAGCAAAAGTGCAATGTTAATCTATCATAGTTCACCTCCAGGTGAGATTTATTACAGATTGCTTTCTGAAAACTGTGTGCTCTCTCTGCATATGTGTGCCATATTCATCTTATTATTACCCGGTTGAAAAATTCCCAGTGTGCGCAACGCCTGAAAAGTAAGAGTGGGCAAGCCAAGAGAATATGACACTTATGCTAATCTGCACCCTGCTGTGGAAAAACATACACAAGGATTCCATTACCACATTCATTAGGCTGCAGCACACTCCATCCTGAATAGGGATTAGGAACCATAATAGACTGAAAACAGTTGATTGAACCCACTTAGCCAAATCGCTCTGACATTGGCCAAATATGTTGGCACTGGGAAGCTCATCAGCTCAGACTTTGCAGAAGACATTACTGGTTGAAAGTTTGTCCTTCCCTGTGACGATCCCATCAGGCATCTGATGGCATATGCCATTAGCTCTGACGGCGAGGGCTGGAACCACAACATATTTATGGCTGGAGTCTGGAAGGACTGTTTGGAATGTGCTACCCAGCATGTTCCCTGCACCTGCTCCGTCGTGCCTCTGACCCTCCCCATCCATGCTTCTTTCCTGATTATGTGCAGAAAACGAGTTATGTGGTGATAAAAATGTACAGCTAGAGAAAAAAAAATTAGAATCGCAAGAAAAAGCCAGTTGAATGCTCAGCTTGCTTAAGTCTCCTCTGACTATATATTTGGATTTCTGGGCTACCAGAGGCAGTGGTTGCCTGTCGGCCTGATTCTTCTACAGTGGCAGAAATATTTGCTACTGGTGAACTAAAAATATTTTAAATATTGTCAGAAATAATAAAGAAGGGAAGACAAGGGACTGCTTGGGAGCTGTTATGGAATTTGGCTATACAAGCAGAGGGAAAAGATTTAAATCACATCCATGTATATCATTAAGAACAAAATAATAAAAACCTTCTGTGTGATACATGCTTTCAGGCTTCGGTTCTAGGGAGCTTTTGCTAGGCTTTTCTTTTTCAGTTTGGTGGCTTAACAGGAAGGTCTTAAGAGTAGTTATACCCAAATACCTTGATTTATGTTATTGATATATTCCTAGAAAGCTACAGATATATCAAATTTTGTTTTTGTAAACGGAATCTCATACGTGTTCTGGGGAGCTTCTTTTGGCCGAAGGAACTCTGTGGTGAATCCTTATGTGTGTGTAAAGTGAAGTGAAGTGACTGATATTATTTCATGTTTGAAATGCAAATAATAGCTGCTGAGTTAATCATCTGTCTGGTACATTCCAATTTTTACCTTACCGGCCTTTCCTAAAGTGGGGTCCACTAGAATAATGAAACAGGAAGACAGTAGTTGGATAGAGTACTGCTGAACTGAAATAAGCAGAGCCTTTTATTTATTTATTTTTCCTCTCGTAAAAATGGAAATGCCAGAGAACGGTGGACCTCATTTTTCATCGTATGCTTAGGTTGCGTCATGTGTTTTGGAAAGGCATAACTAACCTCTCGAGTTTTCTAAACACAAACCCCATCAATAATGGCTTATGATGCCCATAAATCCGGGGAGGAAATAAGGATGGCACACACACGCCCTGAACTGCTCACGGAAAAGGCAGCAGCCACAGCAAAGCCGGGTCATTGGCGAGAAGCCGCAGAGGCCGTGACTGCTGCACCCGCTGCTGCTTCCATCCCTGAGGTGTGCCCCAAGCTTGGCCCTTTAGAAAGCTTCTCTCGAACTGAACTCCACACATGTGGATGGGAGAAAGGCACAGCTCCCAGATAGGCTTTGGGATCTTCTCTTCCATGAGATGCAGCTCTGTAGCCCTACTTTTCTGGGACATCCTCTTGATGAATCCTGTCCTGTCCCAAAGATACCAGGAGGCATCAAACAGGTTGAAGGAGGCTCTGTTTTCTTGCCAGGGGAACATGGCCCTTTGCACTGAGATTGTAATACAATCTTTCCTCTCTGGAGCTCCGAATGCTACAGTGCAAAAACCGTGTTTGAAAACCTCTTTTATCATTCATCGTCTCCAGACTGAAATCATTTTTGACAACCTCTGCAGAAAACAAGCAGCTTTCTGGCTACTGGCGAGTCGATTAAAGGGAGGAAACACATGTTCACTGTCAGACAGAGCCCCTGGAGAAAGCACTGACAACCTTTTAACCCCCTTTCCCAGGGAAAGGGCCCAAATGTTTCTCTGGAACAAAATCACCACATTGTCTTAAGCATCTTTTCATTTAATGTATCTTTTTAATTTTTTCCTAAGGCGAGACACTTAAAAATAATAAGCCTCAGTACCTCCATTTTTAGTTTGGTTGTTAACAGATCCATTTTATACCCGACTAGGGGCGACAAGGAAAAGAATATCATTAATGAATGTCTTTTATGAACTAACCCTTCTCTTCCTTTTTTTTTTAACCGTCTGACCACAGTTTAAATACCAACACAGTGACGAGTTCACTCACCTCATAGAGTGATTCCTCGAAACCAGCCAAGAAACCACAGGAGTGAAATTTTCTGAACAGTAGGAAGGCTGGCATTATTAACAGGCTAAGCAGTGAGACTGGGCTGTGGAAACTTTTGTGAATCTCAAGGTCCTGAGCCAGGGATAGCCATTTATTACTTATGCATATGCTATCAAGCAAAGCTATTTCCATAGTACTTAATCAGTAGCAAGCAGGGAAAGTTCCATACAGAACTGAAAATGAATGTGAGGTGTGTGGGTTTGCTTCATAAAGAATAAAAAATTGCAATAATTGTTTTAAAATGCCAGTCCTATAATCATCACAATTACAAAAATATCCAGCTCTCAGTTCCTTAACCTATAACCTTACTATTTTTTACCTCGGTATCAATAGTCTCGGTAGTTTGGTCTTTCATGAGAAAATGATCTCCGTCCCTCCCCAAGACTGAATATTTGCTTTTGTAGCCAAAAGGCTGGGCTGTGGGGGTGGGGGGTGGGCAGGCCTTAGAGCTGCTGCCAGGGAAGCTGGCTGGGGGAGCAGGAGCTGTGGGGCTGGTAGCAGGGCCATCTCTATTGAAAGATGAAAGAGGTGCAATTATTCTCGCTGACCTGATTTGGTGATAATCAGGGTAGGCTAAACATTAGAAACCATGCATGTGTCCCCAGACCTAGTTTTTCTCCCTAGGTCTGGTTTTTAGAATGCTGGTAATAAACTAAGCCTGATTTATTATATGACCAGCCTGTATGGGAAAAGACTGTAACTCTAGGTATCTTTGGTCAACATTACGAGATATAGCAGGGGGACAGATGTGGCTCCAATGGTTGGGTGTCCATCTCCCATATGGAGGGACTATCCCCGGGACCTCCCAGTAAAAATAAAAAACAGAAAAATATAGAAGGTGTATGGGTCACCAGGCCCCGTGTGCGGATGAGTCCCCCAGGCCCCGCGAGCCACACAGGAAGATGATGACGTAACAGGAGAATGATACAAGGGACAGCCAAAATGAGATGCACCAAAAAACCAGGAACTAAGATGGCGCAGGCAGTAGGATGCTTCTCTCCCACATTGGAGGTTCCAAGGATCAAATCCCAGTGAAGACAGGAGAAGGATGAGAAGAGAGGGCGGGAAAAGACACAGAGAGTTGCCCAGCGAATGGACACAAAAACAGCAAAAATGGGGGGGGGGTGAGGGGGCGGTAAAAATGGATAAAAATGAATGAATGAGTGAATGAAGCAATCAATCAATCCTTAAAAAAAGTATAGGGGAGTAAGATACAGGCTATAGTTGGTAGTAATAGTTTAACGATGCTCTTTCATGATTTGTTAACAAATGTTTCACAACCACGCAAAGTATTTGTGGTGGGGTGATGTGTGGGAGCCCTGTATGAGGTTATGCACGTTTGTTTTGTAAGTTCACAATGTTTACTGAACACTTATAGTTTATGTATGTTCATGTATGAATGATATGCTTCAATAAATTGTTTAAAAAAAAAAAGAAAGATGAAAGAGGGCCTCATCTCTGCCATGTTCTATTAGTCATCTTTTGTTTTCCATTATTATTTTTAATTTAAAAAATGTCTTAAAAAATTTAGGTGAAATTCACACCACATAAAGTTAACCATTTTAAAGTGAACATTGAACAGTGACATTTAATACATTCGCAATGGACTCAATGGAGGATACAGTTACCACCTCTATCTAGTTCCAAAACATTTTCATCCCCCCCAAATAAGACCCCACACCCATTAAGCAGTTAAACCTCATTCCTCCCTCCCCTCAGCTCCTGGGAACTACCAATCAGCTTTTTGTTTCTGTGGATTTACCCTTACTAGATAGTTCATATAAGTGGAATCATGCAATATGTGGTCTTACTTTCATGCTTTAATTTAGCAAAATGTTTTTCCTCATTCATCCATGTTGTAGTATGTATCAGCACTTTATTCTATTTTATGGCTCCATTGTATGTATATACTACAATGTGTTTATCCATTCATCTGTTGGGGGATGTTTGGGTTGTTTCCACATTTTGGCTATTGTGAATAATCTGCTATGAACACTGGTGTACATATATCTGAGTCCCTGCTTTCAATTCTTTTGGGTATATACCTAGGAGTGGAATTGCTGGGTCATATGTTTAACTTTTTGAGGAACCACCAAATTGTTTTTCTTAGCAGTTGTACCATTTTGCATCCTCACCTACACTTGTTACTTTCCATTCTTTTGATAATAGCCATCCTGATGGGTGTGAAGTGGTATCTCAGTGTGGTTTTGATTTGCATTCCCTTGTGACTAATGATGTTGAGCATATTTTCTTGTGCTTATTGATCATTGCTTATCTTCTTTGGAGAAATGTCTATTCAAGTTCTTTGCCCACTTTTAAATTGGATTGCTTGTCTTTTTGTCATTGAATTGTGCTAGTTCTTTATATATTCCGGATATTAGACCCTTTTTGGATATCCAATTTACAAATATTTTCTCTTATTCTGTAGGTTGTCTTTTCACTTTCTTGATAATGTCCTTTGATGCATAAAAATTTTAATTTTGATGAAGTCCAGTTTATCTATTTTTTTCTTTTGTTGCCTGTGTTTTTGATATCATATCTAAGAATCCATTGCCTAGTACAAGGTCCTGAAGATTTATACCTATGCTTTCTTCTAAGAGTTTTATAGTTTTAGCTCTTATATTTAGGTCCTTGATTCATTTTGAGTTAAGTTTTGTATATAGTATGAGGTAGGGGTACAAATTCACTCTTTTGCATGTAGCTTTGCAATTTTCCCAACACCATTTGCTGAAGAGACCATTCTTTCTTAACTGAATGGTCTTGGCACCCTTGTCAAAAGTCAACTGGAAGCAGATGTAGCTCACGTTGTTGAGCACCTGCCTCCCACATAGGAGGTCCTGAGTTTGGTTCTCAGTGCCTCCTAAGAACAACAGAAAACAGACAACAAGCAAACAAATGAAAAAACCAACTCAGGGGAGCCGATGTGGCTCCATGGTTGAGCACCAGCTTCCCACATATGAGATCCCTGTTTCACTCCCCAACCACTGTTACCTCCAAAAAAAAAATCAATTGACTGTAGATATGTGGATTTATTTCTGGACTCTCAATTCTAGTTCACTGGTCTATAAATATACCCTTAATGCAAGTACCACACTTAAAAATTTTTTTTTTAATTTTTAAAGAAGTTTTAGGTTACATAAATATTACATAAAAAATATAGGGGATTCCCATATGCCCTACCTCCTCCCCCTCCCACACTTTCCTACATTAAAAACATCTTTCATTAGTGTGTACAGTTTTTACAACTGATGAGCACATATTGAGGTATTGCTACTAACCGTGGACTATAGTTTACATTATAGTTTATATTCTACCCCATACAATTTTGTAGATTATGACAAAATGTATAGTGTCCAGTATCCGTCATTACAACATCATGCAGGACAATTCCAACGTTCTGAAAATGCCCTATGTTACACCTATTCTTCCCTCTTCTTCCCCTCAGAACCTCTGGTGGCCACTGCCTTTATATCAATGATACGAGTTCTTCCTTTGCTAGAATAATATGTCTATAATAGAATAATAATATGTTTACTTTAGTCCACTGTTCATTCCCCAATCTTGAGGATTTTGGAATGGTGATGCCCACTGCACCATGGAGGCTTAGATTCCATTGGGCAGATGAATGGGACTATCTTACTTGCAGTTGAAGACTCTCTCTGTTCCTTGGGATGGGCATTGTCCATCATCATCTCCTTAGTTGTCCTGGGTAAGTCCAATGAACTGGAGAGTAGGAAGTACCACACTGCTGTGTCGAAAGTTGTGAAATTGGGAAGTGTGAGTCCTCTGACTTTCTACTAGCCATCTTGATGAGCTTATCATTATAAGCCTTTAATTCAGGCCCAGGCATTTTATTCCTTCTCTACATCTCTGCAAAGTCTTTAGATCTAAAACCTGAATATACCTCCAAGCACCTTATCTTTAGTATGTCATTAAAACTATTTTCTTTTCCTCTTAACATTTTACAACCAGCCAATACTTGAGATGCTTTTTGTGTTCTTATAATTCTCAGATGATACTTCACAAGAAGTGGTTTCAAGGGCATTTGATTTTCTGTTATTTGAAAAACATGTACCCCATTTTTTTCTAACATCATATTTAGGTTATTTCCCTGAATGACTTCAAAGAAACATTACTGGTGTCTTCCACTAGGCAAAAATACTGATGGCTATTTGGAGAATGAAATGTTTTGTACTATTTCTACTACACTACCACCTTTTGCTCTCTCTATTTTGGATGAATTGGGTTTATCACTATTTCTATGCTGAGCTTAGTAAAAGGTTCTTAGCCATACATCACACCAAATCCTGTAAGAAATGTGATGTGCACCCTGCTCCGTGTCCTGTGCTCTGGTCTCCACCTGACTTTGCATGGACAGACCTGAAAGGGTTCTTGGTTTTGTTTCTGTCAGGTCATTTGCGTTTCCAGAGTTTACGTACCTAGACAGACAGTGAAGCTCAACATTTCATCTCCCGTTAGTTGATGATGCCTGAAATTATTCCTACAGAGTAAAGCCAAATCCATGGTAAAAACTGAGCCTTAAATTGCAGGCTTAAAACACCTTTTAGGAGAAGGAATGCTCTGGTTTTCAGGGAAAAACAGAAAACCCTAGACCACCACATAGAAACTTCAAGGAGGAAGTAACTTTATAGCATCCATTCTGTGGTCTCCCTTGAGGAGATGGGGCCCAGAACACAGAAGTGGCAGGAGTGTTCTCTGCTTCCTGTAGCTGTTGTTACACAGTTAGCAGGCAATGTTTTCAACAGAATGAAGAGAAATATGTAAATTCAGAGGAGCATCTGAGAACTCAAATTCCTGCAGGAATCTAAATACCATGAGATGGCTGGTTTAAGTCTTAGTAGAGATTTGCCTGGGAAAAGCCCAGAGTGTAGCGAAGGGAGGCTACCCACCTAAGGACAGGGCTAGTCATGGCAGAGGATTCGGACCCAGCTTGCAAGCTCAGTGGTGCTGAGTGAGGCCAGTAACTGGGGCTTCTTTTTTGTTTAAATTTGTTTTCCCTCTCTTTCCTTTTTATTCCTCTCTCTCCTCCTAATACATACCTTTTTTTAAAGTAAGGGAACACCATGTCGCACTAGCCTGGTCCCTGTAGACACGACCTCAGGGCCTGCTGTTGAACCCACTGAAGTATCCAGAGCAGCATCTGCTGAAGGTGATAGTCTGGGGACAGCAGCCAGCTGGTGGGAAACCTCGGTCTGTTGTGTTGATGTCAGGTCTGTTTGCATGTTTTGGGATAACCTTGATTTGTCTTCCTCGAAAAAGGGACTCATCTAAGACCAGGGAGGTCTTCACTGACTCTTTGTCGGAAAAGTCTATATATGCCAACCCTTTGGGATGGCTATGGAATTTGCCACAGAGCATCATAGCACGGTTGACATAGTCGCAGCCATGAAAGAGTGCTTCAGCTCTTCTGCAGTTGCACCATAGTTAACGGGGTCTTCTTTTGATTCTTTTCCTAAAAATCTATGAAGTAAAATTTGATCATGTGGGAAAAGTGGGGGGAAGAACAAAGCGATAGGAAGGACATTTCTGTCTGCATGCTAGATCTTTGGATACATATATTTCTTTTCCCTAGCATCTTGAAAAATAAAATGTCATTTTTAATGCTAATAATGGCCATTACTGTGTATTCACTACATATTTGGTTCTTATAACTACTGCAAAACATATGACAGTACATTAATCTACAAATGAGAAAACTAAGGCACAGAGAGGTTAAGACAGCTGCTCAAGGAAGTTAATAAGTGACAGAGCCATTATTTGCTAATATAAATAATACATGCTCACTATAGAAAAATTAGAAAACAAAGAAGAAATACAAAGATGGAAAAAAATCAACTATGGTCCCACCATCCATAAATAACCAAAATTGTCTCTTTTGAACATGATGTACTGCATTTGAGCTTCAAAATGTCTAAGCAGCAATGAGCTCTTGAGTGTGGCAGTCTCATTGTAATATGAGTTTCTACTGGATTGTCCCCTTTCTGCTGCTCTCTTCCTTTTCCATTCCCCAGTTTTCCTTTCCCTTCTGCATTTCCTACCCTTTACCCCCCAGTTGCTCTTATCTTTATATCCTCTCCTTAAAGTGGGAACCAAGGGAAAAGAGAGGAGGGTTCCCAGTGGGTGGCAGGAAAGGCATTCACTTCTTGCTGCCACCTCTCTGCTCCCAAGTGTACCCGAGATTCCTTCCCATCCTTGTACTGATGAGTCCCCATCCCTCCTCCTCCCTGGTCGGCCTGTCTATAGATGACATGGAGGCTGTACAGGAGGAACTGACAGGGCTGTGTACGCATGTTTATGAGCAGCAGACGGTGGAAGCAAACATGGCCAAACCATTTTTCATGCAAAACACATATTATTGAATCTTCTCTAATTAAAAGAGTCACAACAGTCATTGCTGTCATGCCCATGTTTCTCATCTTTTCTCTTTTAAGTAGGAACCAGCTTGCCTGCTAAGAGCCCAGCAATCCTCTTTCTTTCATCCCCTTTCCCTCCCTCCCATCTCGTCTTAGGGAGTCTTTTTTTTGGGTCTTTGGCACCTTTCTGACATGAAGATCTTCAGTCCTGTCAGTCTCTGTTATATCATCAGTCTGTAGACTTCCACGACAAAGCAAAGGGCAAATGGTAGGCCCTGGCACTGAATTCCTCTTCACAGTTGCCCTAACTGGGAGCTTGAAGCATCTGTTTCTGTGATTTCTCTTTGTTGACTGCTATTTGCGTTAACAGCTGGCCTCACGATCTGGGAGATTTCTTCATCAGCAGGGATGCTACAGGCTCTGTCCTGTCATACTTCTGCCCCACTCCCCATCCCCCAGAAAAAGAGCCAGAAGCAATGGGGGGAGGGCAGAGGATTTCTGGAGAGCAGGAGAGATGCAGTTTGCCTCCAGCTCTCTCACCAAGTGGGGGCCCAGTAAAGGTATCTGATCCCAGATTTTTACATGTGGTCGGAAAGTGACGGACATTCGGATCTCTGGGCTTGGTGTATAAGTGACCTAAACTGTTAAAAGAAACTAATTTCCTGTTTGATGCACAGGCAAATAGGAAGCTTCCCTGAGGAATGTATTCATTTGCTAGTGAAGGCTTCTGGGTGATTCAGCAGAATGGGAAGAACACCAGGGACAGACTCTGGGTTCCGGCCACTGTCTTGCTTTGCGGCCTTAGACACTGAACATGCCTGGCTTTCTTTTTTCTCCTCTACAGGAGGGAAGGATTGCACTTGTGAGCAGTTTTCAGAGTTCTCTGGAGTCCCAGGGGAAGGAGGTAAGGAAGTGAGGAGACAGTGGGCTCTGGATCTTGTGGGGCCAGAATTGCAGTAAATGTATGTGTCATTTCTAGGCCCTAGGTATGTATGGGAGACTAAGAGAGAAAATCCATATCTTTATGAGTTTATACCCTCATAGGGAAGACAGAATATAGATGAACAAATAGATATATAATTATCAGGAAGTAATAAGTGACAGAACCAAGTAAGGACTGTTTTAAAGATTGACTGACCCTAAGGGGTAGGTGCTTGGAGCCTTCTCTGAGGCATGTCGAAACAAGAGCCAGTCATAATATGTGTCCCCTGTTTCCACATCTGCCTCCCAGTAGACTTGAGAGCAAAAACAAACAAGCAAACAAAATCAAATATAGATTCTAAGGATTACATGCATCAGGAGAAGGCATATATGATTGTAAGAAAGGAGAAAAGAACTGGTCCATCTACTTTGCCTTGAGGATGGGAGGAAGGAGACCGACTGAGGATTCAGGCTGAAGGTATAAGAGCTTCAAGTATAAGCAGATAGATTGCCCTCTTTTTAGCTAAGGACTATCTTTCTGAGACATTGCCTTAATAAGAGACCTTCAATGTTTGGAGTTTGAGTCAATTGCCCTTATTACACGAGTATTTATCAGGAAAGGGTTGGATTAGCAAGTCTTGACAGCTCAGGTTAAATCCAGTAGGAAAAACCATGTGTTTAATCAGGAGGCAAAATATTTTGAAGATTGGAGGTAACTTTAATTCATCTCTTCCAATCTTGGTTTTCATCTGAAGACCCTGAAGAACACAGAACTTGCCAAGAGCAAACCCAGGATTGCACAGTTGGCTAGCGATGTCACAGCCGAGTGACTCCAGGCGTGGGCTGTCCAGATTATCGACACCACTCAGCCACGTCCTTGTTATTGGCTGACAGACCATTACACAAATAGCTGGAATCAAAGTGGTTTTCTAGGTGAGTGGACTGCGAGACTAACCAGCCAGAATCAGTGGCTGTTCACCTGGGTTTGCTACTTGGATCTCTAATATTCCTCTAATTTAATTCTCTTCTGGTTATTTCCATCTAGGCAATTTTTCCTCTTTACGATAGAATCTAGATCATAGGTTAAGATCCATTTTATGAATGGGAGTGGAATCCAAGGTATCTGACGATGACTTGGCACTCATCTGATACAATTGAACTATAAAAATTTTCCATTTAAATGATATGGAAAGGAAACAAACACCTCTGGATGAATCTGACACAGCAGACAATCACGATTTCAACTCTTCAGTTTATGGAGCTGAACCCAGCAAATATGCAAAAAAAAACAAGCCCTGTTGGGATAATCCGAGTTTAGTAGGCTCCCAATTCTCTCTCTTACTGAAAAGAAGGGATTTGGCCCTGCAAGAGGAATTGTAGACCCACTGTACAGAATTGCTTGGACTGGTGGGTGTAAATTCAGAGAAAAATTCCTTATATGTAGGTGCTACTTTACAAAAATGCTTTCACATGCATTGTCTCTTCAGCCCTCAGATTAGCCCAGAGATGTTTCTAGCAGTGCAAGAGGCACATACAGAGGTACTAGAGGCACATATCAGAGGCTGAAGTCTAGAATTATAAGATTTTTTTTTCTATGAGAAAAGAACTCAGAAATTGTGTGGTTCAAGTCTCCCCACCCTCAAAAGGAACAGGGATTGTTTTACGAGACCAGACCTCTGAGAGCTGATGCTCTCTACTCCGCGCAGCGGTGTCTTGGAGATGGGAGCCTAGAAACTCACAAGGCAGTTGGTTCCTTTTTTTTTTTTTTTTTTTTTAAGTACATATGCTCACCCTGTGAGCAAAAATAAAAATAAAGAAGCAAGCAAACAACAAAAATTTCCTATCATAATCCAGAAAGACATACAGGTTTATGAGAAAAATCCATATAAATTACTAATCTAAGAGCCAAAGGACACTTTCATTCCTTTCAAAGAATAGTTCTCTAATGCATATTAAATGGCCTCATTACCAGGATGGAGTAAAAGAATACAACAGTATCAATTCTATTCCATTTTATAAAGCATGATGGCTTTGATCTGCTACTGAAACCCATTGTAGATATACTTTCATTTAGAAAAAAAATTTATTTCTATATTACAAGTTACTCAATAAACACAAGATAACATCTACGATAACAACAAAGCTGCTTTGGCCAGTGGTTATACCCCGCCTTCCCTCATTTTTGTTCATTCCTCAGTCTTGAGGGGTTTGGGACAAGGACTGCTCTAACTGCTTCAGGCCGAGAAGGGACGGAGATACTATGGGGCAGAGCAATGGAATTGTTTTGCTTGCAGATGAAGATAATTCTTGTTTCGTTTTTAGGGTTAAACTGGTCTATCCTCATCATTTTGTTAGTTGTTCCGGGCAGGGCCGAAGAACTGGAGAGTAGGTGTTTTTTTTTTTTTTTTTTTAACGGGAGGTCCCGGGTATTGAACCCGGGTCCCTCCATATGGGAGACGGACGCCCAACCATTTGAGCCACATCCGTCCCCTGAGAGTAGGTGTTGATAGTGTATCTGCTGGGTTTCAGGGCTCAATTGGCATATGAACAATTTGAAGACCTAAAGTCACTGAAAAATATACTTAGGTGAGTTGAAAATTATACATTCAGATAAAAGGAGTAGAAGAATCATGATTAGGGGATTTATAAATGAGTATAACTATGTTATAGACATATATTCCCAGACAGGGCCCACTGAGGAGCTGTTGAGTTCACGAGGCCATGTGGTTCTCCTATGGTGTCTGGATGTCCCGAGGGCCCTCGGGGGCACTTTTGTTTGAGACTTTGTTTACTGTGGCTAAGACCTGCATAAACTTGACCTCTGGAATGACTTCCCCACTCGCTTTGAAATCTCTTAGCCATAAAACTCTATTTTATTTAATATTTCCCCCTTTTGGTCAAGGTCTTTCTCCAAACACATCACTGATTAATGCGTGGCTCATCCCACCTCGGGGGATGGTAGTGGGTTTATCTGCAGAGTTTGGCTTAGAGAGAGGCCGCATTTGAGTCACAAGGAAGCTTTCAGGAGTTGACTCTTAGGCATTAACTAAACTTAGGCTTACTCCAGAGATTTTTGCCATCTTATTCGTGAAAATAGCAGGATTTCTCTGGAGGGAAGAGTAATACTTTGTCAGCTACTGTATGGGCCTCTATCTGTCCAGAAAACATACCTATGGCAACCAGGATACCTTTATATCCCAGAGAAGTACCAAGCTATATAACTTTTAAGATGTTAAAAACACCCTGTCTGTCAGGACCCCTGACTGTGTCCCATCTTTACCTTCTTACTAGGGTTATGTTAATTAACAGGTAGTACTTAAATTATATACTTGCCTTGCTTCTCCTGTAAAGTTCTTTACATGTACTTTAAGGGAAACCTCAGAGTGAAATAGTATAACTGACAAGGAAATTTGGTTGTATCTGTGGCATATAGCATTTTTCTAGGAATAAAATATGCAATGTTCCCGTATCCACCCACTCTTCTTTTTTTTTGTTAAAGTTGTGAGTTTATACAACTGTCATGCATAAACATTCAGGATTCCCATACATCACCCCACCACCAACACCTTGCGTTGTTGTGGAACATTTGTTACAAATGATGAAAGAACATCATCAAAATATTACTGCTAACTATAGTCCATAGTTTATAATTGGTGTATTTTTTCCCCACAAATCACCTTTTTATTAATATTATGTATTAGTATTGTATATTTGTTATAGTTCATGTGGGAATGTTCTCATATTTGTACTCTTAAGCACAGTCCAACATCCACCATGGGATTCACTGTGTTATATAGTTCCATGCATTGTACAATCCATCTAAAGTGTATAGTGAATGGTTCTCAGTTTCACCAGAATTGTACTTTCTTCACCCTAGTCAATTTTAGAATGATTTCATAGTTCCAAGAGGAAAAAATCCCATATCCTCTTATACCCCCCTATTATTGACCCTTAGCATAAATATAGTACCATCTTTGCCATTGCTACAAAAATATTACAATATTACTATTAACTATAGACAGCTATAGTTGTCTTTTCCCATGTGTCATCATATTCTTAACCCATTGTAATATTGACATACATTTGTTCTAGTTCATAGAAGAACATTCTTGTATTTGTACTATTAACAACAATTCTCATCCACCCCGAATTCTCTATGTTATACAGTCTCTACATTATCCTCTAGCTTTCTTTCAAGTGGCATTTATGTACCTAGATTACCCCTTTCAGCCCCTGTCACCTTTATACATCAGCAGAGTTAGTTATACTCACTATAATGTGTTACCATTAACTCTATCCATTTCCACACATTTACAATCAACCTTATTAAAAATTCTATATACATTAAACAAAAGTTCACCATTTTCTACCCTCTTTCTATCTCTTGGTAACTTATACTGTAGAGTTTAACTCCATGTGTTTCCTCAGAATATATAGTTCATGTTAGTGAAACCATACAATATTTGTCTTTTTGCATCTGGCTTATTTCACTCAACATAAGATCCTCAAGATTCACTCATGTTGTCATATGCATCCTGACTTCATTTCTTCTTATAGCTGAATAGTATTCCATGTATGTGTATACCACGTGTTGTTTATCCTTTCAACAGTTGATGGACACCTGGGTTGTTTCCATCTTTTAGCAATTGTGAATAATGCTGCTATAATCATCATTGTGCAAATGTCTGTTCAGGGCCCTGCTTTCAGTTCTTCTGAATATATTCCTAGTAGTGGGACTTTCAGATCGTACTTCAGAGCTATAGTTAGCTTTCTGAGGAACCACCAAACCATCTTCCATGGAGACTGCACATTCTACACTCCCACCAACAGTGAAGGAGTGTTCCTATTTCTCCACATCCTCTCCAGCACTGGTAGTTTTCTGTTTTTACTCTGTACACGAGTGTCTTGGAGCTGGGAGCTGAGAATATCTTATGAGTATAAGATAGTTCATTCCATTTTTTAAAAGGTAGTTATAATCGTTAGATCTTTATTTTTTCACTTTGAGCTCAAATCTATCTCCTTGTGGCTTTCACTTGTTGGTCCTGACTCTGGTCTTTGGTGTGATGCTGGGTTATGATGCTACCTATCAGGTATGAAGTGTCTATTCTGTGCAAACATTACTTCTGATCCCTATGATCTCTCTTAAGATGGATATTGTTTTCTAGTTTACAAAAATAAGGAAACAGATGACCATTGTGAAAAGATAGTTAGCCAGAGGCAAAGCTAAGATTTGAACCCAGAGCTGTCTTCCTCTACCAGAACACGTTAGCTGAGTTAAGTCCAAGACTCTTACACAATGTTTCTCCCAATATTTGAAGAGAATTAGGAAATCCTGCCACCACCTCTATTTTAAGTTAAAGGGTACTGTTGTTTGGTAGAGGGGCAGTAAAATGTGCACATGTGCATATAGTTATAAAATATGCATCTTATTTCAGGTCCATGTCTTCTAGGTTAAGAACCCATGACTAGTCCGCCAATCATTCCTCAATTCCATGACTTTTTACTCATTGTTGTCCTGCTCATGTTACTCTGGAGCTGTCCTGTTTTGTCAATGTCTCTCAATCTACATGATGCCCAGAACTGAGCACGCTGCTCTAGGATAACAGGACAGCACACTGGATGGGACAGTATTCCAAATCAGCACCACAACTTCCCCTTTTCTGCACACTGTGCTTTCATGAGCTCACCAAGGTTAAATGAATTGAGCAAGATCACCTGTAATTGATAGTTACCTGTGAACAACTTGAGCCTTTTGATACCAGCTTCAGTGCTTTTTCTTCTGACATACCTGAATGAAAGATAGATGAATTCATATTACTGTGCTATTTATATTGTATGGTGTAACTAGTCCATGTTTTATAAACTAAAGTTCAAGTGTCCCCAGGTGAACATGGTACTGTGCTTGGGATACCAAAAGCTGTGAGTTGGGCATGGCATATCTTTTAGTGTCTAATTTTGTCAAAGGTTTAGACAAAAATATTTCTTTTATATTAATACACACATGGATAAATTGAATGCAAACTTTTCATGAATCCTAAATATGAAACTCAAGATTTCATAGAAATAGCTCTTCTCTAAGTACTCCAACCACATATATTTGGTTTTCACTGCCCTAAATGGTAATTAATGGAAAAACACTGAATAATGTTGTAATATTAAACCAAACTCATACCTAAGTAGTTTTCCCTATGTTCAGGGCATCCACCAAGTTCACCAAATGCTTTGCAGAGCATCTTATTCACTATCCTAAGGATCACAGAGCCCCTTGCCATCACCAGTAGCTTAATATCTTCTTAGAAATAGCCCCATTATAGGAAAACAGACCAAGCCAAGGCTGAACACCATTCAGAAAATCAATGAATGAGAAAACAAATTACTGTACAGAACTTGACCAAATGCTCAGCAAGCTGAGCCTCATACAAAATCGATGTCTGGTTCTTTAATTTTTTCTCATCTGATAAAAGAGAAAGTGCTTTAAAATCTTTATTATACAAAGAATCCACACAAATTGTAAAGAAAAGCTTAGGGTTCCCACAACGTATGTGGGCAATGGATGTGAACCACTAAAAGCCCAAAGGAAGAACTACATTTTGTAAATTAATGTGTAGGAATAAAAAGTTCAACTTAACCAACACATAAGAAATTAAAATAGTAAGGCACTATTTTTCAGATACCAAATCAGCAAAGATTTTTAAAGACGGTGACATTGGGTGCAGGTGTCGAGCCAATGAAGCAGTCATTTCACACATTGCTAGTGGTTCCAGTTACTTTAGTTGCATAACAAATGACCTACAACAACAATCATCTGATCATTTCTTATGTCTTCTGAAGGCCGGGAATTTGGGCAAGACACAGCAGGAAGGGCTTAGCTTTGCTACACAAAAGCTGAGGCCTGGAATCATCTAGAGATGTCGTCCCTCTCGTGTCTAGCAGTGATGCTTTCAAATGTGACATCTTCTGGGCTCTTGGCCACTCCATGGAGTCTCTGCATAGGCTGCTTTCCTTAGAGGGGGTATTTTCTTTTGCTTTTTAGTTTGAGTATAGTATGCATACCTGAAATGCACAAATGTCAAGGGTGCAGCTACATGAAGTTTTCCAAAGTGAACACAGCAACGTAACTACCTCTGAGATTGTTACAGAGCAGTATGTACACACTGAAGCTTCCTTTTTAGTCCAGGGATGTCATTACTCCCAAAGGAAGCCCCTGTAATGGTATCTATCATCATAATTTAATTCTGCCTTTTTTGGACTTTGTATAATAGGATCATATGCACTCTCTGGTGTCTGGCTTTTCAGTATGTCAATTGCTATTACATGGAGCAGACGTTTAATATTTTTTTGTTGCTGTGTAGTATTCCACTGTATGAATAGGCCCTAACTTATTTGTCCAGTCTTCTGTTGTTTTGAGTTGTTTTCAGTTTTAGCCCTCTTAGTTAGGTCTTCTTTAATTGCTTTCAGCAACATTAATAGCTTTCAAAGTAAATGCCTGTGCCTCTTTTGTTAAATTTATTCCTGAAAATTTTGATTTAAAAAATTCTATTGGCTATAACATTGCATTTTAAATTTCATTTCCAAATATTTGTAAATAGAAATACAGTTGATGTTCATGTATTGAGCTTGTATTCTATGTGGTTGCTAAATTCACTTAGTTCTAGTAGTTGTTTTTTTTCAAGTTTCTTTGAATTGTCTTCATAAATAAGCTTGTCATCTGCAAAAAGACAGTTTTACCTTTTTCTTTCCAATCTTTATGCCTTTTATGTTATATCGTTTGTTTATTTGTAGTGATGAGAACAGACAATTTTCTTTGCTATCTCTTATGGAAAACATATTTAATATTTTAGCATTCATTATGATGTTAGCAGTAGGTTTACATATATACACACATGTAATATACTCTTTATCATGTTGTGGAAGATCTTTTCTATTTTTAGTTTTCTGAGAGTTGTTATGAATGGATGTTAGATTTTGTCAATCCCTTTTTCTGTATCTATTGAAATTAACATATGTTTTCCTCTTTATGCTGCTAATATGTTGAATTACTTTGATTGAGTTTTGAATGTTAGGCCAATCTTGCATTCTTGGAATAAACTGCATTGGGTCATGATGGATTACTCTTTTTATAAATTGTGAAATTCATTTTGCTATTATTTTAAAAATATTTTTGCACCTGTGTTCTTGAATGATATTGCCCTGGAATTTTCATTTCTTATACTGTTCTTATGTTTTGGTATCAGGATTATTCTGAGTTCATAATATGAGTTTGGAATTGCTCTCTCCCTCCATTTTCTGAAAGAATTTGTGTAAGATTGGTGTTATTTTTTTTATCTACATGTTTGATAGAGCTTACCAGTCAAGCCATCTGGGCCTGAATTTTTCTTTGTGGGAAGGCATTTAATTTCAAATTCAGTTTCTTTAATAGAAATGGGGCAAATCAAGGCTTTCTTGAATCCATTTTCATAAATTGTGTTAAGGAATTTGGCCAAGTCATAGAAGTTGCTGAATTTACTGACAGAAGTTTTTCTCTGATATTCTCCAGTTATTTTTTAATATCTCTAAGATCTTTGGTAATATACCTTTATTCATTCATGATATTGACAGTTTATATCTTCTCTATTTTTAATTTTATTCTGTTACTTAATTTTATTTCATTTTACTTTTGGCTCCAGATACATCAATCTTGTCAATCCTTTAAAGAACTTGTTTTTAGCTTTGTTGATTTTTGCTATTTCATTGCTTTTTTTTTTTTTTTTTTACTTAACACATTTTTTAGTTTTTCCACTTTTTTTAAAATTAGAGAAGTTGTGAGCTTACAAAACAATCATGCATAATGCGCAGAATTCCTGTACATCACCCCTCCACCAAAACCTTACAGTGTTGTGGAACATTTGTTACAGATTATGAAAGAACATGATCAGACTATTTCTACCTAGTATGGTCCATAGTGTACACTTGGTATATTTTTTCCATACATCCCCTACTATTAACACTATGTTTTAGAATTGTACATTTGTTATAGTTCATGAGAGAACACTCTCATATTTGTAGTATTTACCACAGTCCATCTTCTACCACATGGTTCACTGTGTTATATAGTCCCATGCTTTTTACATTCTGTCTAAAGTGTACAGTCAGTGGCTCTCACAATATGATTTTTTTTTAAATATATTTTTATTACAGAAGTTGTGAACTTACAAAACAATCATAAACATGTGTAGAATCCCCATACAACACCCCTTCACTAACACACCACACTGTGGTAGAACATTTGTTACAAATTATGAAATAATATCATCAGACTATTACCACCAACCATGGTCCATAATGTATATTTGGCACACTTTTTCCATACTCCCATATTATCAACACAGTACATCTTTGGCATTGATACAAGAATATTAAGTTATTTCTGTTAACCACAGTCCATAGGTCACATCATATTTCATTGATTTTTGCTCTTATCTATGTTATTTATTTTCTTATTTTACATTTGGTTTAATTTGATCTTCCTCTTACATGGGAAGCTTAGGTCTTTGATATTAAAACTATTTTCTTTTCTAATATATGCATTTAAAGCTATGTCTTTACCTGGGCACGACTTTAACTGATCCTCCACATATTAATGAGTCTGCTTTCATTATTATAAAGTTGAAATGTTTTCTAATTTTCCTTGTGATTTCTTCGTTGATCCATCACTTATTTAGTAGGAAGTTTATTGATTTCCAAATTATTTTTTAGTCAGAGAATATACTTCTTGTGATATTAATTATTTGAAACTTATAGACTTCTTTTTTAGCCAGTGTAGGATATATATTATCTATACTATTGATTGCTCTATGTACACAGAAAGAATGTGTATTCTGCAATTATTTATTGTACTGTTCTATCAATATCAGTTAGGTCAGATTGGTTCAATGTGTTATACAGATCTTTTATATCCTCACAGATTGTTTTTTTACTTACTTTGTCATGTCTTGAGAGAGGAGTGTTAAAATCCCCAAATATCATTGTGGATTAACTGAGTTTTCCCTTTATTGCTTTCAATTTCTGCCTTATAATTTGAAATTCTGTCAAGGGGCATACTCATCTATGCCATCTTAATGAATCGACCCATTTATCATTGTTAAATATTCCTCTATATATTTGGTACTATTGTTTCTTCTGAAACCTAGTTTTTCCTATGTTCATATAGTTATTCAGCTTTTTATGATTAATGTTTTCATGATAAATCTTTCTCACCCTCTTACTTTTAAGAATTTGTATTTTTAAATTTAATGTGCATCTCTTTCAAACAGCATATGGTTAAGGCTTGTTTTTTTCCTATCCATTCTAACCATTCATATTTATTAAATGTAATGTTTATTCCATTTACATTTAATGTAATTCTTGGTATGGTTGAGTGAGACTACCATCTTTCTATTTTTTTCTATGATTCTTATCTCTTCCTTATTCCTTTGTTCCTCGATTTCTGCCTTCTTTTCGGTTCTACTTCATTGTTTTATTTTTAAATGATTGTTCTAGGGACTAAATATGTATCCTTAAGTTATCAGTCTACCATTAATTAATATTATAATACTTTGTGTATAAGAAAAGAACCTTGTATCAGTATGTATTCATTTATGTCCCTCCCATTTTTAGGCTATTGTTGCAATATATTTAGCTTATACACATATTATGAATTCCACAATATATTGTTATTGTTGTTTTTGACTTTATACATCAATTGTCTTTTAAATAATTTGAAAAGATTGAAAAACAAAAATTTATTGTGTACCTACAGATTTGCAGTTTCTAGTGTTCTTTATTTCTTCCTATAGGTCTGATTTTCATTTTGTATAATTTTTGTTCAGCCTGAAGAACTTCCTTTATCATTTTTTTTTTTTTTTGTGGTAGGGGCTTTTCTGGTGAAAAATTCTCTCAGATTTTGTATATCTGACAATGGCTTTAATCCACTTCTGATTTTGAAGGATTTTTCTTTGGATATTATAAAATTTTAGTATGCTTCTTTTCTTTTAATACTTTGTAGATTTTTTAAAATTTGCTTTGTCTCTGATGTGAAGTGAACTACGTTCCTTCATATTATTTTCCAGTATATAATGTATATGTTTTTTCCTATGGTTGCTTTTACAGTTTTCTCTTTACCTTTAATTTTTGGCAAGTTGGTTTTGATATGTTTTGATGTGATTTTTTTGTTTTTTTTATTCATCCTGCTTGGGTCATTGAGATTCTTGGATCTGGTGGTGTTGCTTTTCATTTAATTTGGGAGAATTTTGGCAATTTTTTCTTCAAATATTTTCTGCCCTATTCTCTCTCTCTTCTCCAGAGATTACTTATACATCTATGTTAGACAGCTTAATAGTAGCTCACAAATTACTTATGATCTATTTTTCTTTTATTGCAATGCTTTCTCTCTTCATTCTTTAGTTTAAATATTTTTTATTGATGTGTCTTCAACGTCACTTAACCAATCTTCTGCAGTGCCAATCTCTACTAATTCTATTGAATGGATTTTTTTTATTTCAGAAATTGCAGGTTTCACTTATAAAATTTGCATTTGCTTATTTTTTATAGTTTCTACTGCTTTCCTAAAATACTTTCTCTCTTTACCCATTATATTAATCTTTTCATGTAAATTCTTTAACATAATTATGTTTTTCAAAGTTTTTGTGTACTAATTTCAATAATTGTCTCACC
The DNA here is from genome assembly GCA_026826555.1 of Tolypeutes matacus. Taxonomy (NCBI): domain Eukaryota; kingdom Metazoa; phylum Chordata; class Mammalia; order Cingulata; family Chlamyphoridae; genus Tolypeutes; species Tolypeutes matacus. The sequence continues at coordinate 21,270,532 of JAKSZT010054030.1, forward strand.
TGTGATTCTGCTTTTATTGAATATGTTTTGTTTTAGGTAGAGTTACATTTTCCCTATAAGCATTAAGCATGCATTGTACTTAAAAATTTTTATTTTAGACATTTGAATAAAAAACAGTAGAGATTGAATTATAATTTCCTTTCTCCCTTCCTTCCTTCCTCCCTCCTTCTTTCCTTCCTTCCTCCCTCCTTCTTTCCTCCCTTCCTCCCTTCTTCCCTCCCTCCCTTCCTTCCTCACTCCCTCCCTCCCTTCCTCCCTTCCTTCCTTCCTCCCCCCCTTACCCCCTCCCCCCCCCCCCCTCCCTCCCTCTTTCTTTTTTTTTTTTTTTTTTTTAATCAGAGAGTGAAATCCCTTTACTCTGATTAGCAGTTAGGGTTAAAGGCTGATCATTTAGATTCTTCCTAGAATCAAATTAAATGGCATCTTTAATTAGATAAAGTTTACCTGTGATTAGTTCAACCCCTAACTTCCCTTGTAGCTATGTGTAACTATCTTTTTAATCTTTTTAGTATTGGAACTGAAAGGAGATTGTGCTGCAGTTAAAGATATATTTGGTTTAACTTTGGATTCAACTCAAAGGACTCCAATAATCCAATTACTGTGAAAATGAGCAAGATTAAACTTCCAGACCCCTCCACTATTGCTTTCTAGGCAAAAATTCAGGACTGGGAAGGGGGAAATATTTATGAGGTCTAGCAATTTTGTGCATTTGGAGCTTTTCCAGATTCCAATTTGTCCTTCCAGATCACACCAAAGCTTGCCTGCTTTTTCCTTATCCACGCAAAGTCTTTCTGATTAGGAGAGGCTAGCTCTTCCATCCACTTGTCTCCGGAAGGGGCACTCATTAGTTCTCTGCTCACTTATCAGGGAATCATGTCTCTTTGGAACTCCTTATCAAGACTTTTTTGCTTCTATCAGTCTTTGCTAGTCTGTTAGAAAAATAAAAATATTATTTTTATGTTGTCTGGTTTATTCTTATTATTACCATGGAAACGTGATCTTTTGTGTCCTTCTAGATATCAACCCAAATAAGAAGAATCTTGCCTTCACTTTTGTAAAATATTTTAGATGGGTTTAGAACTCTACATTTACAATTATTTTCTGGTTTCCATACTTTCTGTTGCAGTTAGCTGTCTGTCTTATTGTTGCCCTTTCAGAGGTATTAGGTTCCTCACCCACTTCCAACTGTTTTTAAGATTTTTCTCTTTGACTTAAATTTTCAGTAGCTTTACTAGGATGAGCCTAGGTATGGTGCTATTGCAATAATCCTAGGTTAGAATTTATGGTAGGCTTGTGTGATGGTTAAGTTCATGTGTCATCTTGGCCAGATTATGGTGCCAGTTAGTTGGTCAAGCAAGCACTAGACTGATTATTCCTGTAAGGACATTTTTTGGGCTTACATCATCAGTAAGTTGATTGCATCTATGGCTGATTATGTCTACAATCAAGGAGGAGATTGCCTTTAACAATGAGAGACGTCTCATCCAATCAGCTAAAGGTCTTAAAAGGAGAAGTGATGATTTCAGCAGTCAAAAGAGAGGATTTCTACCTCTACTTCAGTCAGCCAGCTTCTCCTGGGGAATTCATTGAAAACCTTCATTGGAGTTCCCAGCTTTCATCTTGCCCTACGGAATTTGGATTTGTATATCCCCACAGTTGTGTCAGACAATTTTTATAAAATCTCATAATATTTATAGATATCTCCTGTTGGTTCTATTTCCCTAGAGTACCTTGACTAATACAGCTTGGATCAGGGTAATAGAGAGAAGGTGATAAGAAGGATTGGAATTCAGAATATATTTTAAATGAATGAATATCATTATTCTAACTGAGAATGTGGAAGTATATATGAGATATAATGGCCAATGAACACAAGGGGTAATGAAGTTTTATATACCGCAAGAAAACAGTTGTTTAAAAAATCTCTGCACACTAAAAGAACTAAAGAAAAAATAATTCATACAGTTGCTCTGATAGGGTGGCAAGACAAGGAGTGATAGAAAACACTTTTTTTTTCTATTTTATAATCTTTTTCATTTTTTAATGAAGTATACAATTCACATACAGTAAAATTCATTCTTTTTAATGTATAGTTCTATGAGTTTTGACAAATATATATAATTACATAACAATTCACAATAAAGATATTAAGCAATTCCATGACCCTGAAAGATTCTCTTTTGTCTCTTTCAGGTCAACTTCTCCCATTGCTCCTAACCCTTGGCAACCATTGATCAATTTTTATCCCAATAGTTATACCTATAAATGAAATCATACTGTGTGTAGCCTTTCGAATCTGGCTTCTGTCACTTAATATAGTGTATTTGAGATTCAATCATGTTCTTGCCTATATCAGTTGTTTACTCTTTTTTATTGCTGTGTACTATTCCATTGTGTGCATGCATCCTGTTTATTCATTCACCAGTTGAAGGACATTTAGGTTTTTTACAGTTCAGAGTATTTATGAATAACTACTATAAACATTCACATTATAGATTTTTGTGTGGACATAAGTTTTCATTTCACTTACATAAATACCTAGGAATGAGAACATTGGATCATAGTACAAGCTTATTTTTAACTCTCTAAGAAACTTACAACCTGTTTTCTTAAGAAACTGTAACATGTTTATTCCCACCAGCAATGCATGAGATATTCATTTGTTCTGCATCCCTGTTAGCACTTGGAATTGTCAGATATATACAAAGTATCAGCTCTCTCATAGGTTCAAGAAAAGTTATGATTTTGGAGATTATCTGGATTTTTCTTTTTATTAGTGCAGGAGCAATTCTATTTCCAGCATCCTACATCCCAAGGAAACTCCTATTTTATAAACTTTGAAGACATTAGGGATGTGGATATAGCTCAAGTGGTTGAGTGCCTGCTTCCCACATATGAGTTCCTCGGTTCAATCCCAGGTACCTCCTAAAAACAACAACAACAACAACAAAAAACCCACATTAGCATACTATTCTTCTAATGAACACTAATAATAAGTTTTAAACCCAAACTAACATTTTTAAAGTAAATGGTCATCCCATGCGAAATTAATGACTGATGTTCATCCCATTTGTTAAACCTTTACAGTTTATCTGGTGGGGAAAAGAATTGTGAACTCATTTCAATGACAGATACAGGCCATTGCATATCATATAATAACTTGCAAAAATGTGTGGGAGAGAGTGTAAACTACAATGTAAACTATAATCATTGCTTAGTGGCAATGCCCCAAGATGTGTTCGTCAAATGTACCACACTAATGAAGGATGTTGCTGATGTGGGAAAATAGGGGAGGGCTAGGGAGTGGGGCATATAGGAATCCCCTATATTTTTTGTGTAACATTCATGTAATCTAAGTTTCTTAAAAAAAAAAAAAAAAAAAAAAAGGTATATTAAATAAAAAAGAGAATTGTGGGCTCTCTGATTCACAACACAACACAACCACACTTCAGGGCTCCATATTGTCAAAGTCTTCTACAGGATAGCTCTCCTTAAGCATGGCTGTCCTGCATCTTTTCTAACTCTGGTTTCCATTTATTTGCAATGCCTCTCCACATCATCTCTGCCTTTCTGTTGTATTTATCCTTTAAGTCTCAACTGGGCTTTATACATACACTCATTGTTTTAATCAATAAACATTTGTTGAGCACCCACTATGTGCCAATCTTTATGCTGGTTGGTATAAAAACAGTGTTAACTGCCAGAATCACTTGCCCACAAGGAGCTCCCAGTCTTCAGTTATGCTCTTCTCTGAGTGCCTGGTTTGTCTGTGACTGTGATGATGGTGATGATGGAAATGAAGATGGTCATGATTGTAGCTCAATTTTATTGAGTCCCGTACAAAGAACTTTTCTAAATCTTTTATACCTAAATCTTTTTATACCTATGCCTTTCTAAATCATTTAAACCCTTGGAAATAAATATTATTTTTATCCTGGTTTTAAGATGAGGAAATTACAGCATGGAGAAGAATTAAGAAGTGAATAGATAAAGAGATGAAGGAGTTTTGTTACCCAAAAAATTCAGCCCCATTAAATAAAGCCCTTACATTTTGGATGCTCTTTGAATTTGAGCCATTCCTCCCTTCCTGATATCTCCCTTCTGATAACATAAAAGAGAAAATAAACGGTTGTTCAAACATTTGGTGTTCTATTTGCCTCTTTATAAATTTTTACTCCCCTAGATTTCTCTTTAAACTCTGTTATGATTCTTTGTTGCAATTACAAGTTTGAGTCTATGGCTATAAGTCAGACCTGGATAACTCTAAAGCAGGCAGAGTACACCTTAGCATTGCAAGGTCCTAATATTAGAGAAACTATATTCGAATAGCCAATATAGTAAGGGAGCAGCCTATATATTTATTTACTTTTTCTGCAAATATTTATTGAATGACTACTATGTACCTGGAGCTATGCTTGGTGCCTAGCTTATAGTGGCAAACAAAACAGACATTGTCTCTGCCCTCATAGTACATAGAGCCTAGAGAATAGTCAAAGATCAGGTCCTTGAATAACTGAAAAAAAATGGTTGTAGTTATGTTAGGTCCTGAGTTCCTCACATTTCAGCAACAATCATTATGAATGCTGAAGCTGTCGTCCTTCAGTTAATCAATCTGACCAAGGCTGCTAATGCTTTAGGACACGCATACCACAGTGCTGGAACTAGTCTTAGATTCTAAGTTTGGAGTCCTCCATGTGCTTGGGGACAATCCCAGCCCTCCTCTGCCTTCTTCCCCCTTAGATGACTGGCCCAGTTCCCAAGATCTGAACCCCAGCCCACTTGGCTGAGAGATGAATATTCTACCTCATTCTTCATTATCGCACCCAACATATGCCAAACACTGTTGTGGTTCTTGTGACTTCTTCTCCTAAGAGCTGGACCCTGTTTCTGGTAGCCCCAGCTGCTTGCTGAAGTCTTGTTCCAAAGCAGATGGCCCACCCAGAACCATGACATTGTTGGCTTCCTGACTCCAGGCATCATCATCACTGTCTGGACACTGCTGTTGCTGTGTCATGTCCTCTGGCTCCAAATTTCCCCAAATGTTAGCAAGTGGCTGGTGGGAGGCTGTTTGCTACACTTCTTTGTACTGGTGGCCACACCCCCATGGGACCAACCCTTCAGACTGGGTAAAGCTTCCAACACCAGTTCTGTCTTTTACCACTTCTTCCCCTTCCCCAACAGCCGGTTGCCAAGTCCCAGCATGCCTCTCATCAAAGCCCTCCAGAGATGTGACAAGCTTTTGTTCCTGGTTGTTAATCCTGGTTTTTATTGTCTTGTGATGTCATGCACCAAAGTCAGACACTTTATCCATTTACCTCTTCTTATTTTTCCCACAGCCACGCACAGATTTATTGTAAGAAATCTCTTAATTCTTACTGCAGGTCTTGTGACAGATGATTTCTCCCAAGGTTGGATAGAAAGGGCTGGAATCAGTATAAGTCACGAGACCTGGGTTTCCTTTTATACCACCATCCAACTTGTGTGTGGCCTTGAGCACTTTTCTTCTCTTTGCTGTGACCCCGTTTCCTAGTCAGCAAAATGAAGAAGGTTGGCTATATGGTTTCTGGTTCCTTCCAGCTCACAAATTAGTTGACATTAAGTTGGCTGAGAATAATTTTTTTCAAGCAGCTCTCAACTTATTTTTCTCTCTAAAATGCCCATCCGAAAACAATATTCACTCATCCAACACGTCTCACTTTTCACAATTTGATGAAATATATTCCTACATAAATTTATATACCCCTTAATTTTGACTGCCAAGTCCATTATAAGAATTTGAATTTACAGAATACTTTAAACTTTTTCAAGTTCCTTTATGATCATTATACTACAGGATCTTCACACTGACCCTGTGTATTAGGAAGGACAGGTTTTCCATTCTCAATTTCCCTTTTTCCCCTTCCTCCCTCCCACCCTCCCTCCCTCCTTCCATTCCTCCCTCCCTCCTTTCCTTCCTTCTTTCCCTCCTTCCCTCTCTTTTCTTTTCTTTTCTTCCTTTCTTTCTTTCCCTTCCTTCCTTCCTTCCTTCCTTCCTTCCTTCCTTCCTTCCTTCCTTCCTTCCTTCCTTCCTTCCTTCCTTCCTTCCTTCCTTCCTTCCTTCTTTTTCTCTCTCTCTTTCTTTCTTTCTTCTCTCTTTCTTTCTTTCCCTCTTTCTTTCTCTCTCTCTTTCTCTTCCTCCCTCCCTCCCTCCTTTCCTTCCTTCCTTCCTTTATTTCTTCTTTCCTTCCTCCCTATCTTCCTATCTTCCTCTCTCTCTCATTCCTCTTTCTCTCTGCTCCCCTCCCCTCCCCTCTCCCTTCCCTTCCTTCCTTTTTTCCTCATTTTCTTTTTCTTTTCTTGAACAATCAGGTAACTGATGCATAGAAAAGTGCTCCTCAAGCAAATATCATGCATTGGGTTTAAACAATGGGAATTTATTAGCTCAGTTTTGAGGCTACAAGAAAGTAAAAATCAAGGCTGCATCAAAGTGATGCTTTCTTTCCAAGGACTGCCATTTTGGGACCAATTGCCTGTGATTCTTGGTTCTTAGCTCTTCTGTCATGTGGTAATGTATATGGTAGCTTGTCTTGGCTTCTCCCTTCTCATCTGGGCTCCACTGACCTTCAGCTTCTTGCTTCCATGGCTTTTTCTCTCTGTCTGAATATCATTCTACTTATAAAGGATTCCAATAATAGGATTAAGACTCATGCTGGGCCACACTTTAACTGAAGTAACCTCATCTAAAGGTCCTGCTTACAATGGGTTCACACCCACAGGAATATATTAAGTGTAAGAACATGTTTTTCTAGGGGTAAATACAGCTCTAATCCATTACAAGAAGTAAGAGATTTATTTGCCCAAGGCAGCACAACTATTTAGTGGCAGATCCCAAACTAGAACTCAGGTCTCCTGACAACTAGTTTGATGGACCTTTGATGTTTCCATGTTGCCCTTGCCCCACAGCTTTTCCACAGCTACTGTATTTAATACCTCCAATATTGCTATGCTCTGCCTGCTTACATGAGCCAGGAGAGTCTGAAGACTAAAGGAATGGTTTAAATCAATTCTCCCCCCTTCCAAGTAAAATGTCTCTAGCATGTCTACCCTCCTACAGACAGCATGAATCATTTTTGCATGGTATGTGTCTCTCTGGGTCATAAAGACTGTCAACATGTGGTTCTATGGTCAGCTATTCTGATGTTTCATAACATTTAATCAACTCAGGGATTCCATGAAGCCAGAGCTACATTAAGGGAAGAAGTAGAAGAGGAGTTCTGGGCAACAACAACAGCCTAGTTTTACTGGATGGGCCATTAGTTACCAATGTTGCATAATTTTAGAATTTTCCCAAGAGCTGAAAGGACTGTGTGTGTTCCCTACTCTTTGGTATCAGGAAGGAGGGATTAAGTGAATGTTTTCAGTTTCACAGGAAAAGGTAATAAAAATACAAGTATATTTTGGGTCAGGTTCAATTTCTGCTTGGTTCTTCCAAATCTCTGTGAAGAAAATAGATTTTAGCACTACAGAAACTTTGACACCCAAGCTTATATGATTCTTTACCACAACCCAGGTAGTTATCAGTTCCCCAGTACAAACCTAATTACAGTGACTAATATAGCAAGCTTAATAAAATAGGAGGAAAGTTAAAGATAGTTGGGTCAGGTCTGTCAGTCATAGTAAGACCATCATTAGTTACTATTTTAATGGTTCATTTGATTAAATGCTAAGCTATTGTCTTGCAATTATGCGTATTCAGGGGAAAAATACTCAAGTTCAATTAGAAATGTATCTTTCACTGAACTATGTTTAATGAAGTCGCAACATCACCATAATAAGCAAGGAATAATGAAAAAAAATTGAAACTACAATAGAAGCATTTGCAGAGAAGTAGTTGGCATGTGTAATATGATGAGTTCCTTTAAATGGTTCAACTTGATCAAAAAGCAAATTATATAAGTGGATACTGCAAGGCAGAAACATGTGGACACAGCTGGAGTGTCATGTGTCACGGTTCCAGTCATTGCCAGCTGGCGGTCACACAAAGGCAGGCCAAGCCAAACAATTACTGTTATTCATAAGAGCAAATGTGCATTCCAAACACACAGTGCAGGCTTTATGAAATAACTGAGCATTCAGATGCATCCAGACGGCCGAGCTGTTTTTTCATCACATGTCCCTGGGTGCCAGGCCAATATGGCAAACTGACTCTGCTATTCAGAAATCCTTATCTTTACCCAATTAACCAAATCACTGTGATGTTCAAGAGTTCTTCATGTACTTTGCTGAGCACATCAAACCAGCAGGTTTACCGGTGGCAGATGCACAGCTTCTGGAAGCAATCTGCTTTGCCATTTTTTTTTTTTCTTTCCCTGAGTTGTAAATACTGTATTAGTCCACTGCCCATTCCAAACCAAAGCTTGGAATCAGAATTTAGCATCTGAAAATACATCTGAACATCCAGTGCTAGCTCTTGTCCTCAACTCTGTGTGTCTGTGAAATAGGTGACTTTCCAGATGCTGCCTTGGGCAACAGGCAGTCAGGATTCACACTCTTGTTGAGGGGGAAAAATAAAATAAATGGGAAAACATTCTAGAAAAGAGTTTAAAAAATGGACTGGAATGAGAACCCCTGGATTGTTTAAATATAGGCATCAAAAGATTTGAGCTGGTACTTCCATAATTTTAACCTATTTTCTTCAAATAAAATGCAACCATAACCGCCTGACTGCTATTTCTTTCAATGGACAGGGGACAGGCACATGTAAAAATTCATACCATCAAGTTCCTACTTACAGCTATGTCAGGAAAGAAAGAATGTGGGGAGAAGGGTGTACAGTTTCCAGGGAGTTTCATTGTAACAGAAAGTGAATTATTAGATCCTAAGCAAGTACTCCAAAGAATCGACAGGGTACTCTGTCTGGACCAGAGCTGTCCAAAGGAAATATAATGTGAGCCACATTTGTAACTTTCAATTTTCTAGGAGCCACTTTCAATAAAGGAAAAAGAAACAGGTGAAATTAATTTAATAATATATTTCATTTAACCCAGTATATCCAAAATATTATCATTTCAACATGTAATCAACATAAAATTATTAATGAGATACTTTTCATTCTTTTTTCATACCAAGTCTTTAAATCTGGTGTGTATTTTACACTTCCAGCACATCTCAGTTTGGACTACCCTCATTTCAAGTGCCCAGTAGCCATATGTGCCTTGTGGCTACCGTTTTAGATGACTCAGCATACGACTTTGGCAGTGGGGATTTGCGTATACCCAAGCCTGCTTTGTGCAGCACCATGGTGGAATTTTCCAACACACCAAATGAGAAGCCCAATATCCTGTTTCTAGTCCTAGCTCAACTCTCAACCTTCCTCCTCCTCAGTTAACAACTCCATGAAATGGTGCTAATAATATCCGCCACCATTATGTTTTCTAAAAGAGTTCAGATTTGATCGTAGATGGCTATAAACATTAGGTTAAGCGAAGACCTGCAAACTTGTTGAAAGTAGCTGAAAGCTCTAAGAGTGAGGCCAAGTGTTCTTCTTTCCTTAATTCTCTGTGCCCTGTTGTTCCTTTCACAGGGAGGTTTTAAAATCACTTCTAAAGGTGTGTGGAGGATTTAAAAATTAGCAGCAGCCAGCAAGACATGGTTGGCATGGTTTTGCGTAAGGGGATGATGTCAGAGAGTTTTCCTTTGAAACACAGGACAAGCCACACTGGAAGCACATTGTCAGCAGGTGCTAGGCCTGCTGAGGCACCCGTTGTGCTTTGTTCGTGTGCCGCTGAGTGCCAGATGGCTCCAGAGGCTTGCTGCCATCTCCTTCATGCACGGCTGATATCTCAGAGCCTGCTGCCCCTTGCACCTCCCCTGCAGTGTGTGATGGTGAGAGGGCAAGGGAGTTATTTGCTTTGGGGTCTTCTGTGTTGGAGTACATCAGCCAACAGGAATACCAGTAGCTCCAGCCCATAAAGCACCACTTCAAAGTCCGTCAGCCAATGATCTGCAGTCGTTACAATACTGAGCCTTAACCGTGTGCAAAGACTAGAACTTCTGGCAACTATGACAAACAACTTTGTATGTATGGGGCCAATTTCTCATTTAAATTCAAAAAACATAATCATGATGGTAATTCTTCCACGCAGTGCCTTGAATTTTAAAAGGGTTTTCAGACCGAGCATGGTAATTCATCACCATGGCCTCTCCCAGACATCACCTGAAACAGTTATAAGAGGAACTTGACAAGTTCTTGCATGGGAAGAGCTGGGGGCCACGAGTCAGGAAGCTGCTTCTCAGCTTGGCCACTGAGTTGCTTCCGTCTGACCATAACTGCTCTCTGCCTTGGTTTCACCTTCTGTAAAATGGGGTTAAAAATCCATACCCCACACATCTCACAGGGTGGCTGTAGAGAAGAGTTGAAGCCATGACCTAAATGTACTTGAAAGAACCAGATGCTTTTACAGATGTGAGGGAGGGATTGCACTCCAGTGCAAATGGGCATCTTTCCTTGGCCAGAGCTGGGGTTCTTGGGCTTTCTTGCCCTACAGCACCCTAGCTCCTGTTTATCTCATGATGTTATTCCTGAGAGAATTTGTTCTTGGCTAAAGGAGACAGGTATTTTTTTTGTGTGGGGGGGTGGAGGGGGTTGCAGGAAAAGGAGAGAAATGAAGAAAATGGAGGGAGAGTTGTGGACTTTGCCTTCCTGCCTGGAAGACTGGACTGGGTTGTGGGGCTTAGAGGGAGATGGTAGAGATGAAGTATAAGCAGTGTCCCTGGGGAACCTGGTAAACTGGTTCTCATCTCAGGGCCTTTGCATTCTTTCCTTCTGGAATTTTCTACTCCACATCTGCAGGGCTTTCTCGCTCATTTCCTTCAAGTCTTAGGTCAAATATCATCTTCTTGTGGAGGACTTCCCTGGTCATCTCACTCCTACTCGTACTCTGCTTAATTTTCCTTCATAGAACTTATTCTTAGCCAATATGGCTATACATATAATCACACATACCCATACACATGTACAATTGGTGTCTTTTTTTCTTTATCCATCTCTCCTACTAAAATGAAAGCACCATGAAAGCAGAGACTTGTTATGGTTTCTAATTTTCTATGTAGCACTCAGTATTTCTCGAGTGAGTAACTGAATGAAATGTTTTCCAAGTCATCGGCACAAAATTTTAACTGAATGGTTAAATTTGTTTTATTCCCAAATTATTACAATGCAAAGACCTCATCTTTGAAATGTCTTACCTCAAGTTTGCCGCAAGGCTTTTTAGCCAAAGATGATCTTCAGGAATCCTCCGTGGTGACTCTGCTGGAGGTATGTACCTAGATGCATATATGACCTAAAGCATGGTGACACTCATGACTATTGTGGTCATTCATTCATTCATTCATTCGCTCAACACATCCTCCTTGAGTTCCTTCTATGCGCTGAGATCTCCACTGAGTACTGAGGAGATAGTGTTGTCTTACCCCATAGGGCTTATGGTCTAGTTGTTTCCTTCAGGATCTCGGGTATAAGATGTGATGAAATTTCTGGGTTTCTGTACCCAGAGCCACATACTTGTAGCCAGTCAAAATATGACGATAAAGCTTCTTTTGCCTTTCGCATTTAAAGAAAATAAAACCCCACCTTTAACTCTCCCTCCCGCTCCCTCTCCATCCCCTGATTTTAGAAGCTTTGACTAATAGCACTCACCCACAGACCATCTCCAGTAGCCACTCCTGATGCATCTCCAAGTTCATTAGAAACGAATCTGTTTCCCTTAACCCCCCCCCGCCCCCACTTTCCAGTAAGGAACAGCCAAGGACACTGAGGGGGAGGTTCACACTTAAAATTCTGTGGAAGGACCCCAAACCCACATCAGACAGCCTGACTCCCAGGCCTGTGCACACACCATGCACCGTCTCTGGCCAAGATCTCAACTGCTTCCGTCACCCCTCAGGACTGCCCAGGGCTCAGTCAGAAACTTGAGCTGAGTGAGGACAGCCCACCTCCAGGTGTTTCTTCTCTTCTTTTCACATTTTTTTTCCATGGCTCCTGACACCTCTTGGCCACCCATCATTTTCCATTTAGTTGCGGGCAGTCTTCTTATCTTCAAAGCATTTTTCTTTGCCTTTCAGAGGGAGCCTATCCCTGAATAAAGTTCCTGGTTTTCTGTGTGTGCAGAGAAACTTTGCCAGGAGCCCAGCTGTTTTCGGACCCTTGCCACCCAGCCTCGGCCTGCATTTCCGAATTTCCACTATGGGAAAAGATTCCTTGGAAGCAGACTTACTTCTTCTGGGCTGTGAGGGCTTCTTTCTGAGAGGGAAGCTAGAGTGAGAAAGCCCAGGGGATAGCTGGGCTGGAGATTCCTTGAAAAAGTTTCTTTAGGACTGGCTTGAAAGGTGGTTTCGTGTGACAGAAGAACCCCTCAGGCTTTCTGACTTTGGCCAAGGCCCCCTCCTTCTTCACAGGCTGTTGATGAATTTGTGCCTGGTACCTCTCCTGTGATTACCTCTGTGTTTGCACGGTACCGACTCGGAGTCGCCACCGCCGTATCTTGAATGCTCCTTCGAGGAGAGTCACCAAGGACTGACAGCTAGTGAGGTCATGCGTCAGTCTAGCCAAGGCCTGTGTGCCATTATAATGAAGTAATAATGTATTTATAACACACCTAACCTCTGATGGCTCCTATTGCTGTGGCTTTTCCCTCCTGCATTTGCACAGATGTTTTTTGAGAACTCAAGAATTGGCCTCCCGAAAGAACCTCCTAGCAAACAAACTCTGTCTGTTGACTCTGGCGGGTGTTATAACGAGAGTTGTTAGCACGCAGGATTTATGTTTCAAATATCATTTTAATTTCTCAGGCACCATTTTTACCACAAAATGTTAATTCACTGGTGTACTTGAATACCACTGCCTCTCTCTTGCTTGCCCTCCCTTCCCCTCACTTGTGTGTGCTCGCTCTCTCACTCTCTCTCTTTTTAATGAAAATATGGACTTGGTTTCTAAGGAAATATTCTCAGTGCCCGATTCATCGAAACACAGTGCATTCATTTTCCATGGAATTTACTCTGAAATGTCATACTCTTTTTATTCAATAAATTATGTACCTTTGTGATTAGTTAAGCCCCTTTCCTTATTCCCCAGTAGCACCCATTCCATCATACACAAGGACTAACCAATTAGTCCCGAGAGACATAAGCTGCTTTTAACATTTATCAGAAAACTATGGAAAAGCATTTAAAGATGATGGTACATGCACTAGGCTGACATCTAGCATGGATGCCTATGTAGAACTGTTAAGTCGATTTCCTAAATCTTAATATTTCCTGATCATGGCGGGTTGGAGATAACATTCATAACTGATTCCACAATTCCAGATATTAAAAAAATAATTATGGTCGGAGACTTTTGATTTGACAGTCTCATTGTTACCCCTTTCTTCTCTTTCCTCCTTTTCAATTCTGATGCATTTTACCTTTGTTAAGAAAGTCACCTGTTCGATCCAACTCTGAGAGGTATTACTTTATTAAAGGCATCTCTGGCTCACAAGCCACCCCTCAAATCCCCCATTGCAAGAGTAAATATTTCTAAATTGACACACATCCCTCCTGTTTTGTTTTGTTTTTTTTCCTTCTTTTTTTCATCAGCTCTGCAACAGGTGACTTCAATTCTGGGACTTGAGACAAGGTGGTAAAGCCTTGCTAGTCTCTCTCACCTCCTGGGCTGTCTGTACCCCAAGGTGCCTGGCTTCTTACCACAACTACTCCATGGATGACGTTTTCCAAAAGACATCAAATGCTTTGTAACTGATGATGCCAAAGGCTCTGCATGGTCCTCAACCCCTTGACCTCTTTGAAACTCTTGACTGTGGCCCACAACCTCCAGGAGGCTTCTCTCCGCCCTGTCTCTACCACAGCCTTCCTCCGGCTCCCTCTGACTTCCCTGACCACTCTCTCTCCTCTTTTGTGACCTCCTAAATCTTGGGTTGCCTTCAGTCTTCTGGCTCTACACACTCTCCTGTGTAATCTTTTCCGAACACCCCACCCTGAATCCTATTGTTGGTGTCGGCTCTGATCCCTGAATTCATCCCTGAATCTTCATCACTTCTCTCTAGCTACTGAACGTGCACATGTGGATGTCTGCAAAAGGAGGTATTTCATATCCACTGCCTGACCTGTCCTTTCTCCTCTTATAGAAGGTTCTATCTCACAAACACTCTAGCCCTTCACCCAGGAGGCCCAATTAGAAATCTTCACATAATTTGTCCTCTCCTCCTCCTTCGATCCCGGCTCTTCTTTCATATGGCTCTACTCTTTCACTGCCTCCTGTTGATTATTCTTCTTCTCTGTCATAGAAAAGTCACCTTGGCATTTCTAAAACATGGACTTGCTGGGCCGCACCCCTGGAGACTGTGATTCAGAAAGTCTAGGGCAGAGCCAGGCATTTGTCTTTTTATGCAGCTCTGAGGAGATCTGAACACACAGCCAGGTGGACAGCCCTGTCGCCTCCTCTCTCTCCCCACTCTGCCCGCAGTCAGGCCCCTTCTACCCCTACTGGCACTGGCCCACCTCCTACTATAGCTAGAGGAGCTTCCTAAATGCACAATCATGTTGTTCTCTTGCATAAAAATATTTGCACCCCTCTTGGGTGAAAGTTTCAGGTCCTCACCGCTATATCAGGATTTGTGGTCCACATTTTACACCCCTACTACCTGGCACCTTCTTGATGCCAGGGCCCTCCATCCCATTCTGAGTCCCTCAGATCATTCTTGCAGCACGTATATTAGACCTGGAGTAGTCTGTCCAAAGGCAGCCCTCTCCTCTACCGGGGAAGCCCAAGACAACCCCTCCCGTTGTCCTCCCTGCCCCAGGCCTGATGCTCACTCTGTTTCTTGCATTGAGTGCCTGTCTGCTCCTCTCTCTCACATACACCCACATGGGCGAGGTGCTCCTTATGGGTGGGGATGCAGCCCTCTGCCCTCAGTGCTCAGCATAGTGCCTGACACTCAGACAGTGCTTGAGTACACGAAGGGAGGTCAGTTTCCTCAGAGTTTTCTGGTGCAGTTTTAAGACAAGGGACAGGGTAGAGTTTACAATGAAAAAAACTTCACAGAAAAAGAAATTTTTTTCCCCCATTCATAGAAACTTGACCTTCTTTGTACAATCTTCACTACATGGTAACTTTTGATGCCTGTTGTTGGAATCACCCTGGTGTGGGTTCAAATCCCAGCCCTGCCCTTTTGTGACTCAGAACGAGGCATCTAACATCTTTGTGCCTTAGGACCTTCATCCGTAAAATGGAAGTTATTATACCTGCTTCACAGGCTTAGAATACACATGAAATGAAGCAACTTTAAGAAAGTACCTGGCACATAGAGGGTACCGAGCAAATGTCATTTTGTCTTCCCTCTGTAAGAACCAGGGTTCATTTTACTTGGTAGAGTAGATCACCAGAGGACAGGCCTCAGCTCTCTGAACCGCTTTATCGCGGCTTTGTTCGGCCCCTCGCCATTTCAACATCACGCCCTCCTGCCACACAGAGCCCTGCCTGTGGTGGTAAAGCCTCAGATGTATGGTAGAGTTTGGAGTCAGACTGCTTTTAGTACTGTGTGTCCCCAAGAAAATTACTTAAGCTCTGTAGACCTCAGTGTTCTCTTCCATAAAATGGGAATAATAACCAAACAGGGACACAATGATATGATACAAGTAAAGCACTTAGGACAGTGCCTGACACAGAAGGGCTCTGTATATAGTAGCTATTACTGTTAGGAAAAGGGAGGCAAGAATGGTGTAAAGTCCTCACAGAGTAGTCAATATTTATGTGCAGAACCAAGAAAAGAAAAAACATCCCTCTCTCAGTGTATTTCTTTTCAGGTTGCCTCTCAGCACTTTAGAGTTTCCATTTCATCACCTCAGCCAGTAGAGTAACTTAAATGCCTCTACCCTTTCAATGAGTTTTCAATGTTATGCAAGTTAGTGCAATTAATTATAGTATTTCATATAACTCTGCTTATATAATTAATTTAATAAGCAAATTCAATTTAAATAGTCTCTTCTTTGGACTAGAGTGTGCATCCCCTCACCCAAGCCATTGCCTCAGGCTTCCAGGAGAGAAGTTGGCTTTCTGTCTTTCTTAGGCATTTCGAGAAAAAGAGGGTTGAGCCCTCTGAGTGTTACTGTGTCACATTCTTCTTGGATTACTCAAATTTGAGGCTGTCAAGTTACCTTCATTTCTGATTGTATTCTTTTGTGGCTGTTGCTAGCAATGGAAAAAGACAAAGGGCCATAGGTCTGCCGGCCATTCTGGTGAAGCTTGACTAACCGGGCTGGGCGATAAATTCTATTTAAGCCACGGCAGTCCTCTCCTCTTCGTGTGGACAGATGGGATGTTGCTTGGATCTTTCTCTGTGGGACTTGGGGTCCTGGAAATCTTTGCCTGAGTCAAGACAGCCTAACAGAGGCCCATGACAAGACCTCTGGGCTCACCTTTCTCTCTGCTACAAAAGCTTAACAAACAGGGTTAGGTCCAGAGAAGTGAACAGGGCACAAAACTAAGGGTACTGGCAAGCACGTGCTGTTTCGTCGGCCCCTAAACTACTTAGGTTTTACATAGTTTGGAAATTTGTGTGTTTTATATTTCAAATGAGAGGTATTTCACAACATTTGTGGTAGAGGGAAGAAATGATAGCATCTACCAAAGTTGCTGATTTTTGGCACCAAGGATATGAAGTATTCTTTGTCTTCTTCAATAGTAGAAGCTATATATTTATTCTTGTCTTAGAAACTTAACTAAAAAAGAGAGTAAGCAAGGTCTGGGACTTTACAGTAATTAAAGGACGTTGTTGAAAGTGAATGACATGGAAAAAATGTGGGCCAAGACTCAAAACCATATTACTGGGAGTGGTTGTAGCTAAGTGGTTGAGTTCCTGCTTCACATGTACGAGGTGCCAGGTTCAATCCCTGGTACCTCCTAAAAGTAAAACCAAAACAAAACACCATATTACTGGTTGTACACCACCACCACCAACCCCTTCCCCATCTCACCTGGTTTTCTTTAAAGCTGAAAGTTAGTCTCTTATATTGGGTGAATTTGAAGGTACAATATTTCTTCCTTCCTCCTCTTTCTATGAAGGATCAATGAGGCCTGGATGGGAACATTAGTAAAGTCTAATATGTGAGTAACACTGCTACCTATGGCAGGAGAATCTTCTGTCTCCCAGAAGCTGCATGGACTGGGGAAAGTCCCAAAGTGCTGAGGATCATTCATGGGCTCTCTCATTGTGAAGACTATTTTCAATCAATCAATCAGCCAACCAACCAATCAATCAATATTTACCATGTTTCTAGCACTGTGATTTCTCGTCCTGAGTAAAAAGAACTATTCAGTCATGGTAACCATATCAGTCAGTGACATCTAATAATTAGCATTTATTCTCATTCAAGCATTGGTGGATGGGCCTGCATGGCAGTGGGTTTTGCTGGCTTTAGCTGGTCTGGGCTCCAAGCAGCTGACTGGGTGCAGATCTGAACCACATGTCTCTCATCTACTTTGGTACTGTGGTTACCCAAGACACACAAAGAGCAAATCACGTCTGTGCTCAGAGTCACATCTGTTAACATCATTTGATCAAAGCACTTCACTGGCCAAGCCCAAGGTCATGGGGAGGGAACTCTGCCTATGATGAGGCCAAAACAAATCACAGGGTGGGGAATGTGGTTGGGGCAGGTGGGTGGAAATGAATATTTGAGCTACCTCAGTAACACATTTATTTTATTTGTAGGGCAAGGCAATCAGACTTGTCTACCTATATTGTTTTCATTAGATTGAGTATGAGCTTAGGGACAATTTATTACCTCAAAATAATTTGCATTGTCAATCTTTAGTTTAGTGAGAATAGCATAGGAGTTAGAGATAGAAGACCAAATCCTGTCTTTGTGACTTACCAAGGGTGATCTTGATCTGTGGACAAATAAGTTATCAAGGATGACCTTGATCTACGGACAAATATGTTAGCTACCCTGAGCCTCAGGCTCCCCTTCATAAAGTTCAGCCATTCAACCTTGCTCCCAGGATTTCCATGAGGATAAAGTAAAGCAATGATGATGGAAGTACTTTGAAAATTGTGAAATGTTACTCTTTATGTTGGTTTTTGTTCTAGTTAGCAAAATGTGAAATCCCTTAAAAACCAAATATTGCTCTTGGAAAAAGGAAGCTGGTTTTTGGTTAGAAAACTCAAATTTAAACTCATCAAACTACATCAATGACTTGGCCTTTATATACCTCAACTTCCTTCTCTGTAAAACAGAGATAATAATGTCAACCCTGTTTACCTCCAGGGTTTTTTGGATATCAAATGAGATAATGAATATAAAGTACTTTATAAACTGTAAAGTGCCATGTCATTTGCAATTGGAGATGAGTTCCATCTTTAGTGAAATAAATGTTTATTTGTCATCTGAATGAGGGAAAGTCACAAAGAATTACAGGTTCAAAGTTGTTATTTTTCCATGTAAATCTGTATTTCAAAGGAGAAGAAGTGGCTTTAGAGAAGAAAATTTAAAGAAAACTATGCCTCATAAATCCGAAGGCAGAAAGAGCAGTCCTGATGGAGAGGACAACTTTCAGTGGCATGTTGAAGGTTGAGAATCTCCTCTGTGGAAAGGTGAGCCTATGGGGCTACAGAAGTACCAGGGATCTGTTTTGTAGATATCTTCATGCAGAAGACTCAGGTTGGATCTTCATAACCTCTGAGTTTAAATCAGGGGATTACACAAAGGCAGGGTGATGAGGCATGGTGGTTAAGAGAATGGGAAGAGAGCTAGTTTGATATTCCAGTTCTGCTACTTACGGTAGAGCAGTATGACCTTGGAAAAGTTACTTATCCTGCCTGTACCTTGGTTTTCTCATCTGTTCAGTGGGAATGAACATCAGTGCCTGGCACCTGAGTAGAGGGTAGTATAACCACCTGAGACCCTGTAGCCTCATGGCTAGGTCTGGAAGGCCTGAGGGAAGAGCAGAAATAGAAGATGGCACACTTTCTTGGAGTAAGATGATTGAGCGGCTGGGGCCCCAGGGTGAACTATCACATGGGATGATTCTGCATCTACAGGAGTTTGCTCTAGGTTCTAAAACTTAACTGCACAATGACTCTCCTGGGCAGCTTTTAAATATTGAAATGCTCAGACTGCATTGCACAGCAAATTAATTAAGGGTTGCTGGGGTCTGGGTCCAGGTTCAGCATCTTCTAAACCCCCACCCCAGGTGATTCCATGTGCATCCTGGGCTGCAGACCACCATCTAGGGGAGCAGGTGGCTTCCTCCCCTAGGGCAGGTGGACCTGGTGAGCAGGTGCACAGGGCTTTGGAACTAGGCAATATGGCTTTGAATCCTGGCTCTGCTACCTACTACTGTGGACCTTGGGCCCCAATTTCTTCATCTGTGAAAGGGGACCACAGCCCTTATTTCACAAAGTTGTTGCAAAGATGAAATGAAATAACAAATGTGACCTGATTGGGATATAATAAGCATTCAATATGGTAACCACTGTTATTAAAAGAGGTCTTCTCTGAGTAATTAGTCTATTTAATTTGTCTCCTCTCTCATTCCACTCTACTCACTGTTGTATTACATGGTTTTATTTTCTACGTAGCATGTAAAAGGATCTGAAGTTTTATTTACTTATTTATTGCAATATAGGCACTGTCATGACAGAGCACTTACCTGTCTTGCTTTCCTCTATGTCCCTAGCACCTAGAACAGAGCCTGGCACACAGAAATAATTGATTGAGAGAATGAATACATGAGTATTACCCACCTTTGGAAAGTCTGTTCCAAATAATCTTCTTTCCTGTTCAGTTGGCAGTTTTAAACTATTGAGTTCCCTTTAAAAGAAATGCCGAGGGGAAAAAACATTCTAGAAACTCTTGCTTACTAGCATGCCTTAGTTCTGGAAGGAGTTCCGGGAGAGAGTTTGCTTTTGCCAGCTCTTCTCTTGCTGCCCTGGAGGTTGGTGAGAGCACACCTGCTTTTTTTTTTTCTCTCTCTCTCTCTCTGATTGACAGCAGGCAGGGAGATTTGGAAAATGCACCCCCTCCCACCTACTCAGATGAACTCTATCCCAGGTCACTAGGTGACAGGAGGGGAGAAGTGAGAAGCAGGCATTGTTTTCTCTCCCACCCTCCCTATCTTCTATCTGTCCCCTCAGGAGACCGCCTATATCAAACATTCACTCACCTTTTGTTAACCCTTGAGCTTTTCAGAGCAAACAAGCTTCTTAAGAAAGGAGGAAGAAATGCTTCCAGGCAGTTTACCTGAATACTTAAATGCAAAACTTACAAGTTTGTACTTGTTGGTGAACTTAGGTGGGGTTATTTTTTTAGTAGTCAATTTAACCCAAAGAGAAGGGTCACGGGAGTTCAAGACAGTTGAATAATCACACTTTGCAGGTGGCTTCCAGTATTGGAAGCTCCCTCAGGTCTAGCAATCTAGATGCTATTACTCTGCACAGCCTTGACAAACAGCATTTGTTTCTTGAATCGAAAATTGTAAACCAGAGAGAGGCTTCAAAATCTACCTTATGAAGTACAATCCCTTGCATTTTGCAAAGGTGAAAACTGAGGCCTCCGGAGCTTAAAGCACATGTACAAACTGACCTCGCTGGTTAGTTGCTGTGGCCCCAGGACTGGAAACTCAGACTCCTGGTTCACTCAAATGTCCACAACCCCACATTCTGTCTTCTTTGTTTGCTAAGACAGCAGCAAAGAGAGACAATAGAGTTTGATTTCTTGACTGAAACAGAGTAAATGGTCTGGATTTTCTAAAAGCAGTAGTTGAAATGTGGGGAGAAAGGACAAGGGTTTGAGCAAAACAAACTGCTAAGATGAGTGTCTAAACCTTGAAGTGAATTTCCGGGCAGACCCTAGCTGCAGAAAGAATTTGTTTTTCTCTCTAACCAGAGTTCTAGCATGTATGGGAAAACATAGTTTATTGTTGCTATTTTTTTCCCCCATGTTGCCTAGAGCCATACTTGGGTATGGAGTATTTGTACTTGTCAGAAATTCAATAGATTCTTTAATATTTCATTTGGGTGAATCTCTAGTAAGGGTGGGACTTGAGCACGGGTGTGATAAAGATAATGTGAGCTAAACCAGGCAACTGTTCAATGTCTGTCTGTGTTTTGCTTTCTTTACCTCACACTTCACACCTATATTTGCTGGTTTGTCAGGTCAATAATTTCTTCTGGCTAAGAAAATGTACTGTATTCTTTG
Source organism: Tolypeutes matacus (assembly GCA_026826555.1). Lineage (NCBI taxonomy): Eukaryota > Metazoa > Chordata > Mammalia > Cingulata > Chlamyphoridae > Tolypeutes > Tolypeutes matacus. Next base: position 21,291,766 of record JAKSZT010054030.1, read on the forward strand.
TTACCCATGCATTATTTAGTATGAGGTAGGTTTTTTTTTTTCAGTTTAGTGTGTTTGCAAAGTGCTCTGGAATCATTTTTGCTAGATATTTGTTACCAAGCTTCCATGGAAACATAGGCCCAGAGACTGTGGAAATTGCGGTCACACAGCAATTCGGCCTCCTGAGCAACACAGAATTCAGCTGATTTAATCTACATTCAGTAAGGAGTCCCATTGATTCACACTGATTTCCTAAGAAAAGAGAATTTTATTGGTAAAGTTGTGTTATGATTTCTGGAGTGAGATTATCCTATGATCCTTCTTATTCTTGGAAAATACAAATAACTAAAACTGACTCAAAACTAGCAGTAAAGCAAAATGGAGCAATAAATAAGCAATAAATTCAAAATGCTGTCAAAGAATTGCTCTCAAAAGAGGCTTCAGATGAGATTGTTATTCCAAGCAATTTTTTTTTCAAACTTTTAGTGAAAATTCCCATTATATATAAATTCTTTTAAAGCAAAGGAAGAAAGCCATTGCAATTGATTTTTCAAGGCTAGTATATTCCTGATACCAAAACCTGACAAAATGACACAAAAAGAAAGCTACAAACCAATCTCACTCATGAATAGTGAGAAATAATAATTCTAAATAAAATGCTGGTAAATTGAATCTAGTATCATATTAAAGAATGGTTCATCATGAATAAATAGAGTTTATTAAACAAAATTTTTAATGTTTTACTATTAGGAAATCTATATAATAGGTCAAAGAAGAAGAAAAATGATGTGACAATTCTTACAGATCCTGAAAAGCATTTGCTAAAATTATGTATTCATTATCAATTATAGATTTTTTAGGAATGTCTAGAGAGTTTTTACCCTAATTTGACATGGAAAATGTGACTCAAAGCAAGAGACAGCATCATACATAAAGGTAGAATGAGAAAGGTATTCTTATTCAGGATCAAGGGAGGAAGCTTATCATCACCATTGATATTTAATGTTGTTCGGAATATTCTGGCAAATGAAATTAGTATAAAAAAGAATGAGTGCACTTATTGGAAAGGAGCAAAGGAAGTATCATTATTTGCAGATGTTAGAGGTGTCTACCAAGAACAAATAAGCAAGTTCAAAATAAATATTTTAAAAATTACCATTTACAACAGAAAAAATTACTTAGAAAACATAGAGCAAAAAGATTATATTGACAATCATAACAGCAACAAAATATAAATTTACAGGATAATTTAATCCTATTTGGGGAAATAAATCTACAAAATATCACTGAGTGTTATAAAAAGAATGTGAATAAATGGAGTGGTGTACTATATCAATGTATTTGTTGGTTCAATATTATAAAATTTCAATTTTCTTAAATTAATATGCAAACAACATAATTACAAAAAGAATGCAGATTATCAATCCATCTTATTTTGGAGACAAGATTTGACAAAACTATTCTAAAATTTATCTGGAAGAAAAAATGGTTAAAAATCTCAAGAAATTTTGAATAAAAAGAAAGTAATGGAGGAGAGCATTTGCGTTACCTAATATTAAAATATTTTAATTCTAAAATAGTAAAGTGGTTTTGGAAGAGTGCATGAATTAACAAAGAGATCTCTGGAAGGAAATAGAGTCTAAAAATTATATTTGAGAAGAGTGACATTTCAAATCAATGGGGAAGGGGAAATATTTTTAAAAAAGCATTCTCAGATAGTTGTTAACTATTTGGAAAAAAATACTTCCAAATAAATAATCATGTGATTAAAAACTGAATTAAAAATATGATATTACAAGACTACTAGAAATAAAGGTAAATATCTGATTTGGGAGTGCAAAATAATTTTGGAAATATGAAATCATAATGGAAAAGAATGATGATGTTGACTATACAAATTTAACAGCTTCTGCATGAAATAAAAAGGTAAAAAAAAAAAAATCACTGTTTTCAGAACTCTTCCCCAGGTTCACAGTAGCCTTGAAAATCTGACTCAGAGCTAGCTTAGTGGGTATAGCCTTTACCTTTGGTTACACTTGTTAAAAGTTATTAGTGGCAATTGTTTAACATCACAGCTACCTGGGGCAGTGATAACAGTTGGAGCAAACAAGAGCCTGACCAAAAGCACTTAAAATAAAAATATGGATTCAAAATGTCTGTAGGGGACTTTGAAAAGCTTCAACATATTCCTGGGAATCTAGAAGGCCACACACATGAGAAGGACTGTGCACATGTCCAGGAAAGACCTGAATAGGCTCTAAACTCTCACCTCTTACTGACCATGAGGCTCTACACCAGCAGGAAATAAAGACTAGGGTGAAGCTGTAAATCTCCAGGGTGTTGAAGGCATGCCTCAACACATAAACAAGACTCCTTGGTAATGACTATGAAACTTTGATTTCAAAGCATTTGAGGAAGTCTCTGTCCAGTCATAAGCTGACCTTTAAGCTGAACAAGTTAAGACTTCAGTGGCCACTCAGAGCAAAGAATACAGACTTTACAGAATTAGTTCAGAAAAGTCACTAAACAAACAGCAAAAACAAACCTAGGGGATGGAATCTGACCTCCAGAGTTCCCACATTACATTATTTAAAATTTCCAATTTTCAACAAAAAAATTATGAGATATACAAGGAAACAGAAACGTATGGTCTGTATATATGGGGAAAAAACCCACAATTGATAGAAACTGTCCATGAAGAAGCCAACATGTTGGACTTATTACACAAGTGCTTTAAATCAGTTATTATAAATATGCTCAAAGAACTAAAGTAAATCATGTCTAAAGAACTAAAGGGAAAAATGATAACAATGTTTAACAAAAAAACCCAGAATATTAATAAAGAGATTGAAATTAGAAAGAAGAACCAAATAGACATTCTGGAGTAGAAAAGTAACTGAAATGAAAATTTCATGAGAAGCTCAATAGCATATTTGAGCTTATGGAAGAAAGAATTAGCAAGCTAGATGATAGTTCAATTGAGATTATTCAGTCAGAGGAAAAGAAAGGAAAAAGGAAAAAGAAAACTATACAGAGCCTCAGAGAATGGTGGGACACCAATATATGCATAATGGGAGTCATAGAAAGAGAGAAGAGAGAGAGAAAGGAGCAGAAAGAATATTTGAAGAAATAGTGGCTAACAACTCCCCAAATTTGATGAGAAACTTCAATCTATACATCTAAGTATCAATGAACCCAAGTAGGATAAACTAAAACAGACCTACACATAGACACACCATGAAGAAAGCCAAAGGCAAGGAAAGAATCTTAAAGCAGCAAAAGTAACTCATCATATACAAGTTATCCCCATTGAGACCTATAGTTGATTTCTCATCAGAAGTTATGCAGGCCCAAAGGCAGTAGGATGATATATTCAAAGTGCTGAAAGAAAAAGATTATTAACCAAGAATTCGACACCCAGCAAAATCATCCCTCAAAGGAGAAATTAACAAATTCCCAGAAAAACAAAAAACTGAGAGAATTCATTGTTACAATATCTGCCATAAAAGAAATACTAAAGGGTGTCCTTCAGGCAGAAATGTAAAAAAGCACTAGATAGTACTTGAGTCTAATAAAAAAATGAAGAACACCTGTAAAGGTAAATACATAGGTAAATATAAAAGACAATATAAATGTATTCTTGTTTGTAAATTTTTTTACTCTTATCTTACTTAAAAGAAAACAGAATAAAACAATAATTATAAAACTATACTGATGGTCTTTTATGGTATAAAGATGCAATTTGTATGACAATAATGATAAAAAGGAGAGCAGAGGGGACAGAGATATAATGAAGCAAAGGTTTTGAATATAATTGCAGGTAAGTTGGTGTTAAACTGCACTACATTGTTTTAAGATGTTAATTTTAATCCCTATCCAACCTCTAAGAAAATGACTCAATTAAATGTATTAAAAATAACAAGAAAAGTAAAATGGTACACTAGAAAATAATTGACTTAATGCAAAAGAATGTAGTAATAAATGAATAGAGGTACGGAAGGAAATGACACATACAAAAGAAAGCAAAATGGCAGAAATAAATTGACTTTATCAGTAATCACATGAAATGTAAAGGATTAAACACTACAATCAAAAGGTAGAGATTGGCAGAAAGGAAAAAAAATACATGATCCATCTAAATACTGTCTACCGCAGACACACTTTAGATTAAAAAGACTAATACACTGAAAATAAAAGAATGAGAAAATATATAACATACAAAGAGCACTCAAAAGAGAGCTGGCATAACTATACTATACTAATATCAGGAAAAATAGACACAAAGAAAAATTGTTACTAAAGACGAAGAACCTTTTGTAACGATAAAAGAGTCAATTCATCAGGAAGACATGGCAACTATATATATATATATGCATTAACAACAGAGTCCCAAAATACATGAAACAAAATTGACAAAATTGAAGAAAGAATTGAAGAATGAGAGTTGGAGACTTCAATACTCCCCATTCAATAATGGTTAGAGCAACTGGGCATAAAGATCAACATGAAGATAGAAGATTTAAACAACACTATAATCCAACTAGAACTAACATATCTGAAGAATACTCCTACCCAACAATAGCAGTATACCCATTCTTCTCAAGTGCATATGGAATATTCTCAAGGACTAGATCAAATGTTAAGAACTAAATAAGCCTCAGTAAAATTTAAAAGAATTTAAATCATGCAAAAATGCTCTCTGACCACAGTAAAATGAAATTAGAAATCAATAACAGAAGGAAATTTGGGAAATTCACAAATATGTGGAAATTAAAAAGCACATTCCTAAATAAACAGTGGGTGAAAGAAGATATCACAAAAGATATGAGAAAATGCTTTGAGATGAATAAAAACAAAAACACAAAATAACAGAATTTATGGAATAGAGCTATACAAATGTTTAGATGAAATTTTTAGCTGTAAATCCCTTATAAAAAGAGAATAATATTTGGTACATTCACACAATGGGATATTATTTAGCCAGAAGAAAGGATGAAGTTATGACACATGCTGCAACAGTGAAATAAACAAGGCACATATGGAAAATATTGTATGATATCACTTATAAGAGGTTACCAAAAGTAGCAAATTCACAGAGATAGAAATTAGGTTAGAGGTTATAAGCAGATGAGACCTGGAGGTGGAGTTTTTGGGAAAAAACAAAAACAAAACAAAACAAAAAAACTGGGAAGTGTTCTTTTCCTAGTTTCTTCCATCCTAAGAAACTAGAAAAAGAAGAGCAAATTCTGTGAGAAATTCCAAAGCAATCAGAAGGAAGGAAAGAATAGAGCTCCAAGAAGCGGAGAATAGAAATAGGATTGAGAAAATCAGCAAAACCAAAATTTGGTTCTTTGAAAAGATCAACAAATTTGACAAACTTACCTAGACTGGCCAAGAAAAAAAAGAAAGAAGAATCAAATTATTAAAACTGAAAATGAAAGAGGAAACATTACTAAGGAACGTACATAAATAAAAAGGATAATAATGGATGGAATCCTATGGACAATTATATGCCAATAAATTAGATAACCTTGGCGAAATGGAAAAATCCCTAGAAAGTCACAAACTACAGAAATAGACTGGAGAAGAAATAGATTTGAATAGACCCTTAAGAAGTAAAGAAATTAAATTGGTAATCTAAAAACTTCCCACAAAGAAAAGCCCAGGCCTAGATGGCTTCACTGGTGACTTCTATGAAACACTTTAAGAAGAATCAACTCTAAATCTTTTACAAACTCTTAAAAAAAAAAAAAAAAAAAAAAAGACAGAAAATATCCCAGCTTAATCCATGAGGCCACAATTATCCTGATACAAAAACCAGATAAAGACATCACAAGAAACTACAGACCAATATACCTTATGAATGTGGATGCAAAAATCCTTAACAAAATACTAGCCAACTGATTCTAACAACATATAAAAAGGGTTATATACCATAACCAATTTTTTTTTCCAAGAATGCAATGTTGGTTCAACACAGGAAACACAATTAATGTGATACACCATATTAATAGAATAAAGGACAAAAACCACATGCTTATCACAATAGATGTACAAAAAGCATTTGACAAAATCCAACACTTTTTTCTGATTAAAAAAAAAAAAAAGCAAGAAAAGAATGAATTTTCTCAACCTGATAAAGGCTATTTACAGAAAACCCACAAGTAACATCATACTTAATTGGGAAAGACAGAATGAATTCCCCCTAAGATCAGGAACAAGATGAGGGCATCTCCTCTCACTACTTCTATTCAACATTGTACTGTAAATTTTAGCCAGGGCAATTAATCAAGGAAGAAAGGAGAAGACTTTCATATTGGAAAGGAAGAAGAAAAAAATATCTTTAATTGCAGATGACATGATCTGTATATTCAAAAGCCTTAAGGAATCCACAAAAGAAAACTATTAGAGCTAATGAAAGAGTTCAGGAATGTTTCAGGATATGCAAAATCAAATACAAAATCATATACACAATCCATATATAAAAATCAATTTTATCTCTTTACACTAGCCATAAACAATCCAAAAATGAAATTAGGAAAGTAATTCCATTTACAACAGCATAAAAAAGAATAAAATATTTAGGAATACATTTAACAAAAGAAGTTCAAAATTTGTACACTGCAAATTACAAAATTGTTGAAAGAAATTAATGGAAAGACAACTATGGTAGGCAGAAAAAATGACCCTAAAAAGATGTCTACAACCAAATCTTCAGAACCTGTAAGTGTGTTAACTTACATGGAAAAAGAGTCTTTGCCAATGTCGTTAAGTTAAGGATCTTGACATGGGCAGATTATCCTGGATTATTTGGGTGTAATGAAAGCATGGGGCAGGAGAGTCAGAGAAGGAGATGTGATAATGGAAGCAGAGGTCAGAGTGATGCACTTGATGGCTTTGAAGATGGAAGGGGCTAACAAGCCAAGGAATGCAAGCAGACTCTAAAAGCTGAAAAAGACAAAGAAATGGTTGTCCCCTAGAATCTGCAGAGGGAGAATAGCTTTGATGATACCTTGATTTTAGCCACCAAGACCCAGTTCTTAATTTCTGGTCCCCAGAACTATAAGAGATTAAATTTGAGTTGTTTTAAGCCACTAAATTTGTGGTAATTTCTTATAGCACCTATAAGAAATTAATACATCTCATTATTGTGGATGGAAAATTTTCATATTGTCAAGATGGCAACTGTTTCCACACTGATCTCCAGATTCAATGTAATCCCTATCAAAACCCCAACTTCCTCTTTTGTAGAAATTAACAAGCTGATCCTAAGATTCTTATGCAAGGGACCCAGAATAGCCAAACAATCAGAAAAAAATAACAAAGTTGGAGGGTTCATATTTCTCAATTTCAAAATTTTCTACATGGCTATAGTAATCAAGACAATGTAGTACAGGTATAAGGTTATATATATCTATATAAGTTATTTATGTATATATATGTGTGTGTATATATATATACACATACACACTTTTACATAGAACATATGATATATAGCTATATATATCTTTTTACATAACCTATGATTATCTATATGCGTACACATACATATTTCAATGGAATAATATTGAAAGGTCAGAAATAAATCCTTACATTTATAGTCATTTGAGTTTTGACAAGAGTGCTAGACAATTCAAAGGAGGAAAGAGTAGTAGTAGTGCTTTCAATAAATGATGCTGGGGCAACTATATATCCACATGCAAAAAAATGAACTTGTACCCCTATCTGACACCACATACAAAAATTAACTCAAAATGGCTCAGATAGTTAAATGTAAGAGCTAACATTATAAAACTCTTAGAAGAAAACATAGGAGTAAATCTTTGTGACCTTGGATTAGGCAATGATTTCTTAGGTGTTATGCCAGAAGCACAAGCAACAAGAGAAAAATATAGATAAATGGACTTCATCAAAACGAAAAACTTTTGAGCATCAAGAAAGTGAAGAGCTAACCTACAGAATGGGAGAGTGACTGCTAATGGGTACAAGTTACGTTTTGAGGAGATGAGATGTTCTGAAACTAGGTAGTGGTAATGTTTGTACAACTGTGTGAGTATATTAAAAACCACTGAATTAAAAAAAAAAGAGATTTAGGAGAATTTTTGGAATAAATTTTATTTCATTATAGTTATAGCTCCCATTTTGCTAACCACCCACTCAATTTGTCTTTTTAATCTTTCCACATTGCTGTTATCAAAGACATAGTCCAAAGGAAAAAATATTCAGAAAGGAATTTTCCAGCAGTTAATACAATTGGTAGATAAACCTTAAATCAACTCCTGATTAGTATGTATTTATTGATCTATCAGTAATCCCAGTGGTACGTTGTCCCTAAAGGGTTTCTATTCCATTTTAATGCAGAAACACAAGGAGAAAGAGATGGCCCAGCAGTCAAAATGATGAAGTTGGTGTTTCTTTGTTTAAGAGACCCAAGAGGGAGTAGTTGCTCTTAGATAGATGGAAGACTCAGTACCATTAGTAAATCACTTCTAATAATTAGAAGTGACTCCTTTTCTGTGAAACCCACTTGGATTGACAAAACAGGATTGGCCAAAACAGAATTTAGAAAGGACAAGAGGAATAGACCAGGGCTACCCAACCCTCTGCTTCATTAGTAGCCTGGTTAGGAGAGAGGGAAAGTTAATAACAGAACTAACCTTGGTGTTAACTAAAGTTATTCCTATGTGTGTATATATATATATATATTTATATATAAATATATTTTTGACTGGGATGTTATTTTAACAATGTTTTAAATTTTGGTCACATTTTATTCTTTTTTTTTTATTAGATTATTTTATTTTATTCATTTATTCCCCACCCCACCCCCTTCCGCTTATGCCCGCTGTCTGCTCTCTGTGTCCACTCACTGCACGTTCTTCTGTGTCTGCTTGTCTTCCCGTCTCATCTTCTCTTTAGGAGGCACTGGGAACTGATTCTGGGAACTTCCGACCTGGGAGAGAAGCACTCAATCATTTGAGCACCCTGGTTTGTTGTGTCTCTCACTGTCTCTCTTCTGCGTCATCTTGTTGTGCCAGCTTTCCGCGCAGGCCAGCTCGCTTTCACCAGGAGGCCCCAGGAACCGAACCCAGGACCCTTCATATGGTAGATGGGAGCCCAATCACTTGAGCAATATTCCCTTCCCGCATGTATATTTTTTGTTGCATCATATAAACTAATTAATTCTTAGTAAGTTTTATCTAGTTCATTCTATAGTGTAGACTCAGCGCTTCTTGATTATTTATTTTATCTTTATCAAAGTCCCACTCATCTGGCTTTCTTCCCATGTTATTAAATGATTGGTATTTTTCCATTTCCTTTGCAAGTTTTTCCTTTTCTCCCTGATCACTAAATGTTCTTTCTTTCTTTCTTTTTTTTTAAATCTGCAATCTTGTTTTGGGGTAACATGCCAATTTCATGGCTTTGAATATCTGTTTACTCCCTGATGACTTTCAAATGTGTATGCCCAGTCTGTTCTCTCCTAAACTGCCTCTTAAACATTCCCACTTGATGCCCAATACACATTTAGCCCTTATTATGTCTAAAACAGAATTATTAATTCCCATCCCACCAAATCTATGTCTCCTCTCCAAGCCTTCTCCATCTCAGTAATTGCACCATCAGTCACTCAGCCGCTCAAACTAAAAATCTAAGAATGATCTCTTTAATTGTCTCTTTTCCAAAATCTTTTTGGTTCTGCCTCCAATGTGACCCACTTCTCACTATCCTCACTGTTACAACTCTAGTTTAATTGTTACCTTCTCTTACTCTGACATCTATAACATGTCTGAAATGATACAACCTCTGGAAAATTGTTTAACAGCATCTACTAAAACTCTTATATATATGTCCCCAGCAGAAATGCATACATATATTCACCAAAAGACACAAACTAAAATGCTATAATTCATAATAACCCTGAACTGGAAACTATCAACACAGCCACCCCAATAGAATGGATGAACTCATTTGTGGTGTCATCACAAAATTGTGTCCTATACTGCAATGAAAATTAATAATCCACAGTGCAACAAAATGGAAAAATCCCATAAATACTAGGCCAAACTAAAGAAAGAAGACAGTAATGAGAAGATACTAAGATACTATATGTACAAAAATATGGAAAACTAAGTTATGCTTTTAGAAGTCTGAATACCCTTGGAAAGTGAGGAGTGACTTTAAGTGATTGGAGATAGAATTCTGGGGTGCTGGTGATATTATGTTTCTTGATTTGGGTGCTGGTTACATGAAAATGTTTAGGTTTTGAAAATTTATCGACTTACTTATGTTCATTTTCTGTATGTATATTATATCTCAATAAAAAGTTTTTAAAATTTCCTAAAAAAATGGATCTCTGACCTGTATGCAACTGTTAAAATTATAAAGCTTTTAGAAGAAAACATAGGATTAAATCTTCATGACCTTGAATTAGGCAATGGTTTCTTAGATATGACACCAAAAGCCCAAGCAACAAGAAAAAAATGTAAATAAATTGAATATTATCAAAATTTAAAACTTGTTGCTTCAAAGGACACCAACTTAAATTGAAAAGCCAATCCACCAAAATGAGGAAAATATCTGCAAATCATAAACCTCATAAGAGACTTGTGTCCAGATTATGTAAAGAACAAAACAACTCAAAAGTGGGCAAAAGCTTGTATTTCTTGAAAGAAGTTATACAAATGGTCAATAAGCATGTGAAAAGATGACCAACTTGTGTTTTAGTTTGCCAAAGCATTGCCGATGCAAAGTACCAAAAATGGGTTGGCTTTTATAAAGGGGACTTATTTGGGGTAAAAGCTTACAGTTTCAAGGCTGTGAAATTCCAAATTGAGGCACCATCAGAGATGCTTTCTCACCAAAGTTAGCTGCCACGTGTTGAAACAAGATGGCCACCAGTCTCTGCCAAACTTTGAGTTCTGCTGAGGGCAACCAGGAATAGGGCTTGTCTCTTTCTGGATCTTCTATATCAGTCTTGGTTGCTTCAATTTGTTCCCAAGGTTTGAGCTCAGCTGAGGGCAACCAGGAATCTAGCAGGGCTCATCTTCTCTTGAGCTACTCTGTGGGCCCAGCCTCTTTCAGCTTTTCAGGGCTTCTGTTTTCCTGAAGTCCTCTTCCTCTCATTGTAGATTCAAATATGTCAGCTCCCTTTTTGTCTGTCTGTCTGTCTATATCTGTGTCCCCATTTATATCAGACCCAGTAAGAGGGCGGAGACTCAACATGGATCACGTTCCACTGACATAGCGCAATCAAAAGCCCAAAATCAATCTTATTAAGTAATCTAATCAAAGGCTCCTCAACTGAATTAAATGCAACCAAAGGGTATCACACCCAGAGGACTAGATTAGTTTACAAACATAATCTTTCTCTTTTGGGGATTCATAAAATAATCTCAAACTGCCATACTATGATTGGCATTAGGGAAATGCAAACCAAAACCACAATTAGAGACCACTTCACACCCGCAAGTATGGCCATAATTATAAACAATAATAACAAATGTTGGCAAGGGTGTGGAGATATTGGAACTCTCATACATTGCTGGTGGGATTGTAAAATGTTGCAGCCACTTTGCAAAACAATTTTGTGGTTCCTTAAATTTAAATACAGAGTTACCATATAAGCCAAAATTCTACTAGTCTATGTCCAAGATAATTGAAAACACATGCCCACACAATAACTTGTACAAAATTTTTCATAGTGACAGTATTCATAATAACCAAAAATACAAACAACCCATATGTCCATCAATTGATGAATGGATAAACACAATGTGGTATATCCATACAATGGAATATTATTCCGCCATTAAAAAAATGAAGTATTGATTCATGCTACAACCTGGATGACCCTTGAAAACATTATGCTAAATGAGAGGAGCCAGAAACAAAAGATAAGATATTGTATGATTTTATTTATATGTTTACAATAAGCAAATCCATGGAGACAGAAAGTTGATTGGTGGTTGCCAAAGGCAGGGGAGGAAATGAATGCTAATGGGTACACCACTTCTTTTTGGGGTAAAGAAAATATTAGTGGGGTAAAGATAGTGTCAGGAAGTGGATGTGGCTCAAGTGATTGGGCTCCCGTCTACCATAATGGAGGCCCTGAGTTCGATTCCCGGGGCCTCCTGGTGAAGGCAAGCTGGCCCATGCATCGGAGAGCTGACAGCCTGTGCTGCAGAGAGCTGGCGTAGCAAGATGACACAACAAAGCAAGATGCAGAGGAGAGACAGTGAGAGACGCAGCAGACCAGGGAGATGAGGTGGCTCGGGCAATTGAGTACCTGTTTCCCACACTCAAAGTCCCAGGATTGGTTCCCAGTGCCTCCTAAAGAGAAAAAAGCAGACACGGAATGCACACAGCAAATGGACACAGAGAGCAGAAAGCGAACACAAAACAATAGGGAGTGGGGGAATAAATAAATCTCTAAAAAAATAAAATAAAATCAGATAGTGGTGATGGTTGCACAACCTTGTGAATGTACTAAAAATTACTGGATTATGCACTTTAAAAGGGTGAATTTAATGATCTGTGAATTTTATCTCTATGAAGTTATTACTTAAAAAAATCCTATGTGATACATTCCTTTTGATAAATCAAATTGGCAATTTAAAAAAATAGATATTAGCCAGTATTGACAAGGATGTAGTGAAATAGTCATTGAACATGCTGCTTCTTGGAGTACAGGGGATATTTTTCCATATGTATCAATAACCATGAAAAAGTTTATTCCCACTCATGCAGTATTTGTATGTAATATCCTATATAGATAATCAACTATCCTCACCATCTCCCCACGTTTTTTTTGTGAGTTCAATGAAGAACTGGAAATAACCTATATGGATTTTTTAATAGTAAATGGATAAACAATTTTTCAACGGAAATTGGGTAAACAATTTTGTGTAGAGCTCGAACTCTGGGTGGCCATTAAGAATCATATTCTCAAAGAGTATTTAATGACATAGTAAAATGTTTGTGTTATAGTGGTAAGTGAAAAATGCAGCAAACAAAAGCATCTGAAGTCAGATCCTAATTTTTAAGAGACAGGCAGCAAGAGAAAGGGAGGAGAGAGAGAGAGATTAATACAAAGTATTTAAAGCAGACATCTGGACATCCTAGACTTGATCAATGCTTCCCTTAAATGTGGTGCTTAAAAATGGGCAAACTGGTAGCAGATGTGGCTTAAGTAGTTTGGGTGCCTTCTTCCTACATGGGAGGTCCCAGGTTTGGTTCCCAGTACCTCCTAGAGAAGATGAGCAGACAACAAGCAGACAGAAGAAGGAGCCATCTGGGGGCAGGGGGAATGAATAAAAATAAATAAGTAAGTAAATAAATAAATAAACTTTTGAAAAAATGGGCAAACTAAACCAAGCACTCACAGTCTACTTAACATAATGGAGGACTGTTAGGTAGTGTGTTTATACTCCATACTCCACTTACAGTGCCTACTATTGCTTTTCTTTTGCTACTTCATGCAATTTAGGTCAACTGAACAAATATTTACTGAGCGCTTACTATAATTTTCTTTAGGTGCCATAGTGAAAGCAAAGATGAATCTGTAAGAAAGTAGACTAGAGAAAGAAGCAAGCTGAGTAAGAAAACAAAAACGAGGGTAAAGATAAGGTGAGGGTAAAGATGAAATTCAAGTGCAGGTACAGTTTTGAGAGAAAAGAAGAAAGGGAAAGTGCTGAAATCATTTGGAAAATCTCTGAGGGATGATATCATTGTGGCATGCTCACAATCAGGATGGAGTAGTGACGGATGGAGTAGAGGAGCGGAAGGCACAGAGCCTTGCACTTGGATTCTGAAGTCACAGAAGTTAAAAACAGGAGATAAAGGAAGACTGTAAATCTCCTATTGAAATCTGTACACCTGGCATATAGTAGACATTTAATGAATTCCTGCCAAATGAGTGAATTGTGGGCATAGAAAATGATAGATAAGATTGGAAAGGAATTATAATCGATAACTTGGACTTTCTAGAGGAGGTTTTGTTGAAGAACAGTGAGAGTCCAGGGATCTAGAAGTGGCAACAAGGAACTAAGTGAATCCAAACACCTGTCCCCATCCTGAAGAAGGAGAAGCAGCTTTTCCCACTGGAAAGTTTAGCTGAGAACTGGTACAGTCAGGGGTCAGTTCAGATGATGAGGTTGGGAAGAGCCTTGAGGAAAAGACTGAAGATGGCAGGTTGTCATGGATTTCTAGGGAAGGGCTTTGTTCCAGGGTGATCCCGTGTAAAGATGGAAGACAAGACTGACAGAGGGGCAGAGAGAAATTGGGAGAGATGGAGGGATGGAGATGGGAAAACTAGCAAGAAGGAAACAGAAATTTGGGAGCTAATCCTGGAAGCAGGGAGAACCAAAATCAATCCTTAGTTCCCTTGATCCATCTCCAGAGAGCTTGTTTGGTTGGGCGAGCACCTCTGGTAGGAGTGGACTGGGAAGACCTATCAGGATATCATGCTAGGAGCTGTGCATGTGTGCAGTTTTCTTTGGAAAGATAACTATTATGAAAGTATAGCTAACGCTGGCAACGCACTTAGTGCAGGCTATGGTTATAACTACTTACATATGTTAACTCAACATCCCCTTGAGGTGGGTACTATTTTAGCCCAATTTTGAAGATGAGCTACCTCAGGCACTGAGAGATTAAGCAACTTGCCCAAGATTCCACAGCTAGCAAGTGGAGAGTTGAATTCTAACTCAGGCAGCTCGGCACTAGAACCCATGCTCATGTTTCTCTGCTACTCTGTCACTCCAAGTGGTATGTACAAGTGTTATCATCCTATGATGATCTCTCATCTATTACAAAATCATTTGTCTAGCTACTGCAATAATGTTAATGGTGCTTCATAAGCTGGCCATCTGGAATATGGTCTTAGGATGATTGGACCCACGGGGGACTTGCATACTACATATATGCCTGTGAGGGATGCAGAATGAATGCTTCAGCACATTGAAGCCTGGAGAAATTCTACAATAAACAACTTACTATTAACTTGGTTTAACCCCACATTTCCCAAACATATTTGTTGATATAACCCTTTTTAATGTAATATTTACAAATGTGCCTCGGAACTGCAGTTTTGTGAAAGGCATGGTGGGATTTGCTGATCTGGAACCTACCCAAGAACCAGGGAGCAGGCTCTAAAGGTATCACCAATTACCTGCAGTGAAACTCCTGAGACCATCACGGGGGTTATATACTCATTTTAGATTACATTTGAACGAATTTAGAGTTAATGAGCTTAGAATCAGGAAATTAGAGGGTAATGGATGAACGCTAGAGGTAGGCATGATGTCAGGAGCAAGAATTGGAAACCTTAAAGGCAAAAGAGAAGACATCAAAAATGAAGAAATGAGAGTACAAAACTTGAAAACTCCCTGGACAAATCACATTAAGTGTGAAGTAAGGCTCTGAGCATAGGTTGGAAGGAGAAAATGAACATAGCTCAATGCTCTAAGAAATGAATAGGCATCTGGGGTGGGGTGTAGGTTGGGCTATGACCAGGAGACAGAAGGAATTTTTAAGAAAGGAGACAGCTAACATCCAATTCGAATCTGTGTGTTTTCCTGTAATATAAAACCCCTCTATGGACTGAAACCTTCAGTAAAATCTAATATGCACACTAGAGCCTAGAATGATTACATTTGGGGGGAGGGGTTGGGATAAAAGAAAAGGGACTGATTCTAGTCTGGATGACTTGGAGAACATTCAAAGGAAGAGAAACCAAATAAGATAAAGAATTCAGTGGAAGCAGAAACTTGACACCAAGAATGGGTGAACATGAGAATTTGTAGACCCTGGAATTTCCAGAAGTCTTGGTTAGGGCTTTGGGTTTTCCACAGAATGTGGAATATGGGGCTTAAGTTAATTTTACAGAGATCTGAAAGGACAGGCGGCTTTGGCTCCATTTGACTTCTCCTCTTCCATCTTTACTGGGTTGGTTTCTGACTGTGGTAGACATCAGTGCTGGTGAGCTGAAGTGCAGACAGTGATGGGGAGAGTACAGAAAATTAAGTAGGAGAGGTAGGTGGAGGTCAGAATGGGGTAAGATCTTGTTGTCTATGATAAGGGGTTTGGATTTTTTCCTAAGTGCTTTTGGAGAGTTTTAGCAAAGGAGAGAATACAATCTGTGTTTTAAGAGGATCACTCTGACTGCCTTTGAAGTTATCCAGGGGTAGAAACAGAAGACTCAGGAGCTATAGCTGGCAGAGAACGTAGGGTGATTCAGGGTATTATTTGGAATAAGATCCAGTAAAATCTGCTGATGGACTAGAAATTGTGGTCAAGAGAACGAGATGATGCCTTTATTTTTGACTGAAGCAAGTGGGTGAATTGAGGTTGCATTTACCATGAATTGAAGTCCAGGGGGGGAGATGGCTTGGCAAAGGGAAATGAGTTTCATTCATGTCAAAATGACAGGCTACTCTTTACATTTGGGTGTGAGCTAAGGGCATGGAATGGAGTGGAAACAGCAAGAACAATAAGAAGAATGTATTAGAGAGACCTCCTAAAAGAAAGGAGTAGAAGTGACCAGATGGTGTGTGGTGTGATGAGCACGCAGGAAGGGAGGTGCACTCAACTGGTCAAGTGACTATATAAGGCAATCTCTCTTGCCTGAAGAAGGATCTTGGCCTAGAAAAGTTATAGATTTTGTCAAAAGCTGACTTGTGAGGGGCAGACTTGACATTAGAACCCAGGTGTCCTGACTCCTGCAGTGGCATGGCAGGGGTTGACATCTAGTGAAGGCTTACTGGTGCTGGGCATTGGACGCCACAGGCTTTCTCTAATTTAATACTGAGAACAACCCTAGGCGGTAAGAGTATTGTCATCTCCACTTTTCAGATAAGAAAACTGAAACTTAGAGACATCTTGTAACTTCTTAACTAACTTGTTCCTTGTGCAAACACGTGCAGTAAGTGACATTTCTAGATGAGTAGCCAAATAATTTCAGACCTCAGAGATAATTATATCCGTCTCTTTCATATTTACAGATCAGAATCCAGGACTCAGAAAAGTAAAGAACTTGCCTGTCATTCCTCAAAGGCAGACTTAAGATTTGAACCAAGGTTTCAAGACTCTGTGTTCAATGCTTATAGTGAAATAATTGGAATTCTAAATGTAAATTTTCCACATAATTTTTTAAATGCCACATTGTAGAGAATCAAACATATTATTAAAACCAATGTAGATCACAGTTCTTGATTTCCCCCCGGTTTGCCCTATTTTACATCATCATTGGAGGAGATAAGGCACTAGGGACAGTATCATAATGCTTATTGTCTAATACTCTGTTCTAGCCCATGTGTTGAAAAATTGATTTTGTGATCATTCTTTCCTTTGTCTAATCAGGCCAATAAATTACTCTTATAGGTCTGTTATTCTAGTTCATTCTTTTCCCCTACCAAGAGCTTTCCACATATATTACTCTCAAGCTTTCTCTTGCCTTTTCAGGGTCTAACATCTGAAGCTCTTTGCTGCACACTGATGACTTCACTTCCACACCCTGGTTGCTATTATTGCCTTTGTTGTTTCCAAAGACAATGTACCGTGATGGCTATTTCCTGTTATACAGTGGATAGAGATTCTGCTTCTGATCTCTGATTAACAAAAGATGATATTTGGGGCTACCAAAACATCCTGATCGGATCCCGAGTCCTAGGCCCCATTCTCAGCCTGAGAAACGAATTAAATATGCCAGAAAATTGCTTTTTTCCAATGATTTCCAAATTTTCTCCAGGGCTATCTAGGATAAAGATAAGGTTTCCAGGCCATGCACATCAAAGATGAAACATTTTATTATTTAGAACATGTGTTTGGTTCTTAAAAGAAAAAAATCCGGGAGATCAGGGCACAAATCCTGCTACTGTAATTTCCTATTTACACTAAGCAGATTAGCTCTCCTTTTAAACACACCACTCACTTTCAGCCTTGCCCTGCTCACAAGAAATGGGAAATAGAAGTGTCTACCTTTTAAAATATGTGCCAGCCACATCCTTGGTGACTCAATAGGCTTTTGCCAAATACTATTACTTCAACTTTGAGCCTTTATCAGCACCAGTGATTAATTAATGGATTATTTACTAAAGTTAGTTTTCTTTCTTCTCTCCTTCTGAAAAAGACGCAGGGGACAAGTGAAGAAAAGCCAGACATGTGTATTCCATTTGAAATCCATGATTAAAAAGCTTAAAAATTCAAACCAACATAAAAAACTGTTTTATTTTAATACTCTGGAAGGTTTCAGTGAACTCCATTATTTTCACTCACTATTTGCTTGAATAATTTAGGCAAGAAAGCTAAATTATACATAAAGTGTACAGTTAGAAGAAAAAGTTCATGCACAGCCTTAGGCGATAGCCTTCTCCTAATGATGTCTGAAGTCAGTAAAAAGAACTCGTTAGACTGAGAGTAATTTCTGAGGGCTTAATTTTTTTTCTTAAAGCAATAATGTTCTTATAAAAATCTGACAAATAATACACTAAAAGAAAAACCACAAGAGAGGCTACAGCTAAAGCCCTTAGTCTCTGTAAACTTTCCCTTAATTTCATGTAAAAGTCAGCTTTCCATACACCACAATAGATGCCTGCTGGCAGCCTTGAGTGATCTGATTCAACAAGGAAAATACACATCTTGACTATAGAGTTGCTATTTGGCCTCATCAGAATTCTAAAGTTATGGAGTTAAAAGGAGACGCTTGCTTCAGGCTTAGAGACAAATCTGAATCTACTGTGGACTGGGGATCAGCACCCATTTAGCACACTATCATCTGAGCAAGCAGTTGCTACTTGCCAGGGTATTGTACTTAAAGAGCAACTCATATCATTAAATATTTATGGGCCTGGCTAAAATTTTCACATTCTCTTAAAGTGTAGCAACAGAGGATCCAACTGCCTCAAGATGACAGGAATATCAAAATGGTGTTGTTGTCACCTTTGATTTCTGAGCGGCTTTGTTCTTTTCTCAAAGCTGCACAATTGTAGATTTTGAAGACTTCAGTTCAGACCCTTCCTTTTACACATGAGAAACCTGAAACCCAGAGAGGTGATGAGAGGACCTCAAGGCTATGCCGCTAATTCACTTGTTCATTCATTCCCAAGTGTTCATACCTTTAGAGAACGAGGGGAAGGAATGCCAAGTAGAGAGTCCAGCCATCTAAAAAGGTAAAAAGGTGGGAACCAGCATAATGCCTTGGGGAGAAGGAAGTGCTGATTATTGTTAGGAGACGGACCCTTGCTTCTTTTCCACCACAAACACCCACACTTCTAAGGGAATCTGCACAAAAGGCAGACGAGTTCAGTCTAGAGCCAGAGTGCTTGGGATTGAATCCTGGCTGTGTCTTGGACTAACTGTGAGGTTTTGTGTGGGCCTCTTGCCTCTTTGTCATTTATTTTCCCCAACAGTATAATGATAATGGTTACAATAGCACCTACTTCTTAGGGTAGTTCTGATGATTGAATGATGAGTATTAATGTATAGAAAGTGTTTACAAACAGTGCCTAGAACTTAAGGGTTATATAGCTACTAGTTATAGTTACTCATATGAAGATGCATAAATTCTTCCATATGAATCAGGTACCCTGGCTACAGTTGACTGGGCGAGGAGTGAACAGGTGACCCAGGTGGAGCATCTGTTGAACAGCCAATGTCCTGCAACTTATGTAGACTTTAAAGGGTTAAAGTGGGCCATCAGAGAAGGGCCATGAAGAATTGGGAAATGGGCAACCAAAGGCCCAGGGCCAATTAACCAAAAAGCTGAGAGGAAAGATAATTGGGAAGATTCAGTGCTAGGGAAGGCATTTTGGACCCAAGTGAAAAAGAAGTCATGATGATCTGAGGAAATCAATGGGCAGAGAGAGGAGAATGGGGCACAAAGAGAGAGAGAGAGGGGAGCTCCTTTATTCCTGGAGACTTTCTATGTCTAGTTCAATCCCATGGGTAAACAACTCTCACTTAAAATTCCTTCTCTTAGAGGAAACTGGAGTGAGCCCTGGGTCTTTGCAATCAGAAGAACTACCAAATACTTGCAGATAGTTCTTTGAGGTAGATGCCCTGGAGCTAAGTGCAAGGGTAGAGGCTGCCACCAGGATATAAGAGGCAATTGTGAAAGGCATGTGTGTCAAAGTGGGTTTTTGCCTTCTCCTGAAAGCCACTGGAAGTTATCAAAGAAATTAATTAAGCACGTCTGATCAGATTTGTCCTCAATTCTGTAAGATGACCCAGGCGCTAATGCAGGGGGTAAGTTAGGGGTACAAAAAAACCCAGAAGAGCGCAGTCAGTTAAGAGGCCTTGGGCATCATCTGGCCAGAACTGATCAGGGCCTGAACTGAGGTGATGCTGGTAGGAATGGAAAGAAGCATACAGACAAGGCGATTAAGAACCTGGAGACCTGCTGTGGGGCATTTCAAAAGAGCCTGAGTCTAGGCAAGACTGCTAACTCAAGTGATTGGATGGATGAACTGGGAAATATTGGAGTAATTTTAGGAGTCAATGTTGAGAAACTTGCCTTTGTATATGCTGAGTTCAGGTATCTGTGGGATACCCAAGTCAGGCTGACCTGTTGGATTTGGACATGTGGTTATGGAGCTCAGCAAAAAAAGATGAGAGTCTACAGGATAAAAGTAGCAGTTGAGACCAAGGGTTTGGCTGGTGTCTGAGAAAGAATGGATAGAGATGGAAAGGCCCAGGAGAGGGCGGGTGAGTAAGAGCTTAGGAACTGAGAAAGAAAGATGTTTCAAGGTGAAGAGAGAAATCAGTAATGTCAAGTGCAGAAGAAAGTTCATCTAAGCTAAAGACATAAAGCCATCTATTGAATGCAGCAGCAGGGAGGTTATGTGAGACCTAAGCTAAAAGAATGAAGGCAAAATGAGGATGACAATGGGTTGACGTATGAAGAAGAGGGAAAGTAAAGGAGAAAAGTAAGTATATTCCAGCCGTAAAAGAAGGCAAGCTGAAGTGAATGTGGGGTCAAATAATGATTATTTGTTTGCTTGTTAGTTTAACACAGACTAAATTTTATACACCGATGAATTGAATCAGGAAAGAGAAGTCAGTGATACAGGAAAAAGGTGTGGGGTCTCTCCTTGTCACTGCAGAGGCTGTTTCATCTCTCTGGCGACAGTCCACGTGCCAGGGTATAAGTGGAGAAGCTGAACGATTGAAGGATGCAGGGCAGGTTTGATGGAAAAGCAAGAGGGCAAGACATGAAAAGTGAGAGTAAAAGGATTTAGGCTTCAAAGGGACAGAAATTAGTCAAGAGGGAGGTATCAGCTTGGGAGGAAAAGGAGAGGGGTTTGGTTTGGAAGTTTTGGGAGGGTGCTGTCAAAAAGTGAGAATCATAAAATAAAAGAGCAATGACAAACAGAAGGACAGGAGCTTGTTGTCAGGGTGTGGGATCCCAGAGTTTAAGATTTCAGAAATAAAGGAGATAATTGTTGCCAAAACCATGATCAAAGGCAGGACCCCCAATTTAGTAGTAGATTTTTTTTTTTTTTTTTTTTTTTTTCCTGGAAAGCCTCTGGCTTCTCTGAAATGTCCTAGAGCCATAACTAGAAGACCAGACTTGTTATAGTCTGGCATGAACATTTGCCAGGGTAATTTATTCTCTTTTTTCACTGGAGTTCCAACTGAGGCTGCAAAAGATTGAGAAGGTTTAATCACACCATTCTTCAGAGTCCATTGCAAGACATTAATTACTTGCTGTGATATTAGCAGTTTTATATCTTACACTGGCATCATTTTGTCACATTAGTTTAATATTGCCATCGTGTAGTTTAGTATTAATGCAATACAAAAGTAAAATTACACGTGCACTTTTCATATTGTTATATTGAAATCTAGTACACATATGACACTAATACTATTCAAATTCCATAAAACATACAGTTCCTAATATAAAGACATTTTAATGTTATGTTAGAATAAGAATGCAGATTATTACACTTCCAGAGTCATGCAGCTGAGGAGGAAGAACCAAAGAGCTTAACATTTATGAGCCATGGGAAAAGCGATCTGAGGAGGGTTCCCACGCATGCCAACCCAAATTCAGCCCTGCCTTACCTGGTGATCAGGGCAGTGTTCATGGCTCAAGTGCATCACAACAGAGGTCAGCAAACTTTTTCCGTAAAGGGTCAGTTAGTAAATATTTTTGACTTTGTGGACCATGTGATCTCTGTGGCAAATAGTCAACTTGGCTGTGGTAGGGTAAAAAAGCCATAGACAATGTGTAAATGAATGAGGGTGACTGTGTTCCAGAAAACCTTTATTGATGGACACTGAAATGTGAATTTCATATGATTTTCAAATGACATGAAATATTTTCCCTTTTTGATTTTTCCCAACCATTTAAAATAATGTAGAAACCATTGTTAGCTCGTGGGCCTCACAGAAGCAAGTGGCGCATCAGGTTTGGCCTGTGGGCTACCGTTCACTGACCCCTGCATTAAAATTAGCATGAATTTGTAATAGGATATAGGATTCACTGGGTAGCTTTAGTGGATTCCAAGTTCCCTTGCAGAACTTGTGTGTCTAACATGTACATTCCCTAGACTGACCTGAGGGTTTGTAGAATGATTTCCCTTTCCACATTTTCCATTTCCCTACTTCCCACCCACAGACAACTGGATGTGGTCGACCCTCACCATGGCCTGGCCAGAGCAGCAGAGGAAGCATGTCATGACCTTGCATGTCAATAATAAAAGAACCTAATTCTTTAGTGTGACCCAGCCTTTAGAGTCTCCCAGGCCCTTCCTTTTCTGTTTAACACCAACATAGTTCCCAAGCAGAAGGTCAAAGTTATGCTAGCCAATGCAATATATATGTTTATTAAAAGATTATGTGGGAGGGTAGATGTGGCTCAAGTGGTTGAGTGCCTGCTTCCCACATGGGAGGTCCCAGGTTCGTTCCTGATGCCTCCTAAAACAAACAAACAGACGACAAGCAAAATAAACGAAAAAACCAACTCAAGGGAGCCCATGTGGCTCAGTGGTTGAGCACCGGCTTCCACATATGAGGTCCTGGGTTCAATCCCTGGCCCCTGGTACCTAAAAAAAAAAAAATCACGTAGCAATCCATGTCTGTTTGGTAGCAGAAGGCAGGTGACCTGGCACCACCTCTCTAGAAGCAGCAACTTTTGGCTGAGGACTATTTTGGTTGGTTCTGGCTTCCTCACCCTTCCAAGTTCATTTCTCTTCCCATCTCTTCTCCAGTAACATTAGAGTCCACCTATCTTACCAGGTAAAACCTCTTCTGAGGTCTGAGAATACTTCTGAAATCTATTCTCTGCTCTCTCCCATGGCAATCTTTCTGTGAGGCTTTGAATAAGTCTGATCGAAGATGTCCATTCAATCAGGATTTGCAATATTGTTGTTTTATTTTTAATTAGAAAGTAAAGTTAAATTTCATAAGTGAGATTAGAGGTAGGACTTACCCATGAGCCATGTCCATTTCTCCATATGTGCCTTTTATAGAGTCCGAATCATTCCACCCCAGACGCTTCACTGGGAAAACTTTCAAATAGCCAGTGGAATGGGATTATTGATTCTCTCACAATTAAAAAAAAAAAAATAGTGTAACAAAAGTGTCCTTCAATTGAAAGGCTCATGTTCTATATCACCATAGATTTCCCCATGTAAACTCACAGTTGTTATTGCTAATCAAGCTTAACTTTCCTTCTATCTGAACCTGGTTGTGTCCATTAAATTATTCTCACAACAGCAATCAAAGCAACCACCAGCAAGTGATTGGACTGGACTCACAGGATGAAATTTCATGGCCGTCCTTGGACTACATTTATCTTTAATTTTGTCATTCCCTATAGTTATAGCACCAGCTTCAAAAGCATATGATGTTTTACTTATGCAGTGATATACTAAGCACAAAAAATGGAGCCCTATAATCTTTATATCACAGCACAAAACTTCTACTCCTAGAAGACTCTCATATCAGAGTCTTTTTTTTTTTTTAAGATTTATTTTTTAGTTTATTTTTCTTTATTTATCCCCCCCCCCCCAGATGGTCCTCTCATCTGTCTGCTCATCATTTGCTCATCTTCTCCAGGAAGCACCAGGAACCAAACCCAGAACCTCCCATATGAGAGACAAGTGTCCAATAGCCTGAGTCACATCCGCTCCCCGCGGGCTACGGCATCTGCTGGCTTGTGGCATCTGCTCATTGTGAAGGGAGGTGGCACCTAGCTCATTGCAGTGGGAAGCAGTGTCTAGCTTGTTGCGACAGGGGCCGGCGTCTAGCTCATTGTGATGGGAGGCGGTGTCTGCTTGTCTTCTTTTAGGAGGCATCTGGACCCGAACCCGGGACCTTCCACGTGGTAGGTGGACACCCAACTGGTTGAGCCACATCTGCTTCCCTCAGAGAGTCTTTTGAAGATAAAGGTAGTTTCATAGTTTAGTACTAAAATAGCTCAATGGTCTCATCACCTAGAGCCATTTCTGGGACTCAGTCCTATGGAAATAATGATAAATTTACATAAAGATGTATGGACACCATATTCATCATTGTATTGTTTCTTATAGCAAAAAATATGAAACAACCTAAATGTACAATGAGGGAATGATTAAATCAATATGGCAACTCCATATAATGGAACAATATATAGCCATTGAAATGAAGAAAAGCAATATGCACTGGCCTAGCAAGAAATCTATATTGATGCAAATCCATTAAAAATGTATAAATGTGCTTGTATATAAGGATATGTTGAAACAACTTTAGCATAGGAAAAATACTGAAAAGGCCACACACAAAACTGTCAATGGTGATTATTCCTGGGGTCCAGGGGTGGACAAATTTTGCTTCTATCAAAGTTGTACTGCTAAGATTTTTGCATTCCGGTGTATGCAAATTTTACTTAAAAACAGAACTGTAAAATAATAATAATAATAACAATAATTGAGTAGGGGTGGGGGAGTGGGTAGTCATATAGATGAAGAAAGAATGAGAGAATGATGATAGTTGTTAAGGCTGGGTGGTGGATACATGGAAGTTCCTTAGAGGAATTTGTTTATTTTGTATATGTTTGAAGAATATATGCAAGAAACAGTGGGTATATATATATATATATATATATATAACAGTGTTATTAACTACCATGGAGATTATCTCCCTGAACCCAGAAACAAGAGCTCACTTGAGATGTAATCATCAAAACTAAAGTCTCAAACAAACAAATAAAAAATATAAAAATGGCTTCCAAAGAGCATCAGCTTCCTTCCATCATCTTAGCATAATCACCACAAGATTATTTCAAGTTCCCTTACCAGATTTTTTAAAAAGACAAATAGAAACAGAAGGAAGCCCAGATATTGGCCATACTTCAATATATTATTCTTGAGTTTATGTACATATATTGTAATTCTATAATATATTTGTATATTATATATAATATATAATTATAGTGATATAATTTACTGTTATTCATTTTTATTTAGATGTCAAGTTCTGTGGCAGGCTTCAAATAAAATTCAAGATCATTTGAATGCATTTCAAAGCAATGTTGTATAATTTACCTTATCCTTACTCTACCAGAGAACTAAACTGCTCCAGTCACCTTCTTGTTTTTTATTAAATCTAATAGAGAAGGACAGAGATGATCCTATAGATCTTTTTTTTTTTTTTTTTTTGTCTTTTTTTTTTTTTT